>MU968382.1:10295843-10855522 GCA_034641835.2 Pinus albicaulis | reverse complement strand
CCCAACATACCCTACCCTAGCCTAGCCTAGCCTAGCCTAACCTATCCTATCCCAACATAGCCTAGCCTAACCTAAACTAACCTAACCTGGGCCTACCTAAACTAACCTAGCCTAACCCTACCTAACCTAGCTTAACCTAGCCTAGCCTAACCTAGCCTAACCTAACCTAACCTATCCTAACCTAACCTAGACTAACCTAGCCTAGCCTAGCCTAGCCTAGCATTGCTTAGCCTAGCCTAGCCTAGCCTAGACTCTGCTAACCTAGCCTTGCCTAGCCTCGCCCAGCCTAGCCTTGCCTAGCCTAGCATAACCTTGGCTAACTTAGCCTAGCCTAGCCTAACCTAGCCTAGCCTAACCTAGCCTATCCTAGCCTAACCTAGCATAGCCTAGCCTAACCTCGCCTAGCCTAGCCTAGCCTAGCATTTCCTAGCACAACCTAGCCTAACCTAACATAACCCACCGTAACCTACCCTACCCTACCCTACCCTACCCTACCCTATCCTGACGTAGCCTAGCCTACCCTAACCTAACATAACCTAACCTAACCTAGCTTAACCTAACCTAACTTAGCCTAACCTAGCCTAACATAACCTTACCTAGCCTAGCCTCACCCAACCTTTCCCAACCTAACCTAACCTATCCTAGCCTAACCTAACCTTACCTAGCCTAGTGTAGCCCAACCTAGCCTAACCTAACTGAGCCTAGCCTAGCCCACCCTAGCCTAGCCCACCCTAGACCATCCTATCCTAGCCTATCCTAAGATAGCCTAGCCTAGCCTAGCCTAACCTACCTTCCCCTACCCTGCCCTACCCTATCTTAGCCTACTCTAGCCTAGCCTAGGTTAGCCTACCCTAGACTACCCTACCCTAGCCTAACCTAGCCTAGCCTAACCTAGCCTAACCTAACCTAATCTCCCCTAACCTACCCTACCCTTCTCTAGCTTAAACTAGCCTAGCTTAGCCTACCCTACCCTAGCCTAACCTATCCTAGCCTAGCTTACCCTATGCTAGCCTAGCCTACGCTACCCTGACCCACCATAGCCTAACCTAGCGTAGCCTAACCTACCCTAACCTAGCCTACCCTAGCTTATCCTAGCCTAACCTACCCTTACCTACCCTACCCTATCCTACCCTATCCTAGCCTAACCTACCCTAATCTATCCTACCCTATTCTAGCCTAGCCTAGCCTACCCTATCCTAACCTAGCCTACACTACCCTACCCTAGCCTTGCCTAACCTACCCTATCCTAGCATAGCTTAGCCCAGCCTAACCCTAACCTAACTTATCGTAACCTAACCTAACCTATACTATCCTAACCTACGTAGCCTAACCTAACCTAGCTTAGCCTAGCCTAATCTAGCCTAAGCTAGCCTAGCCTAGCCTAATGTATCCTAACCTAAACTAACCTATCCTAACCTATCTAGCCTAGCCTACCCTAGCCTAGACTAGCCTAGCCAAGCCTAGCCTAACCTAGCGTAGCTTATCTTAGCCTAAACTATCCTAGCCTAATGAATCTCATCCTAACCTAACCTAGCCTATCTTATCCTAGCCTAACCTAGCCTAGCCTAGTCTATCCTATCTTATCCTATCATATCGTAACCTAACCTAGCCTAACCTAACTTAGCCTACCCTAGCCTAACCTAACCTAACCTAGCCTAGCCTAGCCTAGCTTAACCT
The DNA here is from genome assembly GCA_034641835.2 of Pinus albicaulis. Lineage (NCBI taxonomy): Eukaryota > Viridiplantae > Streptophyta > Pinopsida > Pinales > Pinaceae > Pinus > Pinus albicaulis. The sequence continues at coordinate 10,853,845 of MU968382.1, read as the reverse complement.
AACCTAGCCTAACCTATCTTATCCTAACCTAGCGTATCTTATCATGTCCCAACCTAGACTAGCCTAATCTATCCTACCCTAACCTAACCTAACCTAGCGTAACCTAGCCTACCCTATTCTAGCCTATCCTATCCTAGCCTATCTTATCCTAACCTAACCTAACCTAACCTAACCTAATATAGCCTATCCTAACTGAGCGTAACTTAAGCTAACATAGCCTAGCCTAGCCTAACCTAACCTAACCTAACCTAACCTAGGCTAACCTAGCCTAGCCTAACATACCATAGCCTAACATAGTGTACTCTTACCTAGCCTAGCTTAACATAGTCTAACCTATCCTAGCCTAGCCTAAGATACCCTAACCTACCCTATCTTGACCTAACCTAGCCTAACCTAGTCTATCCTACACTATAGTAGCCTAACCTAGCCTCCCCTAGCCTAGCGTAACTTAACTTAGCCTCCCCTAGCCTAGCTTAACCTACCCTAGTCTAACCTAGCCTACTCTAGCCTACCCTAGCATACACTAGCCTAACCTACTCTAACCTAACCTATCCTAGTCTACTCTAGCCTACCTTAAGCTACTCTTGCCTATTCTAGGCTAACCTAGCCTATTCTAACTTACCTTAGTCTATCCTTTAGTAGCTTAGGCTAGGCTACTCAAGCTTATGGTACTTTACTCTATATCAAAATATTAATGAAGAAATCATTCAAAAAATAAATTAATTAAAAGCTATTAATAAAAGCTTAAATATAAGAAAACTTCTTTAAAGTAATTTAAATGTATGAAAATACTATTTAAAATGCATTGAATTTAACCAAAGTAATAATGTGAAAATAAAATCTAACATACATTATAAGACAAATGAAAAACATATTTGTAAATCATAAAAACATAATTGAAAATCATTTTAAGAAATCCAGTAATCTCATCTAAATCATCTAATGTCATAGAGTAAGAAATTAAAGGAAGGCCCAAACTCTATCCTGATTAAAAAAAGGCCCAAACCCTATCAATCAAATCTTTTAATAACATGGTTAATCCTACAATTAATCTCATAAATATATACATCAATGGAAAAAAAAGAATAGAAAAATATACATCAATGGAAAAAAAAGAATAGAGATCATGTTTGTGTGCTACCAGAATTCTTAGAAATTTATCATAAAAATATGCAATATAAATGAATATTTCGCACTTGGAAGAAATCCAAAAATGTCATCCTACTAGAAAACGAATCGAAACAGAGAAAAAGAATCAAATCAAAGAGCCATAGAGAACCTCATAAATAGATTTGCATCGGTGGAAGCAGGGCAGCTCGATTTCGATGTCGCGTACGAAAGGCATATACAGTCGATACTTTGCCTCCGCAAATTCCCAATGCAAGCATCACCGCCTGCATTCCACAGGGGTAATGGAACATGGGGACTTCGTGTGCCGCGCTTCATTCGTCCAGATTCTTTCTGGTGGATTCTTCGTGACAACAGTGAAAGCATACTGCTCCATATTGCACACATCCATATCCAACACATCCATAAGAGATTTGATTTGATATTTGATAGATCTAACAACGAAATATCTAAATTATAACCAAGAAATTTGAGACAAAGAAATTACAACTGGCTGAAATGAATTAAAAAGAAACTATGGCGAGCCCAGGAAACCATAAAGAAAATGGAATAATAAAACTGAGATGAATAAACTGGGTTTTACTAATAAAACTGAGATGAATAGATTGGGTTTAGACACCGAAAATAGAGTTGTAATAAAAAAAAATAGGTGCTATTACTAACACCCTATTAATCCTAAAATTATAAAACCACTTGAAAATGAAGACAAGACTACATATAATTCATTGAAAAGGGTTTACTTCAAGAAATACAAAATGAAGAGGCAGAAACTCACCTTTCTTGTCTAGCCGGAACTAGGTTTCTTTAGGGCCTTATTTACATCCAATGATCCAATTTGTTGTAATCTTATCTTGTCGTGGGAGACCCTGCATATTGAATTGGACAGACATCATATTAAAAGAAAGCAATTAAAAGCAGGTGCAAACCTTATCCTGATTAAAAGAAGGTGCAAACCCTATCAATCAAATCTTTTAATAATATGATTAATCCGAAAATTAATCTAATAAAACTATACGTTAATGGAAACAAGAATAGAGATTATGTTTGTGTGCTACCATATTTTTTAGAAATTGATCATAAAAATATGCAAAATAAATGAATATTTCACACCTCCCAGAAATCCAAAAATGGCACCTACTAGAAAACGAATCCAATCAAAGAGCCAGAGAGAACCTCATAAATAGATTTACACCAGTGGAAGCAGCTCGATGTCAGCCTCACTTAGGAAAGGTATATACAATCGATACTTTGCCTCCGCATTAAAATTAGGAATGGGGACTTCTGGTGGATTATTTGTGACAATAGTCAAAGCATACTACTCCATATTGCATGCATCCATAAGATGATTAGATTGATGTGGTGAGTGCCAATGGCCACATCCTCCTCCCAGCACCGAAGGGCATCATCTTAATTCTATTCACTCTCGTAATGTCAACGTCCTTCTCATTAGTCCAGGAAGCGCTGGGGTCGAAACTCCCCATCCCCACACTGTAGAACTCCACGTTGGCCTTCGCGGGGATGTAGTCACAGTGTGACACGAAACAATTGCAGGCTCTCCTTCACCAAGTAGGGGAGGATGCATTCGCACGGTCTCCTTCACCAAGTCGTTTAAAAAAAACGTTATTTCTATGTCCAGCTTTGCAGAGGAGAATCCAAAGTAATTTAACTTGTGAACATCATAATCAAAATCCTCATTATATAACTCTGCCTCGCAGCTTTTTTAATCAACGGCTAATTTGTGAGTGGCTGTGCCACGTCCTCCCTAGCCGTTTGGTTTCTAGCCGTTTGAAGGGATAGCAGCACATCATTTCTACCTGTTTGGATTTTTTTGTTCATTGTTAAGAGGAATATAACAATCCACTTTCTAATATTGTTTTCATAACTACATTCTACCACTTACATGGTCATCAACATCAATTATGGTGATGGGATAAGGCAGGTAGTTATTATGAAGTCATGGAACAAACCATAAAATTTTCCATCTCAATAATGTGAGCTTGCTTAGGGCTATTTTTAGAATATAAAAGAATTATTAAAAAATTATAATATTTATATTAAAATTATAATATTTCTATTAAAAGATAATGGTAAGAGTTGTTGCATATGTTGATAGGGACACAAGAATAAAGTTATTGAAATGTAGAATAGCATTACATTGTACTTAAACATAATAGATTTAATAATATTACAATTTTATCATTTAGTTCTAATTAAAATATATTTGTTTTAAATAATATATGAACTTTTTAATTTAAATATTATAAAAAAAAACGAATATGGTCATTAAATTTAATACAAAGTGGATTAAAATAATAAGTCTAAGGTTATATTGATTATGGATAGAAAATAAAATTAAAATAATAAGACTTAAGTTTAATAGATTATGGACTATAGATATTAAGGATTATGTATGATATGTATTTGTTATAACTATCTTATTACTAAAACAAAGTACCTCTAATTGTGTTAGGAATGGTTTTATAAAGCTTACTATATGAAAAATTGTGTCACAACATTGTATGATAATATTGTGAATTTTTAAGGAATTTTTATTTGATTGCCCAAAATGGGTGTACAAATTTTGAACCGCCTCTCTCTTAATTGGGATCTGCCACTACCTTAAAAGGTACTACCAGAATAAAAACACCTAACATATGCAGCACAAAAGTGGAAATAGACATGTTAGTGACCAATGGATTAAAAGTGGACATAATGTTATTCCAAAATAATCTCTATTATATGATTTTTTTTTAAGTTAAAAAAAAACATAATAGAAGTGAAGTCGTTTTACATAGACCTCCATAAATACTAGGTGGCCTTGACATCAAAAGTCACCAGGTTTAGCTAATATTATCCTCCAAATTCCAAAATTGTGAACCTAATATGAATTCAGATATATTTAAATTAATTTTCCATAAACTTCAATCTATAATTAAATTCATATATGAATGCTAGAAAAACTATGAAGAGCGGTTGAAGTTCAACAGAATTTGACCCACAATTTTTTTTTTATTTATTTATTAAAAAGAGGGTGAAGCTTAGCGATATTTGAGACCTCTTTGCTACCTTTTGAACAACTCCATACTCACTCATTGTAATGACCTCGACAATGTTATTTTAGTGACATCACCATCAGTCCTTGATTGGTTCCATAACACTAAAATCGGTACAACCTATAGATACAATTTAATTTAATAATTTCAATATGAATTAATTTTTGTATAAACATAAATATTAAATTTTAAATATTAATTTTTAAATATTTTTAGTCTAAATTACGTCTGGTTTACATTATATAAATCAAATTAATTAATTCTTTTATTATTATTAAAATATTTAAATAATAATTTATTTATTTTTTTTATAAATAAGAATAATATTTAAAAAAAATCATAATTTTAAAATAACTTATTATTTTTATTATGTTTTGAAGTTTTTAAAATCCTACCAAGTTATTATTAAAATTAGATGATCTAGATTACAAGTGATATTTTTATCATATGTTTAGGGAGAATACATAATTTTATCTCACACACACACACACACACATATATTCTCAAACTTGAATACTAACATGAATTAGGTGACTTAGTTGACAACTACTTGCTATCCATGAGTGAGTTTAGTTTTATGCAAGAACATAACAAGCTTGTAAACATAATAAAAGAAATCAAAATCAGTCATGAATAACAATGAATATTTTTTTTATGTGGATACTATGAAATTTAAAGTGAAACAAAGAACTAGATTGTGGTCAAACTATTATGGAAGACCTTTGTGTGTGTTTAAGCTTATGTTTGACTGAAAGAATATATATATAGTGTGTGAGAATAATGCATTTTTATATAAAAAATGGGATATACAAGGTTCATGTGAACTTTATGATGTGAAAGAGTGGAACATAATGTTGTAGTGGTCAATTCCTACACATTAGTTAAACACCTATTAAATATTTATCAAAATTTGACTTATATAAGCCCAATAATAAGATTAGGAGAATCAATTTAAAAATATTAGAGTTTGTCACACATAGACAAAACGAAAACTATATTTAATCATAGCTTTTATAATCATTACACATAGAGGCCCTCTACAACCCAATATTGAGTAGATGTGTAGACATTGCATCTTACATGCTAGAAGCTAGATGTAAATATTTTTTAATTTCAGTTTTTTTTTATATTGTAATTTTGTTTCTAATTAATAAAATTACTAACATTTCTTTTAGATAAAATAAAATCATATCCCATTAAAATATATAACATATAGATAGTAGTTATAAATTAACATCGATTTTACCATATAAATTAAAATGTCACATCTGCTCTTCATATATCACACATTATTTTGTTTTTTTTATTTTCTTACTAATCATTTGTATATGTTATTGCATGGCATATAATTCTTATATTGTCTTATTGTATTTGGTAAATAGTTGATCTTGATGAATTATATCTATGCACTTATTTTTTTTTTCTTGGTAAAACTAAATCTATTTATAAAACATAATAGTACAAAACTGCGCTAGTTTCAGTTGTGTGAGCCTGAGAACTGGGCTTGATGTCCAAGCTTAACCTTAGCAACTGAACTGCCCAGAGTGGGAAACCAGTTATTTTAAAATAAATTCCACCGCCCTTAGAAGGGAAACTGGTAAAATAGTAAAAGTACTGTGATACAACAAGAGACAGTAAACTGGAATAGCCTATAGCTTTTACAGCTGAATATAAACTCAAAAAACCAAAAAATTATTCCATGAGGTCGAAAATTTGTATCAAAGCAAGCTGAGGGGGATCAAAGTCACCGTTCAGGAGTAGGGGACTCCAGTTCTTCCACGATCCTGCAACCAAACTCAGCTTCTCCATCATCGTTGTCCTTCTCTGGCGCGCCACTCTTGCTGAAGAAGACCACCTGCAAATTTTCCATTCCAAGAATGGAATGACCAATGCTGAATGGCTCAACAGGGGCTGGAATGTCAATATTTGCATGTGAGGGCTAAGGGTTGGGCGGAATAGGGGCAGGGCGGGGCATTGAAGCTGGAGCTGGGATAGGGGATTCTTCGCAAAAAGTAACAGTGATGAAAGCAGTGAGAACAGGCATGTTTGAGGAGCAATTGAAGCGGAATTCTGCCCTTTGTGAAGAGTGGCAGAGGGATGGGTTGGTGGGAAAATTAGAAGCAGGGGAGGCAGGCTGAGAGACTGGCGGAGGAGGCTGTGAAGGTGGAACAGAGTGAGTGCTTCCAGGAGGGTAGGAGATGCCTCTCTGATGCCAAAAATCCAAATGCAAACTCCAATCTACGTCCTCCTCAGAAGATGCCGAGGGCGAGCTAATAGAAGGGCGAGGGTGGGAAGAGCGCCCTCTGCTCATTCTGTTCCTGCAATGCATTCCTTGCCTGAGCTGAGGCATCGAAGCCGCATGAAGCCAGGAGTGCTTGGGGCAGAAGGAGCAGTCGGGATGCAATGAAGATCTCTGAAAATCAGCTGCGTGAGAAGGCAAACAGAAATTCAGATGAGAGTAGCTGGTCTGGGTGAAGTGGAAACCTGGAAGAGTTTCCAAGCATCCCAGGATGGAGCAACGTCGACCTATTTGGGTGCGTTCACTTGGAACAATGTAAGCAGGGGGGAAACTACCACATATGGGAGAAGGATGACTACAAAAAACACAATGAGCAGACAAATTCTCCAGAATGAAATCCATAGCCAAATGAACCAGCAAGGCGAGGTAGATGGCAGGCGCGGTGAACAGTGTTAAAGCAAAATAGGTTGGCGAAGTTAATGTGTGAGTAATGGCACTGCAGGGGGCCATATGGCCGTAGCAAGCGAATGCCCTCGGGATTGTAACACCCCCAATTTGTGTGTTGAATTTTTAAAGTTAGACATTTGAACTTAAATCCTAAGGGGGTGGACCCCAAGGGATAAGTATGGTGTGAATGTATTTGGATATTTTATTTGATGAAATAAATAAAATTATTGTGCAATTTGACCAAGATGAGAATTAGAGATCACTTGCCAAATCCATGAGGATGGATAAGGCAATAAATCCCCAAAAATCTTTCAAAAATCCTTGAAAGAAATTTATTTAGATTTGAGGAGGAATCTAAATTTCCCCAATGAAGAGGAGTAGTTGGGAAGAGGTGAGAAAAAGCTGGAAAAGCTGAGGAAAAGCATAAAACAACTTTAAAGAATCCCAAAATGGGAAGCCTAGGCTAAACAGGAAAGAAAGCATCCTGCTATTCTGGACGCAGAATTAGAAACATGCTTTGGGGAATTATGAGCTTAAATAAGCTGCTCCTAAGCAGATCAGGGGTTGAACTGTTCTAGGAGGTGATCTCTGCTCGGGGGTGAGTCCTGGGAGACAAAGAGGACTCTAAGGTTGGGAGGTTGGTCATTTTGCAGATTGTGGTATGTTCTGAAATTCTTGTTACTATGTCTTATTCCAGTATGAATTGGTTACATATAAAATTGAATTATATTAAAATGAGAAATTTTGGTACTACATTTAACAGAATCTATCCTCAGGTATTCACCTTCCAGATTTTGTTTTAGTTGTAGACCAGAAATTCCATAGAGTAGAAACTTCAGAATCTCTAAACCAAGGTTGGTTTAAATCTGAAGTTACTTAGCCTCTACAGATGATTAATTATTGTTGTGTTCCCGGTAGACACAAATGTGATATTCTATGCTTATGTGTATGCTAGAGAAACATTATAGCAGTGCTAAAGTTACACAGTATAAATACAAACAGCTGAAAGTAAGATTTAGAATATGACATTCAAAATTGTATAGAAAAAAAAAATACTTCTATTCTATCTGATTGATATAACAGTTATAAATGGTTATATTGCAATTCAAAATCCATCCTAAATCTTTGAAGACAAGTATCATAGCAAAAGATTTAAATTTATAATTAAATTCCTTTAGTCCATCACTATGGATTACCAATAGGTATACCTCAAAAAGGAAAATAAAATTTACGAATAAGGACTCTAAAACATGTATTTCGAATTCTTATTAAATCACAAAATAAATCTACACTCTAGAAGGGTTATAGCCCCCATAGTAATGATAGAGTATATTGATTTAACTTCATCTCTACCCCTTGGAATAAGCATTAGTGCAATACAGGAAATCTATGATTAATGTATAGCATCAATTGAACCTTTGACTACTTATATATATATGTGAATTTAATAACCAATTGATATATATATTACCAAATTTCGAGCACTACCCTAGTAGATCCTTCTTAATCGTGACTATCAATGAGCCATATACATATATGAGTTTTATATGTCCCAAGGACAAAATAAAGGCAAAACCTATATGTAAACGATATGTGTAGAAAGGAAAGCAGTTATGAAATGGATACGTATATGAACATATATGTAAAGAGGGGTATATAAAAGTGAATCAATGAGACATACGTAGGGTCTCTATAGTTAACGGAGCGAAGTACAGGAAAGGAAACTACTGCAGGTAGGTTATAAACAGACGAAGTGCCGAGAGCAAAACAAACAACTCGTTCCATAATTAATACTGATGCCGAGAGTTAATAATCTCTCGTTCCACTATTTCTTGCACGATAGATATACATGTGAGAAAATCAAGAAAAGAACTCAAAACGACGAGTGGCGTTAAATAGGTAACTTCCCATCATGCCTGCGCCTATCTATGAACTCTGTTCATATCGGATGGAAGTCATCTGTCACAAGACTATTCATATGGTAAACAATGACACAGACCACAATAAATAAATTAGGAAACAACACATAGAAAATACATGCCACAGTGAAAACTAGGAATGAATGCGCAGAAACGAGTAGCCGATATGAAATCAGGGTATCCCGAATTCATATGTCGCGGTGAAAGGAGGTAGGTGATAGAGGGTATTACATTAAATCTCCGAGGCGCTGCAAAAGAAGAAGATTGGTGTTTCCCTGGACCTCGCCGCTGATTAAGACCGCCTCTACCTCGTATGCCACCAGCCAGTAAGCTGTTGATCGTCACCACATCTGAGCTAGGTTAGAAAAGAAAAAAAAAACATATAAATGTCGCCATAATACCTATCCTAGCTGTTAGGGTGGTTTTCAACATTATACGAGACTGAAAGCCAATACAAATAAATTACATGAGAACATCTCTGTGTACTAATCATAAAACTGGTGGGTCACTGAAAATGGGCTCTCCTTCCACCCTAGGATCGATTTGATTAGTCAGAGAAAAAAAAACGAAGCCAGAGATCAATATTCAGCAAATAGCAAAACGACAACGACGGGGAGGCTGCTACGACCAGGCATATAGAAATAGAACGATCTGGCGTCAGGATGTAGGATGAAGCGTGATTCAGGTTCAGCGTTTCAACTGCAAAGAAAACCCACGCGTGAAGGGTTTTATCCATCCCCGCGAGCTGCACAGAAAAATCCGTAAAAGATTTAGGTTCAGCGTATCACAGCAAAACGAAGTGCAGAAGGTAGATAGATATAGAAATTTTACACCCTGGCTCACATACCTTCGAAACTACCTGGAAGGCTCTGTGCCTTGATGAACAAAGGGTGAATGATACAATCCAACACAACCAGAACAAGCTGCAACGGAACAGAAGCGAGCGAGATAAATAGGAACCAGCCGAGAGAGCAATGAATGGACGTTTCCGAGGTAAACCGGACGGGCAGTCGAAACCCTAAGCTCACTGCCCAAGAAGGCTAGAAAATCCCTCAGGCGATTTGAAAAAAAAAACCAGCTGCGTCGATTCAGTGGTACTCGATTCGGTTGATGAGCGACAACGAGGCACTGAAACGCATAGGTTGGATCGCATGGTACTAGGGCCTGGCGTTAATGCAATCAGAAACATGACACGTAATATTTTTGCTGAAAAGGGATCTGAACCCACCGGCGCCTGGCACTTACATCTCTACTGCAACACGCTGTCCCTGCATACAAACCATCAAACGTCAAAAAGAAAAAAAAACACGCTACAACAGACCTATTTGATCATCATGCTCAGTTGTTGCCACCATCAGTGACCAGTACGCATGGTGCGTACTAAGCGTATCATAACCCAGCTGGGTTAGGAGTGGCCCACACCAAAACCATGATGACTTGAAACCGGAAGCATTGCCCGCAACAACGCGTGACTGGTAGCATCAACGCCGGCGAAAATAACCATACTAAAACAACTACAATAATGTACAAAGAGAAATGGTAAAGCAATGCCCCAAGCGTTATGATGTGGGATAAGTGACGACGTGGTTTAGTTGGGAGTCAAATCCCGGTCGCAGATATTTCTTATCCGTGTCAACGTGGCGTAATCAACCACAGGTTACCGTGAGCTATGTCCACGCGGCATTTCCACAAGTAGTCCGAAGTAGGTATATTAGATGTCATACGAGTGAGGTGCGGTATTAGGCCTATTATCAAAATGATATAAAGATTTGTGAGTTACCGCCGTGAGACATCTATGATAAGACCATTGGGAATATGATAAACCCATATAAAGTTAAGAAGCAATCCTATATTTATTCATCAAAGGACAGATTCGATATATGTATATATGTGACATATAAATATAGCTATAGGTGTGTGTTCTATACATGGAAATCAAAGGGTGAAGATACGTATGTGTCACACAATATTAGTAAGGTAGGTGTCGTATATATATACATATATTTTATATGTGGTATAAATATATGTGATATATATATGGGATCAAATATCTTAGTAAGAGATATACTATATATATATACGCAGAGTAGAGGACTCAAAAGATATGGTTGATAAGGCATTTGCTTTATATACGGTAATTATATATATATATATATAGGATATATATATAGAACCCAATATCTATGCATTGAGCATATATATATATATAGATGTATTAGGTGGTGTTATATAAAAAAAAAAAAATACAGGGGTCAATGCCTCTAACAGAAAAGTAATATTAGAGGGTCAACGAACTTTAGTAAGAGTGAACTAAAGTTAAATTCCTGAACTCATTACTCAGAATATCCAGTGGTGCTTCTATATGCATATGGATTTAAATATAAATTTTATTAAGAAGGAACTGAGTATTCAGACAACCAGGTGCATAACGATGGAATCCAAGTATAAAAAAAAAAAAAAAAATTGTCCTTAAACTGGAGGTGTTACAAATGGTATCGGAGCCCAAGTGAAAAAACTAGGCTGTTGTTATTGTGCTCACTGATTATTTCATGTTTTGGTTCTCTGACATTTTTATAAAATTTTGCTAATCTGTGTTGTGAGTGTGTACAGTTAAAATGGCTGAAGAGGGAGGAATTTATGTGGATCTGCATGATGAATTTGCTACTCCAGATCCCAATGCCTCGGTAATTGCCATGTTGCACAGGTTGCAACGAGAATTGGCTGAACTAAGAAGCCAGAATGACATGTTGTCATCAGCCAGTAAGGAGCAGGAAAATCTCATCAGAGAACTAACTTCCCGGAACAGCCAGGAAGGCGAAGGTTCCGGAAAGAGAAAGATGGATGAGTCTGATGAAGATGATGCTGCTAGACATCATAAACGAAGAGAAGCTGGGGGAATTGAAAGATCAAACACTCCCTCCCCCATGATGGGTAGAAGGAAGAGGATCTTGAAGCTTGGTTGCTGAAACATGATCAAATATTCCAAGTTTATGAATATGAAAGCAATCTGAAGGCAATATTAGTTGTGTACCGGCTACAAGGAAGCTACAATGGTGGGAAGAGACAAAAATGGTGCATGCCATTGATGAAAAAACAGTTACTTGGGAAGATTTTCAGACTAAGTTCAAAAGTCGTTATTTGAATGAACATTATTATGATGATAAAGCAAAAGAATTCCATGAAATTAGACTAGGACAACTCACTATTGATGAGTTTGTCACTAAGTTTACTAATTTACTGAGGTATGTCCCTTACATTAGGGAATAAAAGGCAAAAGTGCAAAGGTTTTTAAATTGTTTGCCTACTGTCTACAAGGAGAAAATTGAGTTTGACAACCCAAAAACAATGGATGAAGCTGTTAGAAAAGAAAGATTATGCTATCAGCAGTTTAAAGGTAAAGCTGAACAAGGGAAGAGCTGGCTGAGCAAGGGTGAGTTTAAAGGTAAAAGACCAAAACCAGCATATCTAAGAAATTTTGGTAGAGATCATCAGCAGAAAAACTTCAATAAACCAAGAGAAAGTCAAACTTCTCAGTCCCAAGTGGCTTCAAAACCAGTAGAAGGGAATAAAAGGGAAGGGACAGTTAGAATGAAGGAACCTTTGAAGTGTTGGGGCTGTGGAGAACCCCATATGATGAGGGACTGCCCCCATCGAAATATACACATGATCAGCAGAGAGCGGGAGGCAACAATAGTAAATGACATAGCAAAAAATATACCAACTATCAGTGCAGCATTGGAAAATCAGCAAGCAGAACATCAAGCAACCATGGTGGAAATGGAGGGTAAGATTTCTGACCTACCTATTACTGTTTTGATTGATCCAGGTGCTTCTTTGAGTTACATTAGTCCTTGAATGGTAGAAAAATGTAAAATTAAACCTGAAAAATTCCAGCAGTCATGGTTGGTGCAGCTGGCCACTGGAACTAAGAGAAAAGTCACACATAAATTACCCAAAATAGCAATACAATTGAATGGATTTACAACAGAAGTAAATTTGAACATATTTCCATTAGGATCCTACGATCTGTTGATAGGAATGGATTGGCTGGAAAAGAAGAAAGCTCTGATGAACTGCTGGGATAAATCCCTGCATTGTGTGGATGAGGAAGGGAAACCTTTTACACTAAAAGGGAAACCAAAATCCATTTCAATAAGACAAATATCAGCCTTACAATTAAAAATAACAGCTAGAAAAGGATACCAAGTCTATGCAGTGCATGTAGAAGAAATAGAACAGCAAACTGAAGAAGAGTTACTGGAGGCTATACCAGTCATCAGAGAATTTAAGGAAGTCTTTTCCAAGGAAATCCCTCATCTTCCTCCCAAAAGAGAGATTGATTTTTCAATCGATCTGGTACCAGGAGCCACACCTGTTTCCCGAGCCCCCTATCGGATGAGTCCACCAGAACTGATGGAGCTGAAGATGCAGCTGCAAGAATTAGTGGATAAAGGTTACATCAGACCAAGTGTGTCTCCATGGGGAGCACCAGTTTTATTTGTGAAAAAGAAGGATGGAACTTTTAGGATGTGCATTGATTATCGTCAACTGAACAAATTGACCATTAAGAATAGATATCCACTTCCTAGAATTGATGATCTTTTCGATCAAGTGAGAGGAGCTTCAGTCTTTTCCAAGATTGACCTAAGGACTGGTTATCACCAGCTCAGAATTAAAGAAGAGGACATCAGCAAAACAACATTTCGAACCAGGTATGGGCATTACGAATTTGTAGTCCTACCCTTTGGTTTGACGAATGCCCCTGCCACATTTATGTGTCTGATGAACAGTGTGTTGAATAAGTATTTGGAAAAATTTGTTCTTGTGTTCATAGATGATATCTTAGTCTATTCTAAAAATGAAGATGAACATAAGGAACATCTGAGAATAGTGTTGCAGACTTTAAAAGAAAACCAGCTATATGCCAAGTTCAGCAAATGTGAATTTTATAGAGATAAAATTCAATATCTGGGTCATATAATTTCTGAAAAAGGGTTGGCAGTTGACCCTGAAAAGATAAAATCCATTAAAGAATGGCCAGTTCCCACTGATGTCTCAGCAGTAAGATCGTTTATGGGAATTGCAGGCTATTATCGCAGATTTGTGGAGAGATTTTCTGCTATAGCAAATCCCATAACCTCATTACAAAGGAAGGGTGTTAAGTTCGTGTGGACTGAGAAATGTCAAAACAATTTTGAACAATTGAAACAAAAACTTATTTCAGCCCCTATATTAAAAATTGCTGATCGTGATAAAGAGTTTGTTGTATGTATAGACGCTTGCAGAGAAGGGCTGGGAGGAGTCTGTTGCAGGAAAATTCAGTCATTGCCTATGAATCTAGGAAACTGAAAATACATGAACATAATTATAGTGCCTATGATTTGGAATTTGCAGTTGTTATCCATGCTTTAAAAATGTGGAGGCACTATCTACTGGGGAAGAAGTTCACATTGATGACTGATCATATTAGCCTCAAATATTTTTTCTCCCAAACTGACCTGAATGCAAGACAAGCCAGATGGCTGTCTTTTCTAAGTGAATTTGATATGGACATAAAGCATATCAAGGGGAAGGAGAATAAAGTTGCTGATGCATTAAGTAGAAATGCTTGTCAAAATCTAAACAGCATGGGAAGTAGTGCCCATATGGAGGTAGAGGAATTGGTGGGAAAAGAAGCAACTCAAGATCCCAACTATGAAGCACTCCTGGTGAAACTGCAGACAAGGGATAAAACTGATTTCACTAAAAACCAACAAGGGCTGCTCTATTACAAAAACAGGTTGTATATTCCAAATATAGAGTCGTTAAAAAGAGAAATTCTAGATGAATATCACAAACAGGCCTATGCAGGACATCCAGGATATCAAAAGATGTTAACAGCCTTGAAGAAGAAGTTTTTCTGGCCAGGAATGAAAAGAGATGTGGCAGAATATTTAAGTAGATGTATGGAGTGTCAGCTAGTCAAAGTTGAGCATCAACACCCAGCAGGGCTTTTAAATCCCCTACCAATTGCAGAATGGAAATGGGACACGGTTTCCATGGATTTTATAACAGGGTTACCCAAGACTAAATATCAACATGATTCTGTAATGGTAGTAGTAGACACTCTCACAAAAGCTGCTCACTTTATACCAGTGAAATCTACTTTCGGAACAGCTCAAGTAGCAAATGTTTTCCTGAAGGAGATAGTAAGGCTTCATGGAGTCCCCAAAGTGATTGTCTTAGATCGAGATGCTAAGTTTACAGCAGCATTTTGGAAGGGATTGTTTGCAGGAATAAGTACTAAATTGAATTTTAGTACTGCCTATCACCCTCAAACTGATGGGCAAACAGAAAGGACAAATCAAATTTTAGAAGATATGTTGAGAATGTATGTGATGGATAGGCCATCAAAATGGGAAGAGTATCTGCATTTAGGTGAGTTTGCCTATAATAATAGTTACCAATCCTCTATTAAGATGAGTCCGTTTGAGGCACTCTATAGGAGAAAGTGTCGTACTCCCTTGAGCTGGAGTCAACCAGAGGATAAACTGGTGTTGGGGCCAGATGCACTACAAGAGATGGAAAGAATTGCTAAACAAATACAGAGAAATATAAAGACAGCACAAGATCGACAGAAGAGCTATGCTGATAAGAAAAGAGTGCACCGAGAATTCAAAGTGGGGAATCATGTGTATTTGCACATAAAACCCAAAAAGAGCACACTTTATGCCGGAAGTTGTGCAAAACTGGCTCCTATATATTGTGGGCCTTTTGAAATTTTAGAAAGCGTGGGACTAGTGGCTTACAAGCTGGCCTTACCACCCCATGTTAGAGTGCATAATGTGTTTCATGTTTCATTATTAAAAAGATATGTGCATGATGCTTCTCACATAGTTGATTGGACTGTTGTACAGGTGGAACCAGAAGGGGAGTTTCTGCCAGAACCGCTTCAAATATTGGAGCGGGAAGAAATTGAATTAAGAAACAGAACAGTGGCCAGAGTAAAAGTGCAGTGGAAGCACTTTACTGCTGAAGAAGCTACCTGGGAAAGGGAAGCTGAAATGATGGAGAAATATCCATTTTTGTTTAAGTGAACTCTGGTAGTTGAATAACAACACCGAGGACGGTGTTTAATTTCAGAGGGGGAATATGTAATACCCCCAATTTGTGTGTTGAATTTTTAAAAGTTAGACATTTGAACTTAAATCCTAAGGGGGTGGACCCCAAGGGATAAGTGTGGTGTGAATGTAATTGCATATTTTATTTGAGGAAATAAATAAAATGATTGTGCATTTTGACCAAGATGAGAATTATAGATCACTTGCCAAATCCATGAGGATGGATAAGGCAATAAATCCCCAAAAATCTTTCAAAAATCCTTGAAAGAAATTAATTTAGATTTGAGGAGGAATCTAAATTTCCCCAATGAAGAGGAGTAGTTGGGAAGAGGTGAGAAAAAGCTGGAAAAGCTGAGGAAAAGCATAAAACAACTTTAAAGAATCCCAAAATGGGAAGCCTAGGCTAAACAGGAAAGAAAGCATCCTGCTATTCTAGACGCAGAATTAGAAACATGCTTTGGGGAAATATGAGCTTAAATAAGCTGCTCCTAGGCAGATCAGGGGTTGATCTGTTCTAGGAGGTGATCTCTGCTCGGGGGTGAGTCCTGGGAGACAAAGAGGACTCTAAGGTTGGGAGGTTGGTCATTTTGCAGATTGTGGTATGTTCTGAAATTCTTGTTACTATGTCTTATTACAGTATGAATTGACTACATATAAAATTGAATTTTATTAAAATGAGAAATTTTGGTGCTACATTTAACATAATCTATCCTCAGGCATTCACCTTCCAGATTTTGTTTTAGTTGTAGACCAGAAAGTCCATAGAGTAGAAACTTCAGAATCTCTAAACCCAGGTTGGTTTAAATCTGAAGTTACTTAGCCTCTACAGATGATTAAATTATTGTTGTGTTCCCAGTAGACACAAATGTGATATTCTATGCTTATGTGTATGCTAGAGAAACATTATAGCAGTGCTAAAGTTACACAGTATAAATACAAACAGCTGAAGGTAAGAGTTAGAATATGACATTCAAAATTGTATAGAAAAAAAAAATACTTCTATTCTATCTGATTGATATAACAGTTATAAATGGTTATATTGCAATTCGAAATCCATCCTAAATATTTGTAGACAAGTATCATAGCAAAAGATTTAAATTTATAATTAAATTCCTTTAGTCCAGCACTATGGGTTACCAATAGGTATACCTCAAAAAGGAAAATAAAATTTACGAATAAGGACTCTAGAACATGTATTTCGAATTCTTATTAAATCCCAAAATAAATCTACACTCTAGAAGGGTTATAGCCTTCATAGAAATAATAGAGTATATTGATTTAACTTCATCTCTACCCCTTGGAATAAACATTAGTGCAATAGAGGAAATCTATGATTAATGTATAGCATCAATTGAACCTTTGACTACTTATATATATATATATGTGCATTTAAAAACCACTTGATATATATATTACCAAATTTCGAGCACTACCCTAGTAGATCCTTGTTAACCGTGACTATCAATGAGCCATATACATATATGAGTTTTATATGTCCCAAGGACAATATAAAGGCAAAACCTATATGTAAACGATATATGTAAGAAGGAAAGCAGTTATGAAACGGATACGTATATGAAAATATATGTAAAAAGGGGTATATAAAAGTGAATCAATGAGACATACGTAGGATCTCTATAGTTAACGGAGCGAAGTACAGGAAAGGAAACTACTGCAGGTAGGTTATAAACAGACGAAATGCCGAGAGAAAAACAAACAACTTGTTCCATAATTAATACTGATGCCGAGAGTTAAAAATCTCTCGTTCCACTATTTCTTGCACGGTAGATATACATGTGAGAAAATCAAGAAAAGAAATCAAAACGACAAGTGGCGTTAAATAGGTAACCTTCAATCGTGCCTGCGCCTATCTATGAACTCTGTTCATATCGGATTAAAGTCATCTGTCACAAGACTATTCATATGGTAAACGATGACACCGACCACAATAAATAAATTAGGAAACAACGCATAGAAAATACATGCCACAGTGAAAACTAGGAATGAACGCGCAGAACCGAGTAGCCGATATGCCATCAGGGTATCCCGAATTCATATGCCGCGGTGAAAGGAGGTAGGTGACAGAGGGTATTACATTAAATCTCACAGGCGCTGCAGAAGAAGAAGATTGGCGTTTCCCTGGACCTCGCCGCTGCTTAAGAGCGCCTCTACCTCGTAGGCCATCGGCCAGTAAGCTGTTGATCATCACTACGTCTGAGCTAGGTTAGAAACGAAAAAAAAAAAACATATAAATGTTGCCATAATACCTATCCTAGCTGTTAGGGTGGGTTTCAACAATATACGAGATTGAAAGCCGATACAAATAAATTGCATGAGGACATCTCTGCGTACTAATCATAAAACAGGTGGGTCACTGAAAATGGGCTCTCTTTCCACCCTAGGATCGATTTGATTAGTCAGAGAAAAAAAAAAAAAAAAACAAAGCCAGAAATCAATACTCAGCAAATAGCAAAACGACAGCCACGGGGAGGCTGCGACGACCAGGCGTATAGAAATAGAACTATCCAGTGTCAGGATGTAGGATGAAGCGTGATTCAGGGTTCAGAGTTTCAACAGCAAGGAAAACCCACGCGTGAAGGATTTTATCCATCCCCGCGAACTGCACAGAACAATCCGTAAAATATTTAGGTTAAGCGTATCACAGCAAAACGAAGTGCAGAAGGTAGATAGATATAGAAATTTTACACCCTGGCTCACATACCTTCAAAACAACCTGGAAGGCTCTGCGCCTTAACGAACAAAGGGTGAATGATCCAAACCAACACAACCAAAACAAGCTGCAATAGAACAGAAGCAAGCGAGATAAATAGGAACCAGCTGAGAGAGCAGTGAATGGACGTTTCTGAGGTAAATCGGACGGGCAGTCGAAACCCTAAGCTCACTGCCCAAGACGGGTAGAAAATCCCTCCGCCGATTTTGAAAAAAAAAAAACCAGCTGCGTCGATCCAGTAGTACTCGATTTGGTCGATGAGCGACAACGAGGCACTGAAACGCATAGGTTGGAGCGCATGGTACTGGGGCCTGGCGGAAATGCAATCTGAAACATGACACGTAATATTTTTTCGGAAAAGGGATCTGAACCCGCCGGCGCCTGGTACTTACATCTCTACTACAACACGCTGTCCCTGCATATAAACCATCAAACGTCAAAGAGAAAAAAAAAACACGCTACAACAGACCTATTTGATTATCATGCTCAGTTATTTCCACCATCAGTGACCAGTACGCATGGTGCGTACTAAGCGTATCACAACCCAGCTGGGTTAGGAGCGGCTCACACCAAAACCATGATGACTTGAAACCGGAAGCATTTCCCGCAACAACGTGTGACTGGTAGCATCAACGCCGGCGAAAATAACCATACTGAAACAACTACAATAAGGTACAAAGCGAAATGGTAAAGCAATGCCCCAAGCGTTGTGATGTGGGATAAGTGACGGCGTGGTTTAGTTGGGAGTCAAATCCCGGTTTCAGATATTTCTGATCCGTGTCAACGTGGCGTAATCAACCACAGGTTTACCGTGAGCTATGTCCACGCGACATTTCCACGAGGAGTCGGAAATAGGTATATTAGATGTCGTACAAGTAAGGTGCGGTATTAGGCCTATTATCAAAATGATATAAAGATTTTGAGAGTTACGCCGTGAGAAATCTATGATAAGACCATTGGGAATATGATAAACCCATATCAAGTTAAGAAGAAATCCTATATTTATTAATCAAAGGACAGATTCTATATATGTATATATGTGACATATAAATATAGATATAGGTGTGTGTTCTATACATAGAAATCAAGGGTGAAGATACGTATGTGTCACACAATATTAGTAAGGTAGGTGTCGTATATATATACATATATTTTATATGTGGTATAAATATATGTGATATATATATGGGGATCAAATATCTTAGTAAGAGATATACTATATATATATCTGTAGAGTAGAAGGACTCAAAAGATATGGTTGATAAAGGCATTTTAGCTATATCTGTTAATTATATATACATATATAGGATATATATATAGAACCCAATATCTATGTGTTGATCATATATATATATATATATATATATATAGATGTATTAGGTGGTGTTATATAAAAAAAAAAATACAGGGGTCAATGTCTCTAATAGAAAAGTAATATTAGAGGGTCAACGAACTTTAGTAAGAGTGAACTAAAGTTAAATTCCTGAACTCATTACTCAGAATATCCATAGGTGCTTCTATATGCATATGGATTTAAATATAAAGTTTATTAAGAAGGAACTGAGTATTCAGACAACCAGGTGCATAACGATGGAATCCAAGTATAAAAAAAAAAAAAAAAAATGTCCTTAAACTGGAGGTGTTACAGGGATCCACCAAGGGGCGGAAGTCCCATCACTCCGAGCCATCATCTGCATCCGAAGTATATCTATGCACTTATTACCTAATGTTTCATGCATGTTTAATTTCCCCTATGATTATAATTGGATCATTTTCAGAATTACTATATGGAAGAATCATGTCCCTAGATGAATCTTATAACACTTAAACCTAACTATCCAACCCCCATTTCTTATTTATTTCCCAAAGTAATATGGTCATTTATTAATTCCTATACCATTAGGTCATATCACATAAATTATGTATGGTAACTCGCCACATGACAAGTACATTACCCCTAATGCGTCCATGCGGCCAACGCTATCCCATCTAATGAGCGAATGATAACACATGATGACCACAAGGTATGGTATGACTACGTGAAGGGTGTAGATTCCTTGTATCCATGTAATGGTTCTTATCTTTCCACCCAAACCTTAAGCTTGTATAGACATTTCCTGTGAACTAATAGACATTTTCTCCTGGTGTTCGTATCGCTGTCATCACTCTATTTTTTCTCTCCTGTGATTGAAAACTAGTAATAGCCACAAATCTACCAACGCTATTTTTACAGCCCAACAATAGTGCACTATTTATGGAGCCCAGGTATTATGGTTCAATAGAATATTTCATGTTTTTTTCATTTTCCACAGTAAGGGTTCTACACTTGGTCATTTTGTAAATTCAAATTTTCTAAGAGTGGTTATTATCACTTTGAAATTCAGTTCCTTGGTGTTCCATATCCTCCTAAAGATGTGAAATTATGGTCATCAATACTCAATTTGTAATGTATAGGTTAACAGGTCGATGTGTATTTTTGGGTTCATTGGTTCATCTCCAAGAACCATGGCTACATAAGGTGAGGAATTCACTTCTTCCCTCTTCGTATGTACTAGTGAGTTACTAATTGAATTTTTATGCCTATTCTGCTTTAAATTTCCATTAGAACAATATTTACTCTTACAAGCACCAGGGCTTTATATATGCCAAAGGAAAATTCCGCAAAGTTCAATTATTTCGTGATAACAATTTTACTCGGCCTTGGAGGGTGTCTCTATAGCCATAAGACCCAATCACCGCACAAAGGCATCAATCCTTTGTTTTACTTTACTTTCTTAGGTAATTTAATGGCTCTTCCTACTGCATGTATGCGTGTATGGTTGTTTTTCGTTACATATTATTTTGGATATGGTTTTCCTACCTCAGAGCTAACTTATATTCCATTTCCAGCAACATGGTGAAGAACGCAAGCTCCATTGACATATACTTGGGTAATATAAATGGGAATTCCCTGGCTAATTATTTACTAATGCATATTATTTTTTTTTCTCCAACATCATTCTCGTTTGATGATTGTGAGATCTACTTTGGATGTACACACGCTACCCTCAAACCCTGTCTCAGACTATGGAGGTTTTGGACCCATCTTCAACTGACTTTACATATATTTTTTCAAGTCGATTATTTTAGTACTTCTCCTCAAGTTTCACCTTCCAACACTTGATTTTTTCAAGTTTCCAATCTGGTGGAAAATATGAATAACCCAATTGTGTTTTGTTCTTTTATTTTTTGTTTAATGGTTGTGTAATTATGGCTTATTTTTATTCATTGGGTAGTTTATTCCCTTTCTTTTGATATTTTTTCTTCCTTCTATTTAAATTTTTCACGATGGAATTTTTTTGATATTCTTTATGAGCTATCTTGTTTTCATGGGTTCATAAGAGATCCTATAACTGTGTGTTCTTGCTTACTAGAAGGGCAATTTATTTGTATATGGATTCATATTGTGATAGTTATATGGCTTTTTATAGTATATATGTGTATGGTATTTATATTACAAGTCCATGATAAATTCAGTTGATTAACTCGTAGTGAATTAACTTAGCTCATACTAATACCGATGGTTGAAACTAGGTTCACTCGTCAATTTGTTAAGATATCAATATCAATTTACTAACAAAGTATTTCTACAGAGGTTATGTTTATGGGTGTTCTTTGAATATAGTAGTTAACTTATTCTAGTACTCAAATTTCTATAATTTTATTTTCCTAAAAATTATTTCCTTTAATTATCTAATTTTTTGATATAACAAAATAAATTAAAAACTATTAATAAAATTGTAAATATAACAAAATTTATTTAATATAATTTGAATGTATGAAAATACAATTTAAAATACATTGAATTTAAAGAAAATAATAATGTAAAAACAAAATCTAACACAAGTTATAAGATATAAATGAAAAATTATTTTTAAATGAAAAACATAATTGTAAATCATAAAAACATAATTGAAAATTATTTTAAGAAATCAAATAATCTCATCTAAATCATTAGAAAATATATATATTTTTTACACTGATTTTGAGGACCACATGTTAAGTCAACTAATATTTTTAATTAAAAAAAAAACCTCACAAAATTATAAACCTAATCAACCAATACTTGTGATTTGACTTTATGGTTATTAGAGGGCTCATAAAAAAATTTATTTTAAAAAAAATGAATTATTTCTACTTAAGAATAGAATAATTTATCAATAAAATGGAATTATTTGGACATACTAGTGGAATTTTTCAATTTGAGTATTTTATTTTCTAATTAAATCCAATTTCCAATTCAATTTGTTTTATAGAAAAGATACCTAATTATTTCATATTTGACCCAATTTCCAATGCAATTAGGTGCTCAATTTATTTGACAGAAAAAATTACCTAATTATTTCATAGATTCCTTTGTCAAATTTCCACCATAATGTTTATAATTTTATTAATCTATAAATATTCTAAATATTATTTTATTAATCTATAAATACTCTAAATATTTTTATTTGGAAAGAAATAAATATTATATAATTTATAAAATCAAAATCCTCAAACCATAATTGAAAAAACATAAAAAAAAAAAACTATAAAGCTAATCATCCAATACCAATACTTATGCTTTGATGTTATGGTTATTAAGAGACTCCTAAAAAATAATTTATAAATAAAATGGAATTATTTGGACGTACTAATGGAATTCTAGGTATTTTCTTCTCCCATTTGACCCAATTTCAAAGACGAAGATACCTAAAATAGAATTGAATTAAGTATTTTGCAACCCTTCAATTTGTTTTAAAGACGAAGATACCTAATTATTTCATAGGTTCATTTGTAAAATTTTGAGTACAATGCTTATTATTTTATTATTTTATAAATATTTTGAATATTATATTTATTATTTTATACCTATTCCAGAGCTATTATTCTCAATTTCTCCATTATTTGACATATTTACATGAGAAGGGAATGCTTGTGGATCTATTTGTCATAGAGCTAACATTCCTTCACTTGAATTCCATTGTTCTTGTTCTTGTTACTTCAACTCACCTCATTCTCATATTTGGTTTTCTGACTTGTGTATTTTTATCCATTAGAAAATGTAGAAATGAAGGGGTTTTTAATTAGAGCAATCTCAAGTCTTCCTTAATGTGATCCACTACCGAATTATTTTCTTCTTATAGAGCGATTCAAGGTGAATTTCCTCTATCAATACTTGTTTCCCTTAATTCTCTATGAATTCAACCTCACTTTGACTTACTATTTGCTTGTTTACTCCTCCATGGTATCCTTGGTAATTTCTATTCTGGCTTTAACTTTGCATTCAAACAATTGTCACTACAAGGTTGATTTCGCATTTCTACCTAGGGTTTTTATCCTTGAAACCCTAAATGTTATTTATTGTTTTTTTTTTTATTCTAGTAATGACCATGCCTTTTGAGGCTTGAAATATTTTCTTAATTATCAATGTAGGTCACCTAATTCTTATATTATTAGCAGAAAATAGTTACACTCTCTTCATGGTTTATAATTATTAAACCCTAATTCTTCCATTAGTTTTATTCTCTCTTTTAAAATGATTATTTAAAGTATTATTACTTATAAGTTTGTTGCACCATTCATTAATTTGATATAGAATTCTTCACTCCTAAAAAATAATTACCCTCTTTCTTCACTTAGCCTCTTTCTTTAAGATATTATGCTAACATTTATTTGTTGTTGAACTTTACAAAGTAATAGAAATGGATGCACCACATTCAATCTTCAGAATATATACTTTGGGTTCATTCTCTATTAAAGTAAATCATCATTTGTTCTGATAAATACAATCACGTTCTTTTACACTTGTTTAGATTCCGTGTTTTTTACTCTCATATAGGTATTGATTCAATCGAGTGCATTTGTACTATACTTTTGCTATCTCGTGACTCTTTTCGACAATCAAGACTAAGTTAGTTCCTTTCTCTTCCTTACAGTTCATTCGTATATGCTTAATTAAGTACTTTTCATCTATATGTTTGAGACGTATTGGTCTATGATTTCCCGGGAAAGGAAAAATGCCTTTATATTATGGGTCATCTTATTTTGAACAAAATATTATTCTTCCTTCAAACAATTTTAGGCAATACGTTGGTTAACCTATGTATTAGGTATATATGTCTCTTTTAATTGTTGGGTTGATATACCATTTCCACATTTTTATTTTCTAAGAACCTAACTGTATACTTGTTTTCCTCTGTAATGTGTGGATAGTAAACGCATAGTTTATTGTTATCTTTCTATGGCTAGTATGTAATTATGCTCTACCACTGTTTTATATATTTTTCAATGTTATACTTATTATATTTTTCATATATACTTGTATTCATTATATGTAATTGACCAACAATTTATCTTTAAAAAAAATAAGAAGGCTACACCCAACATGGGTTCTTTTCTTTCAATTTATTTTCTACAAAATATAAATCTATTGTTCAATATTTAATAGAAGGTAAAGGCATGTGTAATCTTAAATTTGTATTGGCTAGGCCTTAACTTTTCTAAGAGTATTTTTCCTATCCTAAAGTTATATTCCCTCATTGTGAGTATTTGTTAGGTTTTTTTTTTTTCCATTATAATCCACATAATTTACCAATGTAATTTAAAGTAATTGCAGTAAGAAAATAATTTTCTGAAATTTCAAATACAAATCTTAATATGACATTTCTTATACTGTTTAAATACAAAGCTTTCCCTGGTTGCTTCATGGTCTCTACTCCTTTGTACTAGTCCCTTTACCTCTGATAGTGATTCTTCATGAAATTTAATATTTAAGTGTTTGTATACAAATTCATGCATATATATGCTAATTATGATTATGTATACATACTTTAACCTACTATTTATTCTATTAAAACTAAGTTAAAGTATCTACTCTAGTATAATTTACTAAGATAAGGATTTTGTTAGTATAACAAATTTAGTATACTTTTTCCACTCCTAATCAAGATATTTAACCATACTCACAAAAAACCTTAATATAAATGGTATACAAGAATATTAAATATATTCCATGTTTCCTTATCTAAAATCATTGCCCATATTCATTTATAAGAACTCTCAATAGTTCCACTTAATTTTTTTCCAACTCACTCTTAAGTGGAATTTTTACCTTACTTATTTTAGTTTTAATTTGTACTTTCTATGTATGAGTTTAATATTGAGGGTTAACCTTACTCCTTTTTATATTAGATACTCTAAGAATCTAGTTATTTAGATTCTCTTTCCAAAGCCTAAGTTAGAATTCTCTCAAACTCAAAATATAACTTAGAAAATATAACACATGAATATAATCATTATAAACACAGGAATATGCAATTATAACCATAATAATTTACTCTATTTAATTCCATGCAAATTCCTCATATAAGTCAGCCATTTTAACATAACTCATAGAAATTAACATAACTCGTTTTAACCTAACCTAGCCTAACCTACCGTAACATAACCTATCCTAATCTAGCATATCCTAACTGAACCTACCCCAGCCTAGCCTAATCGATAGCCTACCCTTGCCTAGCCTAACCAAGCCATGCCTAGCCTAGCCTACCTTACCCTAACCAAGCCGAGCATAACCTAGCCTATCCTAGCCTAACCTAGCCATGCCTAGCCATGCCTAACCTACCCTAACCTAGCAAAACCTAACCTAGCAAAACCTAACCTAGCCTAACCTATCGTAGCCTAGCCTAGATTAACCTAGCCATGTCTAACATAACCTAACCTAGCCTACTCTAGCCTAGCTTGGCCTAACCTAGCCTGGCCAAGCCTAACCTAGCCTTGCCAAACATATCCTAAGCTTGCTTAACCTAGCTTTACCTAACATAGCCTAACCTAGCCTAACCTAATGAAAACCTAACCTAACCTAACCTAACCTAGCCTAGCCTAACCTAGCCTAACCCTGCCTAACCTAACCTTCCTAATCCTAGCCTAACCCAACCTACACTAGCCTAACTTAACCTAGCCTTGCCTAACTTAGCCAAACCTAGCCTAGCCTAACCTAACCTAACTTCTCCTACCCTAGCCTAGCCTAGCCTGACCTAACCTAGCATCTCCTAGCCTAGCCTAGCCTAGCCTAACCTATCCAAGACTATCATAATGTAGCCTAACCTAGCCTAACCATGACCAACCATGCATATCCTACCCTAACCTAGCCTAACCTAACCTAACCAAGCCTAACCTAGTCGAGCCTACCCTAACCTAGCCATGCCTATCTATCCTAGCTTAACCTAGCTTAGCATAACCTAGCATAAAATAGCCTAACCTAGCCTAAAATATCCTAACATAACCTAGACTGTCTTACACTAGCCTAGCCTAGCATCGCCTAGCCTAACCTATCCTAACATAGCCTACACTTTCTTACACTAGCCTAGCCTAGCCTCGCCCGCAACCTATCCTAACATAGCCTAGCCTAACCTTACCTAACCTAACCTAACCTAGCCTTACCTAAACTAATGTAGCCTAACCCAACGTAACCTAGCTTAACCTAGCCTAGCCTAACCTAGCATAACCTAACCTAACCTATCCTAATGTAACACCTCCCATGTAGGGATATTTTTTTTTTTTTTTAGTAGAATACCTTTTACAAGAAATATCATTTCCCTATCCATCTTTAATGAATACCTATAATTCCTTACACCATATATATATACCTAGATATATATATATATATACCATTACAATAATAAGAGATGAGGTACACTTATTTTCCTAAGATGTAACCATAGGTGTAATGATAAAGTAGGTGTAATATAACCATAGGGTAATGATTCCATATATATATATCTCACATATATTCATGAATATAACCATAGGTGAAATGATTCTATATATATATATATATATATAACTCACATGTATTCATGAATATAACCATAGGTGAAATGATTCTATATATCTATCTCATATGTATTCATGTATCCCCACTAATATGAATTAATACCTTTATTAGACTCCCTATATGCTTTATACATATGTTAATGTATCCACACGTACACCGATTTCTAACTTTAAGATACATATGTGGATATGAGTAGGGATCATGATATAAACCTATGGTTCCATCTTCCACGAGCCCTAATTAAGGTTTTTGACATTATAACTTTAAGAATCATCGGGACAACCCGTATAGATATATGTAAATCTTGCATGGGGTCAACATTATTATTTTTACCTAACGTAAGTATTCCACTCGGTGACGATATTCCTTAAGGGTTTTAACTTACAGCACACATCAATTGTGTTCTGTGTATATATATATATATATACTTTGTTCGCATCCCTAAGGCACGCATTCGCCGTGTACTAATAGCATTGGTTCGCTCACTCGGGTTGGTGATTTCGGCGGTGGCGACACGATCTGTCATGACTTGCGTATCCACCGTGTACCAATACCGTCTGTTCGCTCAACTCGGGTTAGTGATTACGGCGGTGGCGACACGACCTGTCACGAATTATAAAAAGAAATTTCACTCATTTCTGTCGTGCTGAGATCTTTCGCCGCCACCTACTCTACTTACATATATTATTATCTACGATTTGGCGAACTTCATCTTCACGGCAGTGCTGCTACGCCTTACCTAACCCACCCTATCTCTGGCCATGATTTCTTTTTTTTTTTTTTTAGCCGTCCAGGTGGTAGGTACGGTGGCTATATTAACACATTATCGTAACAGCGATTCATCATGAACGATAAAATTTCCAGAACCATATGAATTTACCCGCATGAGATATTATCGCCTCATATTTTGAGTTTATTGAAATTTTGTGGTTAACCCTAACAGGAATGTGTAAGATTTAATTTTTTTTCGTTATTCTTACAGGCTTTTCATGGACGGTGAGTATAACACCGATGCCGATTGCAGCAGGCTGCTTGCCAACGTCCGGACCCTACGACGAACCAGGGAATAGCACTACCCTCTCATCAGTGGACCCGGCACAACGCGTCGTTCTCCCATAGGTAACGACCCGGCGCTTGTACTGGTTTTGAAATTCGTATAAGCCGCATCACAGCATACATTGGTCGACGGGTTTGTGTCTGCTGCATTTGGTAACAGCTCATGGTTTTGGGGTTGCAGAGGTAACGTCCTCCCCGATGCAAGAGAGTAGCCACCGGCGGCATAAGGTGTACCTAATTCCTTACGGAATAGACATGTGGCCTGCGATTTTACCTTTCTGACCGCTCTCGGTTCTCCAAATGCAGAGATCACGTTTCGTTCACAGTTTGCTTCAGGATTTCTTAACACCTATTGACCTTGACCCGTACCATTCTATGAATGCACTGCAACAACTCGGTCACCCTCAGAATCTGCTTCAGTTATGGGCAAAGAATTTGGGTTTAGGTGGTATATCAACCTACAGTCTTCATAATATACCATTCACCGTCTTCTTTCCCCCAGGTTCATTGTGAGCGTGTTTTCTCTGGCTAAGGCATTTCGATTTAGCTTTACCTGGGTTCTTTGAGCATTATGTTGCGGTGAAAAGTTCCCATTGCTTCCTATCGTGGTATTTTTTTTTTCTTTCTGATAGGTTGAAGATTACCGAAATCTCTCTGCGATAGTAGACTATGCATAAGAACATTAGATCTGGTTGACCTTCGATTTAGAGTTGAAACAGAGCTCGACCGATACATGGTGGACCTGCTCTCATTCTCCCGTGAGCTAACTCAGTTTTCTACCGGCTTATTGACTACCATTACAGCATTTCATCTGTTCTAGGTGGCCGTTAGCGTGATGCCTGCAGAGGGGGTAAATTCTACCCACCATCTTCTGTTTGGGTTCAGCGCGCCTGCCTTTTAATATACTATTATGTTTCTTTGATTTTTCGTCTCCTCTGAGGGTGGAATGCCCTCCTTGCTTGGATCATTGAAAAGCAGGCTTTGGGAGAAAGGTTATCATGCCTCTCTGCCTTAGGAGCTAGTTTATATAGGTTGCATTCAATGTAATCCTGGCAGAAATCTTTTTGTTTCATAGTTTGATTTTATATGCATTCTAAACAGAAGCTGCAGAAATCTTACTGGGGCAGACGTAACCGAGAAGTTTTCTTGGGATATCCTGTAGATATCGCCGAAGAGACAATAATCTCGACAGAACTACCGTGGCTTCATTACGATCTGCATGTAAAGGGTCTCAGTTATCGTTTTCGATGAGTCGATGTGAATTTGATCTCATACTTCCTGTTTCATGTGAAGACGTAAATATGTCTTATGCGTGTCGCAAAGCGAAGTTCCAGTGAGCTAAGGTCTGCTCGCGGCACTTCAGCGCGGGGTAACCCTACGATCCTACTAACGTAGGTGACATTTCACGTTTGATGGTTGTATACCAGGACTGTAGTAATTTATATATCTACTTTAACTATTCACCGCATTTGTTTGGTCAGCGTCTCTGTACTTTATTTCCATGCAGGGTTCATTTATATATATATACATCACGCCTTGATGATTTGTTTTATTCGGCACTCTGCTCTTATACAGTTATATATTACCTTTAGCATCAACTAGCTCATACATAACCCTCGGCGTATTCAAGTTTAAAGGATAGACCAATATTCTTGTCGTATAGTTTTATTTTGTTCATATATTTTGTAATACGTTGTATTGTAGCGATCATCCATTTAAAGATTTGCATTGGTATTGAAGTAGGTGTGCGGCCAATCTATTTTAATATCACCTGCGCTCCTATAGATATAGTTTGGGTTATGTCCATAACTATTTAATAGGCTTGTATAGTATTTCGGGTGTATAAGTGAGATTTTCTTTGGTTTTTCCTTTGTGTTGGTTTAAAAATCAAAATAGAATTAGAAGTGAAGTTTTCCTTTCCATTCTAATTATCATCAAACTTCAATAGGACATAGGTTACTCATTTGCTAGTACTATTGTAGTGGTTAGAATGTGCACACAAAATTTCATAAGAGCTATAATTGTAGAATGTTCATAGCACCACTCTATATTTTACTATTTTGCTTAATAACTGTGCTGCTACATACACTACATTTTTCAGTGTTACTATAATGTTTCTTTTTCAATACACATAACTACATCATATCAGTTTGGTGTCTATGGAAATTATAACAAATTTAATCATCTATAGAGGCCAAGTAACTTCAGATCTAGACCCACTTGGGTTTAGAGATTCTGAAGTTTCTAATCTATAGGTTTCTGGTCTACAACAAACAGATTCTGGAAGGTGCATCCTTAAGGACAGATCTGTTAAATGTAGCACCAAAATTTTTCAATTGTCATAAATAAAAATTTATATGTAGCCAATTCATACTATAATAAAACATAGAAATAAAAAATTTCAGAACATACCACACAATCTGCAAATTGACCAACCTCCCAACCTTAGAAACCTCTTTATCTCCCAGGATTCACCCCCGAGCAGAGATCACCTCCTAGCACAGATCAACCTCTAATCTGTCTAGAATCAGCTTATTTAAGCTCATACCCCAAAGCATGTTTCTAATTCTGCGTCCAGAATAGCAGGATGCTTTCTTTCCTGTTTAGCCTAGGCTTCCCTCTTGGGGTTCCTTAAAGCTGCTTTAAGCTTTTCCTCAGCTTTTCCAGCTTTTATCACCTCTTCCCAACTACTCCTCTTCATTGGGGAAATTCAAATTTATCCTTAAATCTAAATAAATTTCTTTCAAGGATTTTTTTGAAAGATTTTTAGGGATTTGTTGCCTTATCCATCCTCATGTATTTTGGCAAGTGATCTCAATTCTCTTTTTTGGTCAAAATGCACAATCATTTTATTTATTTCCTCAAATAAAATATGCCAATACATTCACACCATAGTCATCCCTTGGGGTCCACCCCCTTAGGATTTTAAAATTCAAATGTCTAACTTTTAAAATTCAACACACAAATTGGGGGTGTTACATATTCCCCCTCTCAAAATAAACACCGTCCTCGGTGTTCTTATTCAACTACTAAAGTTCATTTAAACAAAAATGGATATTGCTCCATCATTTCAGCTTCCCTTTCCCAGGTGGCTTCTTCAGCAGTAAAGTGCTTCCACAGCACCTTTACTCTGACCACTGTTATGTTTCTCAATTCAATTTCTTCCCGCTCCAATATTTGAAGCGGTTCTGGCAGAAACTCCCCTTCTGGTTCCACCTGTACAGCCTTCCAATCAACTATGTGAGAAGCATCATGCACATATCTTTTTAATAATGAAACATGAAATACATTATGCACTTTAACATGAGGTGGTAAGGCCAGCTTGTAAGCCACTGGTCCCACCCTTTCTAACACCTCAAAAGGCCCACAATATCTAGGAGCCAGTTTTGCACAACTTCCTGCATAAAGTGTGCTCTTTTTGGGTTTAATGCGCAAATACACATGATCCCCCACTTTGAATTCTCGGTGCACCCTTTTCTTATCAGCATAGTTCTTCTGTCTGTCTTGTGCTGTCTTTATATTTTTCTGTATTTTTTTAACAATTCTTTCCATTTCTTGTAGTGCATCTGGTCCCAACATCAGTTTATCCTCTGGTTGACTCCAACTCAAGGGAGTACAGCACTTTCTCCCATACAGTGCCTCAAATGGACTCATCTTAATAGAAGATTGGTAGCTATTATTATAAGCAAACTCAGCTAAATGCAGATACTCTTCCCACTTTGATGGCCTATCCATCACATACATTCGCAGCATATCCTTTAAGATTTGATTCGTCCTTTCTGTCTGTCCATCTGTTTGAGGGTGATAGGCAGTACTAAAATTCAACTTAGTACCCATCCCTCCAAATAACCCTCTCCAAAATGTTGCTGTAAACTTAGCATCTCGATCTGATACCATCACCTTGGGAACTCCATGAAGTCTTACTATCTCCTTTAGGAACACATTTGCTACTTGAGCGGTTCCAAAGGTAGACTTAACTGGTATAAAGTGAGAAGCTTTGGTTAAAGTGTCTACTACTACCATTACTGAATCATGTTGATATTTAGTCTTGGGTAATCCTGTTATAAAATCCATGGAGACTGTTTCCCATTTCCATTCTGCAATTGACAGAGGATTTAACAGCCCTGCTGGGTGTTGATGCTCAACTTTGACCAGTTGACATTCCATACACTTACTCAGATACTCCGCCACATCTTTCTTCATTCCTGGCCAGAACATCGTCTTTTTCAAGGCTGTTAACATCTTCTGGTATCCTGGATGTCCTGCATAAGGTTGCTTGTGATATTCATCTAGAATTTCTCTTTTCAATGATTCTATATTTGGAATATACAACCTGTTTTTGTAATAGAGAAGCCCTTTTTGGTTTTTAGTGAAATCAGTTTTATCCTTTCTCTGTAGTTGCACCAAGAGTGCTTCATAGTTGGGATCTTGATTTGCTGCTTTTACCACCAATTCCTCTATCTCCATCTGGGCACTACTCCCAATGTTGTTTAAATGTTGACAAGCATTTCTACTTAAGGCATCAGCAACTTTATTTTCTTTTCCCTTGATATGTTTTATGTCCATATCAAATTCACTTAGAAAAGACAGCCATTTGGCTTGTCTTGCATTCAGGTCAGTTTGGGAAAAGAAATATTTAAGGCTAATATGATCCGTCATTAATGTGAACTTCTTCCCCAGCAGATAGTGCCTCCACATTTTTAAAGCATGAATAACAGCTGCAAATTCCAAATCATATGCACTATAATTATGTTCATGAGTTTTCAATTTCCTAGACTCATAGGCAATAACTGAATTTTCTTGCAATAGGACCCCTCCTAGCCCCTCTCTGCAAGCATCTGTACATACCACAAACTCCTTATCAGGATCAGCAATTTTTAATATAGGTGCTGAAATAAGTCTTTGTTTCAACTGTTCGAAACTGTTTTGGCATTTCTCAGTCCACACGAACTTGACACCCTTCCTTTGTAATGAGGTTATGGGATTTGCTATCGCAGAGAATCTCTCCACAAATATGCGATAATAGCCTGCGATTCCCATAAATGATCTTACTGTAGTAACATCAGTGGGGACTGGCCATTCTTTAATAGCTTTTATCTTTTCAGGGTCAACTGCCAACCCTTTTTCAGAAATTATATGACCCAAATATTGAATTTTATCTTTATAAAATTCACATTTACTGAACTTGGCATATAACTGATTTTCTTTCAAAGTTTGCAACACTATTCTCAAGTGTTCCTTATGTTCTTCCTCATTTTTGGAGTAGACTAAGATATCATCTATGAACACAAGAACAAATTTGTCCAAATACTTATTCAACACACTGTTCATCAGACACATAAAAGTGGCAGGGGCATTCGTCAAACCAAAAGGTAGGACTACAAATTCGTAATGCCCATACCTAGTTCGAAATGCTGTTTTTATGATGTCTTCTTCTTTAATTCTGAGCTGATGATACCCAGTCCTGAGGTCTATTTTGGAGAAGACTGAAGCTCCTCTCACCTGATCAAAAAGATCATCAATTCTAGGGAGTGGATATCTATTCTTGATGGTCAATTTATTCAGTTGACGATAGTCAATACACATCCTAAACGTTCCATCCTTATTTTTCACAAATAACACTGGGGCTCCCGAAGGAGACACACTGGGTCTAATATAACCCTTATCCAATAATTCTTGCAGCTGCATCTTCAGCTCCATCAGTTCTGGCAGACTCATCCGATAGGGGGCTCGGGAAACAGGTGTAGCTCCCGGCACCAGATCTATAGAGAAATCAATCTCTCTTTTGGGGGGAAGATGAGGAATTTCCTTGTGAAAAACCTCCTTAAACTCTCTGATAACTGGTATATCATTCAGTAACTCTTCTTCAGTTTGTTGTTCTCTTTCTTCTACATGCACTGCATAGACTTGGTATCCTTTTCTAGCTGTTCTTTTCAATTGTAAGGCTGATATTTGTCTGACTACAATGGGTTTTGGTTTCCCTTTTAGTATAAAAGGTTTCCCTTCCTCATCTACACAATGCAAGGTTTTATCCCAGCAGTTCATCAGGGCTTTCTTCTTTTCTAGCCAATCCATTCCTATCAGCAGATCATAGGATCCTAATGGCAGTATGTTCAGATTTACTTCTGTTGGGAACCCATTTAATTGTATTGCTGTTTTGGGCAACTTATGTGTGACTTTTCTCTTAGTTCCAGTGGCCAGCTGTACCAACCATGACTGCTGAAATTTTTCAGGTTTAATTTTACATTTTTCTACAATTCCAGGACTAATATAACTCGAAGAAGCACCTGGATCAATCAAAACAGTAACAGGTATGTCAGAAATCTTACCATCCATTTCCCCCATGGTTGCTTGATGTTCTACCTGTCGATTTTCCAGGGTTGCACTGATGGTTTGTATGTTTCTGGCTATGTCATTGACGGTTGTTGCCTCTCGCTCTCTGCTGATCATGTGGATATTTCGATGGGGGCAGTCCCTCATCATATGGGGTTCTCCACAGCCCCAACATTTCAGAGGTTCCCTCATTTTGACTGTCCCTTCCTTTCTATTGTTCCCTGCTACTGGTTTTGAAGCCACTTGGGACTGAGCATTTTGACTTTCTTTTGGTTTGCTGAACTTTTTCCTTTGATGATCTCTACCAAAATTCCTTAAATATGCTGGTTTTGGTCTCTTTCCTTTAAACTCAACCTTGTTCGTCCAGCTCTTCCCTTGTTCAGCTTTAACTTTAAACTGCTGATAGCATAGTCTTGCTTTTCTAACAGCTTCATCCATGGTCTTTGGGTTGTCAAACTCTATTTTCTCCTTGTATACAGTAGGCAAACAATTTAAAAACCGTTGCACTTTCGCCTTTTCCTCCCTAATGTAAGGGACATACCTCAGTAAATTAGTAAACTTAGTGACAAAATCATCAATAGTGAGCTGCCCTAGCCTAAGTTCATGGAATTCCTTTGCTTTATCATCATAATATTGTTCATTTAAATAACGAATTTTGAACTTAGTCTGAAAATCTTCCCAAGTAACTGTCTTTTCATCAATGGCATGCACTATTTTTGTCTCTTCCCACCAGAGTGTAGCTTTTCCTTGTAGCTGGTACACAGCTAGTCTAGCCTTCAGATTGCTCTCATATTCATAGACTTGGAAATACTTGATCATGTTCAGCAACCAAGCTTCAACATCCTCCTCCTTCTCCCCATCATAGGAGGGAGGTTTGATCTTTCTAAATTCTCCCTGCAACTCTCTTTTCTGCTTATGTTGATTTCTAGCTGCATCCTCATCCTCAGATTCATCCATCTTTCTTTTTCCAGAACCTTCGCCTTCCTGGCTGTTCCGGGAAGTTAGTTCTCTGATGAGTTTTTCATGCTCCTTACTGGCTGATGACAACATGTCATTTTGGCTTCTTAATTCAGCCAACTCTCGTTGCATCCGGTGCAACATCGCCAGTACCGGGGCATTGGGATCTGGAGTAGCAAATTCATTTTGCAGATCCACATAAAATCCTTCACCTTCAGCCATTTCAACTGTATACACTTACAACACAGATTAGCAACGTTTATAAACTTCAGAAAAACAAAAAAAATGTAATAAGCAGTGAGCACAAAACGACAGCCCAATTTGTTGTAACTAGTGCTCCGATACCATTTGTAACACCTCCAATGTAGAGAATTTTTTTTTTTTTTATAGTTGCGGAATTAATTCCCACGAAATATCATTCTTCTATCCCTCTTTAATGAATACCTATAATTCCTTACACCATATATATACACCTAGATATATATATATACCCTTACAATAATAAGAGATGAGGTGCACTTATTTTCCTATAATATATCCATAGGTGTAATGATAACCATAGGTGTAATATAACCATAGGTGTAATTATTCCCTATATATATATTCCCTACATATATTCATGTATCCACACTTATATGAATTAATACCTTTATTGGATTCCCTATATACTCTATACATATATTTGTGTATCCACACGTATATGAATTACTAACTTTAAGATACCTATGTAGGTATGAGTAGGGATCATGATATATACCTATATTTCCATCTCCTATACGACTTATATAGGGTCTTTGGCATTATGACTTTAAAGAACATGGGAAAACCCCGTATAGATATATATAAATCACGTATATGGTCAACCCCATTGTTTTAACCTATCCTACATACCAAATTCGGTGACGATGTTCCTTAAAGGCTCTACCCTATAGTGCGCATCAATTGTTTTCTTGTATATATATATATCCTTCATTCGCATCCCTAAGGCACATATACGACGTATACGAATACCATATGTTCGCTCAACTCGGGTTGATGATTATAGTTGTGGCGACACGACCTGTCACGATTTATTAAAAAGACTTCCACTCATATTCCTTCGTACTGAGATCTTTTGCCGCCACATAATCTACTTACATATATTATTATCCAGGATTTGGCGAAATTCATCTTTACGGCAGTAGGTGCTACGCCTTACCTACCTCACCATATCTCCGGCCACGCCCTTTCCTCATTTAGACGTCCAGATGGTAGGTACGGTGGGCTATGTTAACTCATCATCGTAGCAGGCGATTCATCACGAGCGATTAATTTGACAGAGCCATAGGAATTGACCAGCATGGGGTATTATCGTCTCATATTTTAAGTTTATTGAAATACTGTGGTTAACCCTAACAGGAATTTGGGATGTTTAATTTCTCTTCGTTATTCTTACAGACTTTCCATGGGCGGCGCGTATGACACCGATGCCGATTGCAGCAGGCTGCTCGTCGGCGTCCGGACCCTACGACGAACCATGAAATCGCACTATCCTCTCATCTGTGGACTCGGCACAACGCGTCGTTCTCCCATAGGTAAGGACCGGGTGCTTGTACTGGTTTTTAATTGCGTATAAGCCGTATAACATCATACATTGGTCGACGGGTTTTACGTATGCTGCATTTGTTAACAGCTCATGGTTTGGGGTTGCAGAGGTAACGTTCTCCCTGGTGCGAGAGAGTAGCCACCGGCGGCGCAGAGTGTACCCAGTTCCTTACGGAATCGACATGTGACCTTCGATTTTACATTTCTGACAGGTCTCAGTCCTCAAAATGCAGAGCTCACGTTTCGTTCGTAGTTAGCTTCAGGATTTCTTAACACCTATTGACCTCGACCCGTACTATCCTATGAATGCACTGCAACAACTCAACCACCCTCGGGGTCTGCCGCGGGTATGGGGCAGAGAATTAGGGTTTCGGTTGCATATTAACCTACAGTATTCTTAATATACCATTCACCGTTTTCCTTCTCCAGGAGTTCGTTGTGAGCGTGTTCGCTCTGGCTAAGGCATTTTGATTTAGCTTTACCTGGGTTCTTTGAGCATTATGTTGCTATGAAAAGTTCCCATTGCTTCCTATCGTTTTATTTCTTGGTTTTCTGTTATGTTGAATATTACAGTACTCACTCTGCGATAGTAGGCTATGCAGAGGAACATTAAATCTGCCTAGCATTCGATTTAGAGTTGAGACAGAGCTCAACCCGTAAATTGTGGCTCTGCTCCCGTTCTCCCGGGAGCTAACTCAGTTTCTACCGGCTCATTGACTACCATTTCAGCGTTTCATCTGTTCTAGGTGGCCGTTAGCGTTATGCCTGCAGAGGGGGTAAATTCTACCCACCATCCTCTGTTTGGGTTCAACGCGCTTGCACTCAGATGTACTATTACGTTTTCTTTGATTTTTCGCCTCTTCTGAGGATGGAATGCCCTCCTTGCTTGGATTTGTGAAAAGCAGGCTTTGGGAGAAGGGTTACCATACCCCTCCGCCTTAGAAGCTAGGTTATCTAGGTTACAGTCAATGTAATCCTGGCAGAAATCTTTTTGTTTCATAGTTTGATTCTCTATGCATTCTAAATAGAAGCTGCAGTAATTTTAATGGTGCAGACGTGACCGAGAAGTTTTCTTGGGATATCCTATAGATATCGCCGAAGTGACAATAATCTCGACGGTAATACCATGGCTTTACTGCGATCTGCATGGAAAGTATTTCAGTTATCGTTTTCGCTAAGTCGATGTGAAATTGATCTCATACTTCCTATTTCATGTGGAGATGTAAATATATCTTATGCGTATAGCAAAGCAAGGTTCCAGCGAGCTAAGATCTACTCGCTGCGCTTCAGCGCGAGGTAACCCTACGACCATACTAACGTAGGCGGCATTTTACGTTTGATGTTTGTATACCAGGGCGGTAGGAAATTAGATATATATTTTACCTATTCACCGCATTGGTTTGGTCAGCGTTTCTGTGCTTTATTTCCATTAAGGATTCATATACATATATATGCATCACGCATTTATGATTTGTTTTATTCGGTACTCTATTCTCATACAGTTATATGTTAAATTTAGCATCGACTAACTCATGCATAACCCTCGGCGTATTCAGGTTTAATGGATAGACCAATATTCTTGTCATGTCCCTACGTATAGTTTTTCATATACTTTGTAATGCGTTATATTGCAGTGGTCATTAATTTAAAGATTTGCATTGGAAGTGAGAAAAGTGTGCGGCCAATATGTTTTAATATCCCTTACGTTCCTACAGATATATTTTAGGTTATGCCCATCAACTAATTAATAGGCTTGTATAGGATTTCGGGGGTATAAATGAGATTTCTTTTGTTTTTGT
Source organism: Pinus albicaulis (assembly GCA_034641835.2). Taxonomy (NCBI): domain Eukaryota; kingdom Viridiplantae; phylum Streptophyta; class Pinopsida; order Pinales; family Pinaceae; genus Pinus; species Pinus albicaulis. The sequence continues at coordinate 10,814,642 of MU968382.1, read as the reverse complement.
GTTGATTTAAAAATCAAGATAGAATTAGAAGTGAAGTTTTTCAATTCTAAATATCATCAAACTTCGATAGGATATAGTTACTCATTTGCTAGTACTATTATAATGGTTAAAATGTGCACCCATGAAATTTATAAAGGCTATAGATGTAGAATGTTCATATCACCACTCTATATTTTACTATATTGCTTGATTACTATGCTGCTACATACACTACATTTTTCAGTGTTACTATAATGTTTCTTTTTCAATACACATAACCACATCCTATCAGTTTGGTGTCTATGGGAATTATAACAAATTTAATCATCTATAGAGGCCAAGTAACTTCAGATCTAGACCAACTTGGGTTTAGAGATTCTGGAGTTTCTACTCTATAGGTTTCTGGTCTACAACAAACAGATTCTGGAAGGTGGATCCTTAAGGACAGATTCTGTTAAATGTAGTACCAAAATTTTGCAATTGTCATAAAATAAAAATTTATATGTAGCCAATTCATACTATAATAAGACATAGCAATAAAAATTTCAGAACATACCACACAATCTGAAAATTGACCAACCTCCCAACCTTAGAATCCTCTTTATCTCCCAGGATTCACCCCCGAGAAGATATCACCTCCTAGCACTGATCAACCTCTGATCAGCCTAGGAGCAGCTTATTTAAGCTCAAAATTCCCCAAGCATGTTTCTAATTCTGCGTCCAGAATAGCAGGATGCTTTCTTTCCTGTTTAGCCTAGGCTTCCCATCTTGGGATCCTTTAAAGCTGCTTTAAGCTTTTCCTCAGCTTTTCCAGCTTTTTCTCACCTCTTCCCAACTACTCCTCTTCATTGGGGAAATTTAGATTCCTTCTCAAATCTAAATAAATTTCTTTCAAGGATTTTTGAAAGATTTTTGGGGATTTGTTGCCTTATCCATCCTCATGGATTTGGCAAGTGATCTCAATTCTCTTTTTGGTCAAAATGCACAATCATTTTATTTATTTCCTCAAATAAAATATGCAATTACATTCACACCATACTCATCCCTTGGTTCCACCCCCTTAGGATTAAAGTTCAAATGTCTAACTTTTTAAAAAAATTCAACACACAAATTGGGGGTGTTACAAAAATCAACATCTTGAATTCAATATGTATGGAGATATTATGGTGAGCATCAAAAGGGTCAATGTGTGTAATTGTATGTGCTATAGAGGTTTACATATCTTGTGAAAACTAGGGAAATTGTCATGAACACAAAGTTACAAAAGTTAGAAACTTTTTTTAATGAAATAAAAAGAAATATACATAGCCTATTGTAAGGGGAATAAAATATGATACCTTAAGAACATAATATATCAAGAGAAATGAAGGAAAAATGAAATATTATTATTGGAAGTGCTTATAATATTGCTCAACTAAAAAATTTATATGGCTTGGTAATGAAGGAAAGGGCTTGGAAAAAAAATAATAGTTGTAACTTTTGACTCGAAACGAAATAGTTTTTATTCAATAAAACAATTAACTCTTGCAAGTGGTATTTACCTTAAATAATTTATATTCCTTTTGAATTATATTGGGATGTGACATGTTTCTATGCAGGTTAATAAGGAGGAATTTTCATAGCGAATATAAGAATTCCCTTCATACTTCTTTATTACCATATACATTTACCATCACTCACATTCCCCTTCAGGTAATTTTTTCCTTTCATGGGTATTTCTATAATTTCTACAAGTGTTTTATATTTTTTATATGATTTTTAGGTTAGCGTATTCATCTTCTAATGTGCAAGAATCCTATGTGGAAATGACATCTATATCTTGTCCTTTTGACATGCGTTTATCTCCTCCAAGAAACCAAACCTAGCTTACCCTAGCCTATCTTCGTCTAGCGTGGACTACTCCAGCCTAACCTAGCATAGTCTAATATAGGTTATCCTAACCTGTCATGGTGTAGACTAGCCTACTCTATCCTATCCTAGCCTAACCTATCCTAACCAAGTCTACTCTAACCTAGCCTAGCCTAGGCTACTCTAGCGTTTCCTACACTGCATAGCTTACTCTATCCTAGCCTAAAATACTCTAGGATACTTAACCTAGCCTATCCTTCTAGATCCTAACCTAGCCTACTATTTCCTAGCCTTGGTGACTCTATTCTAGCCAAACATGCTCTAGCCTAGCCTAGCCTAGCCTACACTAGCCTAGCATAACCTAGCCTACTATAGTCTACCCTAGCCTTCTCTAGTGTAGCCTAGTGTTCACTAGCCTAGATTTCTCTCAACTTAGGTTAGCCTACTCTTGGTTAGCCTAGCCTAGTCTACTTTAGGTTAGCCTACTTATCCTAGTGTAGTTTACTATTGCCTAAGCTAGCTTACTCTTTGCTACGATAGCCTACCCTTGCTTAATTGAGCATAATCTAGTCTAAAGTACTGTACCCCGCTCTATGCTAGCCTAGTTTAGCTTACTCTAGCTTAGCCTACTCTATCCTAAACTACTCTATTCAAAACTACGCTAGTCTAGCCTACTCTTGCATAACCTAGCATAGCCTACTCTAGCCTAACATAACCTACTCCAGTTGACCCTATCATAGCTTGACCTATTCTACTCTAGCCTAGCCGAGCCTAACCTGGCCTAACCATACCTACTCTATCCTAGCAGTCTATCCTAACATTGTCCACTCTAGCCTATTCTAGCCTCTAGCTCACCCTATCCTAACCTAGCCTAGTCTACTCTATCCTAGTTTACTCTATCCTAGCTTAGCTTAAAGTAGCCTAGCCATACCTACTCTATCCTAGCCTACTCCATCCTAAAATATTCTAGTCTAGACTATTCTAGCCTAGCCTAGCCTAGCATTGCCTAACCTAGCCTAGCCTAACCTAGCCTACCCTAGCCTAGCCTGGCCTAACCTAGCCTATCATAACCTAGTCAAACCTAGCCTACAACCACCTAGTGTAACTTATCCTACACTTTCCTAGACTAGCCTAGCCTAGCTTAACCTAACCTAGCCCACCCTAGCCTAGCCTAACCTAGACTAGCCTAGACTAGCCTCCTGTAGACTAGCCTAACATAGCCTTGCCTAGCCTAACCTAACTTGGCCTACCTTAGTCTCACCTAACCTAACCTAGCCTAACCTAACCTAACCCAGTCTAGCATAACCTAGCCTAACCGAACCTACCGTACCCTGGGCTACCCTAGGCTAACCTAGCCTTTCCTAGCCGAGCCTAGTCTACCCTAGCTTAACCTAACCTAGCCTAACCTAACCTTACCTAACCTAGGCTAACCTAGCCTTGCCTAACCTAGCCTAAACTAACCTAACCAAACCTAGCCTAACCTAACCTAACATTGGATAACCTAACCTAACCTAACCTAACATAGGCTAGCCTAACCTAACCTAGGCTAGCCTAGGCTAGCCTGGCCTTGCCTAGGATAGCCTAACGTAACCTTGCCTTGCCTAGCCTAACCTAGTTTACCCTAGCCTAGCCTAGCCTAACTTAACAGAAACAAAACAAAACTAACCTAACCTAGCCTTGCCTAACCTAACATAGCCTAACCTAGCCTAACCTATCCTAGCCTAACCAAGCCTAACCTATCCTACCCTACCAGAGCCTAACCTAACCTAGACTAACCTATCCTAGCCTAGCCTAGCCTATCCTAGCTTATCCTAGCTCAGCTTATCAAAACCTAGCATGGCCCAGCCTATCCAAACGTAGCCCAGCCTAGCATATCCAAACCTATCCTAGTCCAACGTAGCCTACAGAGCCTAGCCTAACCTAGCCTATCCTAACCTAACCAAGCCCAACATAGCCTAACATAACCTAGCCTAACTTAGGCTAGCCTAACCTAACCTGACCTAGCATTTCCTAGCCTAGCCTTCCCTAACCTAGCCTAGCATAGCGTAACCTAGCCAAGCCTAGCCTAACCTAGCCTAGAATAACCTTGCTTAGCGTAGCCTTACCTTGCCTTGCATAGACTAGCCTAGATTAATCTAGTATAACTTAACCTAGCCTAGCCTAACCTATCATTGCCTAACCTAGCCTAACCAAACCTAACCTAACCTTCCCTCGCCTAACCTAACTTAGCCTTACCTAGCCTAGCCTATCTTAACTCATCCTAGCCTTACCTAGCCTAGCCTAGCCTAACCTATCCTAGGGTTAGCTAGACCAGCCTTACCTAGCCTACCCTAGACTCACCTAACATAACCTTTCATAGCCTAACCATACCTATCCTAGCCTAACCTCACATAGCCTAACCTAGCCTAACCTAGCATAACCTATCCTAGCCTAACATATCCTTGCCTCCCCTAGCCTAACCTACCCAAAATTAACCTAGCCTTGCCTTTTGTAAACTCACCTAGCCTTACATAGCCTAGGCTAGCCCAACCTAGGCTAACCTAGGCTAACCTATCCTAGCCTAGCATAAGCTAACCTAGTGTAACCCAACCTATCCTAGCATAACCTAACCTAGCCTAACCTAGCCTAGCTTAAACTAGCCTAGCCTATCATAACGTTTGCTAGCCTAACCTTAGCTAGCCTAGCCTAAGCATGCCTAACCTAACCTAGCCTAACCTAAACTAACCTAACCTAGCCTAGCCTATCCCAACGTAGCCTAACCAATTCTAACCTAGCCTAGCCTAACCGAGTGTACCCTAACGTAGCCTAGCCTAGCATAACTGAGCCTAACCTAACCTAGCCTTACCTATCCTATCATAGCCTAGCCTACCCTAGCCTACCCTGGCCTAGCCTACCCTATCCTATCCTAGCCTAGTCTATCCTAGCCCAGCTTATCCAAACCTAGGCCATCCTAGCCTATCCAAACCTAGCCGAGCCTAGCCTACACAAACCTATCTTTCTCTAACATAGCGTATAGACCCTAGCCTAACCTACGCTAGACTAACCTAGCCTAACCTAGCGTAGCATAACCTAGCCTAACCTAACCTAACCTAGCCTTGCCTAGCCTAACCTTTTGTAACCTAGCCTAGCATAGCATAACCTAGCCTAGCCTAGCGTAGCCTAGACTAACCTTTCTTATCCTAGACTTACCTTGCCTAGCCTAGACTAACCTAGCTTAACCAAGCATAACTTAACCTAGCCTAGCCTAATCTATCATTGCCTAACATAGCTTAACCAAACCTAACCTAACCTTCCCTAGCCTAACCTAACCTAGCATTACCTAGCCTAACCTAGCCTAACGTATCCTAGCCTTACCTATCCTAGCCTAGCCTAACCTATCCTAGCCTTACCTAGCCTATCCTAGACTAACCTAACATAACCTTTCCTAGCCTACGCTAGACTAACCTAACATAACCTTTCCTAGCCTAACCTAACTTAGCATTACCTAGCCTAACGTATACTAGCCTTACCTAGCCTACCCTAGACTAACCTAACATAGCCTTTCCTAGGCTAACCATACCTATCCTAGCCTAACCTCACCTAGCCTAACCTATCCTAACCTAACCTAGCCTAACCTAGCATAACCTATCCTAGCCTAACATGTCCTTGCCTAACATGTCCTTGCCTAGCCTAGCCTAACCTACCCAAACTTAACCTAGCGTTGCCTTGGGTAACCTCGCCTTGCCTTGTGAAACCTTACCTTGCCTTGAGTAGCCTATCTTAGCCCAACGTAGGATAATATAGCCTAGCATAACCTAACCTAGCCTAACCCAACCTATCCTAGCATAACCTAACCTAGCCTAACCTAGCCTAGCCTAAACTAGCCTAGCCTATCATAACGTTTGTTAGCGTAACCTTTGCTAGCCTAACCTTATCTAGCCTAACCTAACCTTGCCTAACCTAACCTAGTCTAACCTAACTTAACCTATCCTAGCCTAACCCAATGTATCCTAGCATAGCATAGCATAGCCTAGCCTAGCCTAGCCTACACTACCCCAACCTAGCCTTGCCTAACCTATTCTAGCCTAACCTAGCCTAACCTATCGTAGACTAACCTACCCTAGCCTCGACTATCCTAGCCTAGAATATCCTAGCCTATCCTATCCTAGCCTACCCTACCCTAGTCTAGACTAGCCTAACCTAACCTAACCGAACCTACCCTACCCTACCCTACCCTAACCTAAACTGGCCTAACCTAGCGTAGCCTAGCCTAACCTAGCCTAACCCAAACTTATGCAGCCTAGCCTATAATTCTAAACCTAACCTAACCTAAAATAGCATAACTTAACCTACCCCCGGCCTAGCCTACCCCAATGTATCCTAGCATAGCATAGCATAGCCTAGCCTAGCCTAGCCTACACTACCCCAACCTAGCCTAACCTAACCTAGCTCAACGTAGGCTAGCCTAACCTAGCCTAACCTACCATAGACTAACCTACCCTAGCCTCAAATATCCTAGCCTAGAATATCCTAGGCTATTCTATCCTAGCCTAACATAGCCTAGTCTAGACTAGCCTAACCTAACCTAACCTACCCTACCCTACCCTACCCTAACCTAAACTACGCTAACCTAATCCGGCCTAACCTAGCCTAGCCCAACCTAGCCTAGCCTAGCCTAACCTAGCCTAGCCTAGCCTAACCTAACCTAGCCTAACCGAACCTTACGCAGCCTAGCATATCCTACTAACCTAACCTAACCTAACCTAGCCTAACCGAACCTTACGCAGCCTAGCATATCCTACTAACCTAGCCTAACCTAAACTAGCTTAACTTAACCTACCTCGATGTCGCCTAGCTTAACCTAACCTAGCCCTACCTTACCGAGACTAGCCAAGCCTTGCCTAGCCTGACCTAGTATAGCGTAACCTGACCTAATGTAACCTAGCCTAGCCTAGCCTAGTGTACCCTCGCTAAACCTAGCCTAACCCAGCCTAGCCTACCCTATCCTAGGTTATCCTAACCTACATAAACTAACATAGCCTACATAGCCTAACCTAACCTAACCTTACCTAGCCTAAGGTTTCCTACTTAGCCTACTTAGCCTAGCCACATAGCCTAATTAGCCTACTTACCCTAGCTTAACCTAGCCTAATTAGCCTACTTAGCCTACTTAGCTTACTTAACCTAGACTAACCTAGCCTAGCGTTGCCTACTCTTGCCTAGTTTAACCTAGCCGACAATAACCCAGTCTAACATACCTTGCTCAAGCCAATCCTAGCCTAGCCTAACTTATTCTAGCCTATCCTAGCCTAGCCTACTGTAGACTAGCCTAAGCTAGCCTATACTTGACTAAACTACACTTGACTCGCCTAGCCTCACCTATCTAACCTAGCGTACAATATCGTAGTCTAACCTAACTTACTCTAGTCGATCCTAGCCTATCCTAGCCTAGACTCTCCTAACCTAACCTATATTTTCCTAGCCTAGCCTAGCCTCGCCTAGCCTAGCCCAGCCTAGCCTAACCTAACCTAGCCTAGCATAGCCAAGCCTAGCCATTCCTAACCTAACATAACCTAACCTAATCTAACCTAACCTACCCTATCTTACCCTACCCTAGCCTAGCCTAGCCTAGACTAACCTATTCTAGCCTAGCTTACCCTTGCCTAGCTTAACCTAGCTTAACCTAACCTAACCCAACCTACCCTACCCTACACTAGCCTATCCTAGCCTAGTGTAACCTAACCTAGCCTAGCTTAACCTAACCTAGCCTACTGTAACCTAACCAAACCTAGCCTAGCTTACCTTGACCTAGTCTAACGTAGCCTACTCTAGCCTAGCCTACCTGACCTAGTCTAACCTAACCTACTCTAGCCTAACCTACGCTACCCTACCCTACCCTATCCTAGCCTATCCTATCCTATCCTAGCGTGGACTGTCATAGCATATCCTAGCCTATTATAGCCTAGCCTAACCTAGCCTAACCTATCCTAAGCTAGCCTATACTAACCTAACCTAGCCTAACCTAACCTAACCTATCGTGGCCTAGCCTAACCAAACCTACAATAATATAGTCTAACCTTAACTTCAATGATATAGTATAACCTAGCATACTCTAGCATAACCTAACCTAGTCTCACCTATCCTAGCCTACCCTAGCTTACCCTAGCCTAGCCTTTCCTATCATGCCCTACCATACCCTAGCCTAGCCTAGCCTAACCTAGCCTATCTTAACCTAACCTAACCTAGCCTAGCCTAGCTTAACATAACCTACCCTACCATACCCTAGCCTAACCTAGCCTAGCCTAGCCTAGCGTAACCTATCCTACCCTAACATAACCTATCATATCCTACCCTACCCTACCCTACCCTACACTACCCTACCCTAGCCTAACCTAACCTAACCTATCCTAATGTAACCTAACCTAGCCTAGCCTAGCCTACCCTACCCTACCCTAGCCTAACCTAGCCTAGCCTAGCCTAGCCTAACATAACCTATCCTAGCCTAACATAACCTAGCATATCCTATCCTATCCTATCCTCGCCTAGCCTAGCCTAACCTAACCTAGACTTGCCTAGCCTAGCCTAGCATAACCTAGGCTAGCTTATCCTACTAACCTAACCTAACCTAATCTAACCTAGCTTAATCTAACCTGGCCTAGACTAGCCTAACCTAACCTAACCTAGCATAGCCTAGCCTAGCCTAACCTAGCCTAACCTAACCTACTTAACATAACCTAGCTTAGCATAGCCTACACTAACCTATCGTAGCTAGCCTACTTAACATAACAAATTTTCTTTATACATTCAACTTATTTTAATTAAAAAAATATACCATTGATAAAGTATAATAAAATTAAATAATATATTAAATATTTCAATTTGAAAATCATTTTAAAAAATAAATTAAACTAAATCATATTGATAAAGAAATAATTCAAAAACTAAATAAATTAAAAACTATTAATAAAAACTAAAATATAATTTTTTTTATCTGAAATAAATTAAATGTGTTGCACACGTAAAAGCAGGAACTTCAATTGGTACTCATCTAACCGTAAACCTGAGTTTACCGTGCAATCACTATTTATATACGATTTCCCCGTCGCGCCCCTTTTTGTAATGGATACAGTGCTCAAGTGAAAATATTTAATCAGGTAATATGACAGGCAACATAATACGGAGGAATAATATACTCGTGATCCCATCCCCAAAACCGTACTGGTGTTGAAATCCTTACAACCGAAGGATTCTTTCTCCATTGATTATGTACCCATTATTGTTTGCGTTTCACAGACCAACCGTCGGGTACCTAATTTGTAATGGGGTTTTAATGTTGGATTACTTCTCTTCATAATGTGCTTATAGGTTCTATCCCTCAAACCTGTAGATTTTTCTTAGTTATCAGCATGAATTCTCTTCCTAGCAACTCCATCGACAGGTAAATTTCCCGTCAAGGTAAGTAACCCTTTTTGCAATGGTTACTCATTCTACCCCCAATTTTCTGGTTTTCACGGCTGTTCTGGAAACTCTGTCAGGTTTGGTCGAGGGTATCACGGCTGTTAGGAGCGCATACACCGTTAATTAGCCAGGGTAAACTGTACCATACTCCCGACAACTTCTTAAGCGATCCTTATTTTAGGATTTACAGGGTTTCATCATGGAGGACCTCCAATCAGGTTTCAAGTATCTGTCACCTAAATTAAAGTGGTGGACACATAAAAGTCGTTTAAAATATTCAGGAGGCGGCAGAGCTTTACATTCAATAAAAATTGCTGACGCACTAGATAATAGGACCATACCTGGAACTGGAATTGGAATTGGTATTTCATTTCATTTCTTCAGATAACATTAGAAGCGCCCTCAAATGAAATGACCTGTATCATTCATTTATTTTTCAGCAATATGGGCGACCTTTTCGCTACCCAGTAAACTACAATTAAAAAAAAACAAGCCAACGGAATACAGAGCGATGAGATTAAATGGAATTCCATGCGATTACCATGCTGAAGAAAGATGATCATTGATCTGCATGAGCCCGAAAACTGTTTGGGGTTCAGAAATCCTCATACAATTGAAAGAGAATCATAAGATCTACAGGATGCCCTTCGCTTTAAAGATTTAACTGTGGGCTATGGGACTAATATCAATATCTTCCATGAATTCAAACAAAAGTATAAGAAAAAGAAAATTCATTACAAATTTCAGTCATCTCACGTCTATCTTGCTGATAATAGAGATATAATAGATGAATATACATCACCCCCAAATTATAGATGAATATACATCCGGCCCTTGAAAATTCTCTTGCAGAGGCATCCGGCCCTTGTCTTGCAGAGGCACTACCGCCCTCATCGAAGGTCTAGTATGAACAGAAAACCGATCTTCAATACTCTGATCCCTTGCTTTCTATCAAAATCATAATGACGCCGCTATCTAGTCGGAGACCTTCGCCACGAAATTCTCGTCCAGAAGAATGTTCTGAGGCTTGACATCCAGATGAATAATGTAAGCCAGGCCCAATACGATATTGATTTCCTCGCCATCACTTCGGACATACTGTTCATAGCTCCACTTGAAAGTCCTGTCCGGGTTTCGACTTCCGCTAAGAAAATAAAAATCACTGCAGCTGCGAACAAACCGACTGCCACTTTGTAAGAAGTACTGCCATTCTTTGAGGTCTTCGGATTCTTGATCATGTCAGTACTTTGCCCTTTGATTAAAATAAAATTGCCCTTTGATATGTTCGTTTGAAAGAGAACATAGAGAACATAGATAGTTGAGGACGAAATGGTGAAAAATGATATGACTCGAGATATACATATATATCTCTGGCGCTTCTGGAACCGTCCATTGATATACATATTTGAGGCTCCTACCTCCTGTCCAACCATCCCCCGAATCATGGGCTTTTTTCCTGCAACGGTTACTTCAATGGCTATGGCTTGAGGGCATGATTGATAGAAACAGATCATCCCTGCTGTCCATGTTTTTTTTACTCCAACGGTTACTTCAATTAGCCAAAGGGCTGAGTTGATACAAAGCCATAAAGGTTACTTCAACGGCTGTGGCTTGAGGGCTGAGTTGTCTTCCTCCAAATCCATAAAGCATAAGCTATAGGATATTAAAATGCTGTATAGGGTTACTTATGGTTTATAGGATATTAAAAATGCTGTATAGGGTTACTAATTTAAACTAATTTAAATGTAATTTTGAGCATATACTGCCCTAGGACATTTAATATTGTATAACTTACGATTTATTGTTTGCCGTAAAATTCCACTTGTGCTAAATGAATATTTGAATTCCGACGCGACGGCAAATTTGAAATTCAAATGCATACACGGCAATGCAATAAAATTGAAATTCAAATGGGAACCCACCACTCAGTCAGTGTGAGAAAGCGCGAGAATACTGCATAAACTCAAACATAGATGCAACGTACATTTATTTCATTAACTACGACATTTCGCCTGCTCGGAAAGATGGATAACTATAACTATGGATAATTAATAAATTAATCCATAATCATTTTCGTAGATTGATTTTATATTCACATAGTATTAACTAATGTTATTGTAAGGAAATCAAATATTATATAATGAAAAGAGTGTGGACAAAGATCAAACTTTATCCATAATTGATCAATAATCATAAGAGTTCATTATCCATTATCCCATCAATGATCATAATAGTTGATTATCCATAATCCCAACAATAACCGTAGAGTTGATTATCCTTAATCCCATTAAGTATATTTTAATTAATAAGTTGACTAATAATTGTAGACATAAAAATGGATACTGTGGAGATGTCAAATAACCCTCCTCAAAAACTCACACCACATAAATATTCAAAATATCAAACTGATTAATAATTTTATATTTGGGTATTGCATTTAACATGTATCTCAAACACTTTTGTTTAAAAGTTTAATATGTAAATGCATATGTAGTTGCATTATTAGTTTAGTTTAGCACCAGTAAAAGATTATTTTTATAAATGAATGTACTTAACATGTATATTAAGCAATATAGATTAAAAGTTTAATATGTAAATGCATGATGAGTTTAGTTTAACACTAGTAAAGACTTATTTTTATAAATGAATGTAATTACCTAAATTAAATGAACCTAATTATATAAATTAAATTTATTGCAAATATTGATAGACATTAATGTATAATAAATATCAAAATATTTATTTCACATTGTTAAATTTTAAAAAACATATAAAATTTAATTAAATTATAATTTTATTTTAAATTATTATTATTAAAAAAAAATAGTATATAAATAAATAAAAGGTATGTAATAGGATTCTTAATAATGGAGAATTGTATTCTTTTTACCATTGAAATTCTTATCTTTTAAATAAGTTTTTTTACAATACTATAGGCTAATAAATTATCAATTCCACATACCTAAATGTCCACAACTTTACTTTTAGAAAATATGTATTTTATTTATAATATTTTTTAATTAAGTTGAAAAGAAAAAAGAGAAAAATTACCTTTAAGATAAATCTCAACATTCTTTTTTCAATATTGATAAAAATATTTTGTAAATATTTTGCAAATATTAAATCTCTGTCATCCATATATTAATTATTAATTAATTAAATTAAGTTTCTCAAATTTTTATTCAAAATGAACTGTAACACACAACTCCTTACAAACTACATTTTTATCCTATCTCTTTATGCAAATTAACCATTGTAAAAAAACACATAAATAATTGCTCTAGCTGGAAGGAAATTATCAAAACGTTATGTTAGCACCCATCATAGTTTTCATGTCAAAATACATTGTAATAATTTATATTAAAAATACAGTAGTTCTTTTTCTTTAATATTAATGACACACCATGCATTATTCGACATGCCATATTGTTGATATCCAATGTAGCTAACTCATTTCATAAGCCAAGCTAAATGTATGGCCAGGTATGCCACGATATGATCCACTATGGTAAACGTATTGTACTCGGCTTGGAGATGTTTCTAGAATACCTACCTGCAGTTTTCGGTGACCACCAACCCTATAGGCTGCACGTAGGGACATTTGGCACTTTTGAGTTGTCGATCTACCTAGGCCCGATCTGACGATTGTATTTGGCCATGATAGGGTTAGTGTAACCAACCCGGACCACTACCCCAACTCATTCTTGGAGTTTTCTTCCCTTTTTTTTCCAGGATGAAGGTCTATAGCTATGGAGACCTTACTATGCACAGATATGGTCATCGACTACCCTTATCTGTAGTTAGTTTTCTCTCTACTGGTATTTGACTCTGAACCTAAATAATTTTTCATCCTTGGTTACTCATTTGGAAGCTCACTACCAATTCATATCTTTTGGTCTTGACGGGATTTCGAGGCACTGAGAGAGATAGGCACTATGGCGTACGGTGCATTTGGACACACAACACTCCCTCTGGTAAGTCTATTTTCTTTGCATAGAACTGTTCTTAGCTCGTAGGCGTTCAAAGGTGAAATTGTATACCGTTCTTAAGTTTTTTTTTTGTTTGTTTGTGTTTTGGTAGGTTATGGGACCACCCACTCATAACGCCACTAGCCCTCCTCATCTTGGCCACGAGTGTTCTAGATTTTTTGTTTAATTCCTTTTACCTCGCTACTTGTAATGTATCTAAGGGTTAGGTTAAGACGCATTCATGAACCGCGTTTGTTCCTTCAAAAATTTTCATAATGGATGTATTTGTTACAATGTAGTGTGTGTAAATAATATTTCAATATTGTTTATTTCAAATCAGTTTCGGCCAAGGGTATTTTTAGCTCTTCTGGTGACATACATTAGGCTTCCTTTTTTAATATGGTTTTTCTTTACCCTTGGAGCTTCCAAGTCTTCACGATGTAATGCTATGATTTAAATGTGTAAAAATTTTGGGGTGATAATCCATTGTTTTTGGTTTCATATCAAATTACAGTCCCTTGTCATTACCATTTTAGGTCGGCACTGTTGTCAGGGTTCCTATCATCCTGCCAAGAAGAGTTATTTGTTAATTTACTGTTACATTAATATATGAAACTAGTATAATACCTTGAATTAATGCATGTACCTGTTGGGTTATTACTGTTGTAACTGTAATATTATTCATGAAATTTTGTAAATTGTTATACTCGATTTCTTACGCCATGAAGGTTTTGCTACACATTGGTTTAGTTTAGTTGACTCATAGTTTAATTTTATTTCTGATAAATTTCATGGAATGTATATCATTTATTCATGGCTATTTTCTAAAGAAACATTCGATAGAGAGAACCCAGTACCCGCGGGCTTCCATCTACCCATGTGGTGTACATAATTTTTCTAAGGTTTGGTATCATACTGTTCCAGAATCCTCTTTGATTTTAACTAATGTCTGTCTATAGTTTGATTCATCGTGAACTATATTCTTAGATTAAGGGTTTTATTTTCGTTATACCATCGCTCCTTGGTGGCCAGTTAATGAGTTTTGTCTACTGGTTTGGATTACCATATTATTTATCGATTTTACCACAGTACATACTTGAAAACTGTCAACAGGGCACGAAACCATTACCATTCACAATAGAACTTACATATTAATGTTATATAAAATTTTAAGTAATAGGATCACACATATAACTTATAACATTATATTTCAGTTTTCTCATACTTATTTGGTTATTCTCTTAAGTAGAGAACACGACTTGAAATATAAATTAAAGACTCTTATTTGGATTCCCTACAAACCGGATGGGATCCTTAAACCAAACACTATAGAATCTAATTTGGATTTTGCACCATGGAGATCCCCTTACTGTTGGAGATACATTTTCAACCATACACATACATAGCACTCCAAAAAAATCGAGCTACTATTCTCATAAGCCATTGTTATCAATAAGATAACATAAACACATATTTTCGCACATCAATTAGCAACATAATATTAAAAAACAAAGTATATACATTCATTAAAACCATAGACATACCAAATCAAATAGCAATAAAAAAATAGCATTGAACAGCACGGTTCATGATTCAAATATGCATAAGTAATATACCTATTTTTATATCTTAAACTAGTTGGAAACTAAGGGAGGGACTTCCACTCTGCACCCAACTATAAGCTAGCTACAATGAAGCTTTCTTATACCTGACCACCCTTGATTTAGATCCAAAGTCTGAGGATATTATTTCTTAGGGAATTCACACCAAAACCATGGCTTTTCATCCACGTTATGTATCCCATTGCTCAAGTCATTTATCAACTTACCTTTAAAAGTAAGCACCAAGGTGGTTTACTTGTTGCACCTATAACAAGCGCCAGGTTGGTTTATCAATTTCTCTTAGTAGTGAGCACCACAATGACTCAGTCTTATCTTTTAGTTCATTCACAAGGATTTACCAAAATTTTAGATGGGGTATTGCTTCGTTTCAGGAGTTGGAATCCACTATCAAGATGGTTTTCCTATTTTCTTTTCATATTTTCCAGGTGTTTTATTAGCTATACAGCAAGCACCATAATGATTCAATCATCTACTAAGCCCCCCACTCACCACACAAGCTTAAAAAACATAATACGATGGCCTCACGCAATTCACGGGGAATGCACCCAAAATTCATAAGGGCTTAACTCATACATAAGGCTCCACAACTAGCTGACATATTACTTTCTATTCTCCTACCAATTCTTAACAACTTCCACATGCTCAACAATCAGCTGGGCACACTCAAATAAGAGGGAAACATATTTCAACGGAAAGGACCATATCCCAATGGCATCTTGCTAATGGGGAGGTCACAATTCTTCCATTGCAGTGTGTGTGTACAAAGAGAGAGAGAGAGAGAGAGTCAATTGGATCTAGCTTCGATGGTTAAGAGGTGAAATTGTTTTCCTCCCCACACAAGTTCAAATCCCACTTTATGACATGTTTTCTATTTGTGAACCAATTAAAGCTAGCAAGGTACCAATAATATCATTCTCATATAAGTGTTTGAGGGTGGGATGAGATGTTTCTTTTGCGTGTGTGTACACCTACATAAACCTATGCTCAAATCCTACCTTATGACATGTTTTCCCTTTTTTGATTGATTGAATCTATCAATGTACCAATTATCTCATCTCATTCTCTCTTAAGTTATCATTCTCACCTAAGTGCTTGAGGTTGGAATGAGATGTTGCTTGCGTTTGTGTACACCTGTATACACCTATGTTCATATCCTACCTTATGACATGTTTCCCTTCATTGTCTGATTAAATCTAATAATGTACTAGTTATAGCATATCATTCTCCCTCAATTTCTTAAGGGTGAGAATGTACCAATTATCTCATTCTCACTTAAGTTATTAAGGCTGGGATGAGTTTCTTTTTTTTGTGTGTGCACATGAAAACACTTATGTTCATATCCCACTTTATGGCATGTTTTCCCTTTATGGGCCATTTAGAGGTAACAATGTACTAGTTATCCTATTCTTGCATAATTGTATGAGGGTGGGATTAGATGTTGTTGTGTGTGTGTTTTAACAATCCAAAAGTTTAGATTAATCAATTGAACCATCAACTCAAGTCATGTTGCTAATAAGGAGGCCATAAGAAAAGGGTTCAAATTTGGTAAACTTATTTAATGTTTTTTTTTTTACAAGAACGGTTATGAGATTATATTAGAAAGTGGCCAAGTGCCATCCAAGATTACAATATGTCGGGCCTAGCCCTTAGTCTTTCTGCCATGGTCTGATCGTAGTTCCCAAATTTTGGGAATCCACCATTTTTACACTTGACAAGAAAGTCTATCTTTGTTATTTTTCCTAGTTTATATAAACACACAAACTGTTGTAAAATGAGACAAAAAAACATTGCAGCTTTAAGGGATAGAGTCCCACTCCTCAGTTTCATCTATCAGAAGGGAGCCTTCTGGAAGCAATACCGCCTTGTTGGCTTCCGAATCTGCCTCTTTATTGTTTTCTCTCAAAACATGTAGGAAGCTTGCAGTTCGAAAAGCTTTCGCCATGTTTCGAATTCTTAAGATCGCTCTAGCCAGTCTAAGATCTGTAGGCGAGGAGTCCTCCACTAGGACTTTGATGATAGACTGAGAATCTCCTATAACACTTAAATCTGAAATACCGTTGGCCTTTGCTTGCTTAAGCCCCTGCAGAAGTGCCAAGGATTCAGCTTGGATGCTGGTTGAATGCCCGAGACCCCAAGCATACTTAATCATTGTTATGCCCTCCTTGTTCTTTATAATTCCTCCTGCCCCAGCCAAACCGGGATTGCCTTTCGCAGCCCCATCGAAAAATAAGCAGTGTCTGGCTTGTCTGGTGAGCAAGTCTGAAAGTTCTTGCTTGTTTCCTCTGAATTGCCACTCTTTTATGCTCTTTTGCTCCCTTGTTTCGCCAGAGAAGTGAAGACCCAACGAGGCACCCCAATCTAGATCATTTTGATTTAAGTTGACTTCCGATAGCTGTTCACCCAAATTTTCTTTCCAGAGGTTTTTTACTTTGATGGTGATGAGCTGAGGGTTTAATTTTTCATTCCTAAAAACTCTTCTGTTTCTCTCAAGCCAGATTTGCCAGCATATGAATTTTGGCAAGGAGAACCATGCTGCTTTAAATCTTTCGTTTTTTGGAAGAGTTCCTGGATAACAGCTATGCCAATTAGCAAATAAGTCTGAGATATAGACAAGAAGATTGAACTCTGTTTTCCAATAATTCAGAAGGATCTGCCAAATTGCTCTAGAAAATTTACATTCCAGTATGATGTGCTGGGCACTCTCTTCAGTTTCGCAGCATAGGTGGCATCTGGATGGGCCTTGAAAGCCTTTTTTCTTCAGTTTGTCATCTATTAAGATTGCTCTGTGGCAAAGCAACCAGCAGAAGATGTCGACCTTTGGCAGAGATTTGTGATGCCACAGCGCCTTCCATACTGCTGGATCGGGGGCAACATGAGGGCGTTCTTGCAGGCAATTATATCCCTGCGCTACTGTGTACATCCCTGGCCCGGATCCCCAACCCCGAGCGTCTTGTTTACCTGTGCGTAGGGGCGTTTTACCATGTAACAGCGATAAAAGAAGATGACAGGCCTGCGCAAGCTCTGGAGGCACGAGAGGTAGGCGCCAGCGCTGCCAGGATCTGTCAGACCACTGTGAAATGTCCCACAGTGTTTTAAACCCAGCGCGATCCATCCACTGTCTCAGCGCTTGCAGTGAGCTATTCGATGCTAAGGGTGGTTGCAACATTATACTATCATCCCAGATCTTAATGCTTTTACCATTGCCCGGTATCCAGAACGCTCTGTCTTTGATAAGAGCTACTGCTTTGTGACAACGTTTAACTATGTGCGTTCCTGCTGTGGGAAGATTATTATCCAGAGATATTTTTCTGTTTCCCATGAGATATTTTTTCCAGAGGGCTCTTTGTGCCCAGCCTGGGTGAGGAGCGATGATTCGCCAGAAGAGCTTAGCCCCCATGGCGATATTTTGAGAGCAGAAATCTTTGATGTTAAGGCCTCCTTCCATCAAAGGCATACAAATTTTCTCCCAACTGATCAACGGGATTTTCATGTCATTGAGTTTGCCACCTTTCCAGAAAAACTTGCGGATGTAGGCTTCCATTTTCTTTATGATGCCAGAGGGTGCTACGAGCACAGAAAATTGGAAAATGGGTAGACTGCTTAATACTGATTTGATTAAAACAAGTTTTCCTGCAAGGTTTAACCACGAAAAACCCCAGGCTTGAAATTTTGTCTTGAATTTGTCCAAAAGAGGGGCCCAATCTCTGCTATAAACCAGATTGCGAAAGATGGGAAGACCTAAGTATATAAATGAGGACCAGCTGAGGGTGGCAGCGAAGCCCAGAATTCTGGAGATGACAGAGAGAGTGTGGGCAGAAATGTTCCAGCAGTAAGCTTTACATTTGCCTTTGTTTAGACTGCTTCCTGTAGCATCACTGAAATCATCTAGAACCTCCTTAAACCTTATGGCAGAGCGAGCTGTGGCAGCCCCTAACAGAAGAGTATCATCTGCGAAAAGAGTGTGGTTTACATTTTTCACACCTCTGGCTATATTAAGCCCCAAAATATCCTGATCTTCCAATTTCTGATCTAGGAAAAGGCTTAGGGCAGAGACTTGAAGAACAAAAAGCAGCGGAGAGAGGGGGCATCCTTGCCTGAGCCCTCTTGATGCTTTGAAGAAGCCAGCTGCTCTCCCATTCAGCAGGGGGGAAATCCATGGGTCAGCAATACTAGCTCGAATCCAGTTTACAAAACCCAGTCCAAAGCCAAACTTTTTCAAGACTTCCCAAAGGAAACTTTGCCTGACACGATCAAAGGCATTTGCCAGGTCTAATTTAATTACCATACCCTTCTCTTTGCGAAGTTGGCTCGAATGGATCGCCTCTTGCACCAGGATGTAGTTATCGACAATCTGCCTCCCCTTAACAAATCCTCCTTGATTCTCAGGTATGATCATTGGAAGGATGCCTGTTAGCCTGTTTGCAATTACCTTTGTGATTAATTTGTATCCAATATTGCAGAGAGAAATTGGGCGGAACCGGTTGAATTCTTTTGCACCCTTTTCCTTGGGAATAAGGGCAAGAAAGGCAGAATTAGTGCTGCCCCCAATTTTTTGGCAATTTTGTGATTTCAGAATCATCTTAAAGAGATCTTTCTCCACTATCTGCCAGCAAGTTTGGAGGAATCTGGCCGTGAAGCCATCCGGGCCTGGGGCTTTGTCCGGCTCCATACTGGCTAGAGCTTCTTTTATTTCTTGGATGGAAATCTTCTTTTCTAGCTGCTGGTTGATAAGCGGTGAGATCCTTGGGGGTATCACCTCCAGAAATTTGGATTTTGGATCAGTCTCACCCTCTTCTTTATACAAGTTTTTGAAGTGATTGTAGGCTGCATTCTTTATGCTCTCAAAGTCTTTATGGATCAGATTGCCTTCTTTGATTTCTGCTATAGAATTAAAGCTTTTCCTTGCTTGAGCTTGTTTATGGAAAAAGGCAGAATTTCTATCTCCCGCTTTAAGCCATAAAATTCTAGATTTTTGCCTCCAATGGTCTTCCTCTGATAGGCAGGCTTTGTGATAGATTTTTTGAAGCTCCTCCTCCTTATCTAAAGCTTCTTTAGTAATTTCTACATCCTCACTTTGGGTTTGATGCTGCTTAAGATTATCTTGGGCCTGCTTTCTTTCGTTTGCAGGAGTGGGAAGACCTTTGGCCCAAGCTTTGAGGGCAGCTTTCAATCTTCTGAGTTTTTCTTCCCAGATGTAGAAGGGAGAACCCTTCACTGGCAAATTCCAGCTGTCTTGAACCAAGTTCAAAAACTCAGGCTCTTTAAACCAAAGAGCATTGAACCTGAATGGAATGGGACCAAGATCCTTGTGGCCTGTCATCTGTAACAAAATGGGCTTATGATCTGAGACACTACATGCTAGGATATGCAATCTGGATTTTAAACCAAGCAAAAGAAAATAACTCTGCACCAAGCATCTATCAAGTCTAGCAGCAATATGACCAGGGCCTATTCTCTTATTGGTCCAGGTGTACTTACCGTTATCTGGAGGGTTATCGAGTAGATCCCAGTCCTGCATGAGATCTTCCACCCACTCCCTTGCTGGGTCCCTTACGGTTGTGCCTCCTCGCTTTTCATCCATGCGTAGAGTGAGATTTAGATCCCCTGCAATGATGATGTTTCCCAGGTTCTCAGTCTCCGCCAGCTGTCTGATGGAATCCCAGCACTCCCTTTTCTCCCCTATGTTATTAGGTACGTAGACATTGAACAGGCAGATAGTCTCCCTTGAATCTACAGAGTGTAGCTTCAAGAATAGCCAATGGCTATTGTGAGCCTCTGTGACCAGGCTGTATTTGAGGGGGTTCCAGAGAGAGCCCAAACCCCCGGAGGCTCCCCTTGATGATACTGCTAGTCCGCTACTTCCCTTCCAGAACTTTTTGCTGATTTGAAGGAACTCATTGTCCTCCATTTTGGTCTCCTGGATCAGAAGGATGTCCGGGGTTTCTCTTCTAATGAGACTTCTCACTGCTTCTTCTTTTACTTTACTCCCCATTCCTCTGCAGTTCCAGGAGATGGTCTTCATCATTTGTTTCTTTGGTGAGGGGCTCCCCTGGAGCCAGGAACTTGATTTTTAACCGTCTTCGAGTTCTTGCCAAGGAGCTTTTCTAGCGTAGGCTGACTACCCTGTAGCTTGTCTTTGTAGGTTTCTTGATCTCTCTTTTCTCTTGCAGATTTCCGGCCCCTTGCAGATCTTCTAACTGATGTCTGCGTATCTCAGATTTCTCCATCTTCCTCAGACTCCTCTGAATCACGTTCCTCCTCGGAGGCTTCTGTCTTCTTTTCCTTGTCCCTTGCCATGATACTCTCTTCGGGTCTTGTTCCTGCAGAGTTCGATTTTTCTGCTGATTTGGCAGTTCTCTCCTCTTCCCTGGGAATTTCTTCCGCAGAGCTTAGGACCTCGAACTTATTTTCTTGACTTCTTGACGAGGATACATTTTGGGCAGCGGCAGGTTGAGATCCTTGTGCCCCGGATTTCTTGTGATTTATCTTTGATCTCTTAACTTGGTTCCATCCTTCCTCCTTTCCTTTTTCTGCTTCACCTATGTTCGGGCATCCTCTAGAAAATGGCCATAGATGTGGCATTTGCGACATTTGAATGGGAGCTGCTCGTAATCAAGCACTTGAAGATGCGTCCAGCTACCCACCTTTATTTTGATGGCCTCAGGGAGACCCACCTCTAAGTCTACCTCAACGCAGATCCGGGCGTAATCATATTGATCGTTGTTGTTGGCTTTGTCTATGAACTTGCCCAGTGTGTTGCCAATGTGTTTAAGGGAGTCCCAGTTCAAACAGTGAACCGGTAGGTTAGGGATCCGGACCCAAACAGGAACTGCCGATGGAACATCCACAGCTGGATCAAAGTCTGGAGTCCATTTATTTAGATATAGGCCCTGAGGTCCCATGAAATAGGGCCCATTCCTGAAGATCAGGTCTTTATCCTCCTTAGTATTGAATTCAAACAAAAAGTAGCCTCTTCCAAGAAAATATGAAGTGACTTTGTTCTTGATCAACGGGATCCAGTTCCTTGCAACCCAGTTTTCAGTTGATTTAGGAGAGGGCCAGAGACCCGTGAATTGACCGACCAGGGTGCGATCTGCTAGAGACAAGGCAACCTGGATCGGCCCCTCCGGGGGTAGGGATACCTCCGGCACATCATCGAGCTTTTTAACAAACTTAGAGACGTCAGGTTTCTTCTTCTTAGGTAATGAATCAATCAAGGAAGAGAAGGCGGCTGAAGCATCCAGAGGAGGAGACAGAGGGGGCCCTTGAGGCGATCCTTGGGTCTCCATAGTCAGCAGAAAAGATCAGAGACTCACCCGACCTGCTTCAGACAATAGGCGAGGCATCTCCGAGACCGAGCAGCAGAGGATCAGATCAGAGGGACCGCTGAGGATCTGTGCAGCAGATCGGTGAGAGGGCGCTGCTCTGGATGGCTAGAAACGTGATCTGGGGGCAGATCCATTCAGATCCAGTCAGGATCGAGGCTCATGGGGCCGTGAGGGCCGAATGCACAACAAGGGAGGCCGTGGGGGCGGCACTCTGGCTCGGCCTGTGCAGGCAACGCAACAGCAGCAAAAAAAAAGAATGGAACAAAAAAATTTATTTAATGTTACTAGTCATTATTGTAACTAGTTAATTCATTACCCTCCATCCAAATATTCTAGGGAAGAGGGATGGATCCCATGAGTTTTCGCTTGGAAAAATATGTATATATTCTAAGAAAATAATGTCACCCCATGGTCACATACCTTTCTAGACTTAGCACAATAGCATCTATCAATCTAGTGAAACCTTTGGGCACTATTTATTTTTAATGGAAAATTCTCTTGGAAAATCCCTCTAGGCACTTACCCACATTTTGGGAATGGTTCCTAGGATAAGTTCTACTAGAAAAAAACATATAAACCTAACCTCAAACCCCCATGTGAATTTGACGTCATGACCTTCTTAGCAAATATGGCTTTGGCATGGAAAAATTCTTAAACTAACCATAAAGATTAGGCCTTCCAGATTATTTCTTCTATATTTCTATCAATAAATATATCTCCAATGCTTACATTAATAATTTCAAGGTTTTTTGTGTGTGTGTGTAATTTTGCATCAAAAATCTTAGACTTGTATGATTTTCCACTACAATTATACAAACTTTATTCTAAAAATTTCATCATTCATGTACTGAAAATTCTTTAACAATATAAAAATTAGATTTTGTAAAATTAGAAAATATATTACTAATATAAAATTTTGGATTAATATAAATTTTTTGTATACATGAAATTATACAACATATTACCACTTTCTAACTCTTACCAAAAGTTTTATAAATATATACACAAATTTATATTAAAAATGCTTCGATAAAGATCCACAGGGTCGTGGATATACAATGATCGGATGCTTTGTTAAGGTACTCCTTGGTACAATTGGGTAGCTTTTTTTTATTCCCTAAAAGATGCGTAAGGAGGCTCGACAAAAGGGAGAGAAATTGAAAGCTTGGGGAGTGACTTGTTTAGAGGGCCCACATCTTGGGGGTGACTTATTTAGAGGGCCCACCAAATAAGTAAACCAAGGAGCAATACCATCCTCCTGTTTTAAACTAAAATGACCTATACATGAGATGGAGAACTTCGCATCAAGAGAGGGACCACACAGTGTTAGAGTACACTAACATCTAAGTCACTCGTTCAATTCCCCCGCTAGATCAGAATGATATATTGGACATGTTGAAGATGTAATCTTACCGAGCTTAAAAGAAATACTTCTATAAATACTCAAAATAATACCATAAGAAAATTATGCATATATAAATTATAATATCATATAATTATATAAATAAATAAAAAATGAAATATTATATATATATATATATATATATATATATATATATATATAAACTAAACCAAATTATTATTAAAAATATTTCTAATAATATTATATAATTATAATAAATAATATATTATATAAATATCAAGATCAAATATTTATTTCCCTTTATTAAAAAGATTCTAAATGGATTTAAAAAAAAAATATTAAATTTAAAATTAAACTACAAAATTAAATTTTCCCACTTTGTTAACCATAAAACTTTTCTCTTAATGAGTAAAAAATGAAAATATTAGCCATATAAAAAAAAAAAATTCATGAGTTAAGTTACACCTAAATCTACTATTACAAGAAAATCATAAAAATCAATATTAAGTATGTTAAAAAATATAAATTTGATTTTTTAAAATAACATATATATACATATTTATATTTCTTAAAGGATAAAAAAATTCGTAAGAAAAAAAAGAAAGAAAGAGAAAAAGCATTATCATTTTCTTGTTTATGGCGTGAGATCATCCATCAATACTTCGAATACTATTCACAGCCTCTTTTAACTCATTTATATTCAAGATAGTAGTTTAGTGTAACTCATTTATATTGGATAACGAACGCATAGATAATGAGCACTTTATTTTCATATTTATAACCATGAGAAAGTGGATTCCAAAGATCTCAGCAGTAATCCCTTGTGCATTTGAATGACTAAAGCTGCAAAGTAAAAAATAATCACAAAAAAATATAAGATATTTTTTTATATGAAAGCACAAATAAAGGTACAAAATTAAAAAAAAAAAACCTACGGGAAAAAGTAATCACAAACAAAATATAAGATTTTTATTTGAAAGCACAAAATTATATCATTAGATTGTTGGATATGCATTACCAATAATAGTGGTAGGTTTTCTACAAACCAGAGTATACATAATTTATAGGGTCATGCGCTAGAAACAATAAATAACATAAATACACGAAATCCTGATTGATATTTATTATTATTCTTTCACCATGCAAGGAATGAAATTATTCTATATGTAGTTGCCATTAATAAGAAAAACTTGAAGCTTCGTCCCCCACAAACTACTGCCAATAATGCGACCTTTTCTCTTTGATTTCCTCAGCCATGGACTAGCTATCATGTTGTATTGGGCATGTCAACGTAATTCTTTGCCAGGCATCATGGAGAATCAGTTTCCAAAATCGCAGATGGCACTGGCCACTCCCGTTGAACCAAAGCTCAGCCCTCATAGTTGGCTACTTATTTTCATCCATTCATTCATTAAATAAAGGTAATCGACTCTAATGTCTCTCATGAAAATTGAAAGAAACATTAGAAAATGAACGATAGTTCATAACGAAGGATCAAAACAATTCCTATATTGGCATTTTAGCTCACGGACAAATTTATCTATGAGATAATATGCGATTTTCTTATACCATTTGTCTTCTGTAAAAGAGATCTGCGGCGGGGTTCAGATGCAACAAAGTCGAGTGTAGAAGGGGGAGGAGGTCCATATTCGTGGGCATAATGTGACAGTCTGTGGAGTATTATGGAGTTGCTAAGCTAACTCAGAAAATACAACCAAACATCCATTCGTATTCTCCATAGCTTGGTCAATTTTGTTAGTTTGGAAGCAAAGCCAGGAGTTATGAATGCAACACTGCAATGGCATCAGAATCAAATTCAGAAACCTCATCAATGTAACCAAAGGAACAAATGCCGCTATGTATAATATTTTGTACAGTGTTTCCATTTCAGTCATGTGACGCATGTCATTAAAGGCCCGATTGCATTGTTGTCGAACAATGCAATGAGCAGCCAACTCTTATGAGTTAATCAATTAAACTTTATCTTAATTTGACATGAAATTAGTTGAAATGATCATTTCAACTAAATAATATATTGATAAATAACAATCTAGAAAGTAAATAATATAATAAAATAACAATTTTAATCTCAATAATAACAAGTTACCGCCAATATATATATATATATATATATATATATATATATATTTATTTATTTAAACTAATATTATTTTAAAAATGATGTTACAAACTATAAAAATATATTATTAAAATGGTCATTTGTTATTTCTTAGTCGATAGGTATGGATGTTGAGTGACATGTTATTTAATGCATTGCAGTGTATAGTTGTATAAGAATAATTATTTATAAAATTGTAACAAAATAAATATAATAAATTATTAGTAAAATGGAAATAAATATAAATATAAGAAAAATAAAAATATATAAAAATTGTTAATAGAAATAAATATATTTTAGTTTTTGGTATTGGTTTTATAAATATTGATAAATATTGATGAGTAATGAGAGTTTCCAAAAATATGTTAAAGAGAAAAAGCTTAAGAGTTTAGGTAAATATTGTCTTTATTGGAAGTGAAAATAGAGGCTTCATGGGAGATTTTTTTCGAGGGAGGACGACCAATATTTAACTTTTTCAAAATGTAACGAAGCTAGTTGATAGACAAGTTCCCATGCTTGGATATGGGTCATGACATCAACAATATTGTCGTCTTGGACTTGTAGTTGTTGTACTATATCATAAAATTATTTTTGTTTAGTGTTTAATTTCATTTGCACCCTGAAAGCAAAATTGATAAAATCAAAAGATTGACATTTGCTAGATTTATACTAGTGAGCTAATGTTTTAGCACAATGATTTTTCTCTCATAATACTTTATATTCTTCCCAATGTCAGTAGCCTGATGGACACCAGCTTTTGATAGAGTAAACTAGCAGTAAAAAATAAAAATAAAAAAAAATTCATCACCATGGTCTCAGTAGTGAGAATTATTTCATAATTCCAAGGAAATTCTCATAAATTTGTGCCTCTACCTTATCACTTTTCTTCATATAGTTATCTACTTATCAAATATAAATAACTACAAATTTATAACTTTGTCAACTGGTTTTGGAATAAAATCATCACTACCTACAACCATGCTCACACCACAATTTATTAGCGAAGGTTTGAGTAGTGATGACTTATTTCATTTATGAAGAATGTTGTTGCTACATATTGAACTCATTGGCATTGATATTTTGTGCCAATTATTTTCATTTTTTTCTTGTCTCATAAACTTTTTTCTCATCTGGATTTTTCTCCTATTCTCCTCTACTCTTTAACATTATCTTCAAGTTCTCTTTTAGCTAGTTCCTATTGCTTTATTTTTTCTATTTCAACTTCAGCTCCTTGTTTTTCTTCTCTTCTCCTATCTTTCTCCACTTCAAATATCTTTATGTTAGTTTCAACGTTTTCCTCGCATTTATTCCTTGTTGCTTGTTTCTTCTTGGATTCAATCTCTTGTATTATTTTCTTCTTATCTTCTACACAAAAATTGGCTTTCTTTTGAGATTCTACTCTTCATTAACATTTCTACCTTCACTCTAGGATTGACCTCTTTGGTAGTTCTTCTTCCATAGCTATATTTACTTGCACCTCTTCTTTTCTTTTGGCCTCAACCATTTCTCTAGGTTTTTATAGTGCTTCCAACCTTATGTTTTCTTGCTCTTTCCTTTTTTGCTAAATAACTAATCTTTCAACTTTAACAAAAATTAGCTTCCTCTTTGTTTTTCCTCAGCAATAACCTATATATTAGTCAATAATTATTCATAATTTAATGTTTGTATGAATATTTTAAAGGTAATTTTCTTCATGCTTGTAATGGTAGAAGATTCATCGTAACTTTTCAATTTTCAACAATTCTCAGGGGAGTGCAATATGGAAGATAATGAATATATGTATATATAGTCAATGTTTTAAAGAGAATATATCTTATTATGATACTTGAGAACTATAAGTTTATGTTTTTAAAAGTTGGAAAAGAGAAGACACAATAGGTAATTACAACTTATTTGGTGATTATCTCACGGGATAAAAAAAATATAGTAGGTTAAAGGGATTTTTTATTTATATATTTGATAATATGAAGAGATGGGATTTTTAAATCATTGATAAATTCAAGAGTTGATGGTGGTGACAAGAGATGAAATGCCACTTCAACCACAATTAGTAGTAGAACCGTTCGAACGATGGGCACTGGATTTTGTTGGACCATTCAACCCACCACCGAACCATAAAATATGCATACTATTTGCCATAGATTACGTAACAAAGTGGGTAGAAAAAGTGGCCTTATCAAGAGCCACGAAAGAATCTATAATTAAATTCCTTTTTGAGCTATTTGTGAGATATGGTTTACTACGAGAAGTGATAACCAATGGAGGGGCATAGTTTGTGGGTAATAAAAATACAACCATCCTAAAAAATCACCATATCATCCATAGAGTCATGTCTCCTTACCACCTGCAGGAAAACAAGCAGGTCGAAAGTACCAACAAATTCCTTGAGGAAATTATTACTAAAACAGTATCAGCACATCGTCAGGACTGGGCCACTAGACTACTAGAGGCCTTGTGGGCTTACTGCACAATGTGGCGAAACACCATAGGATATTCTCCATATCATCTGGTCTTTGGAAGAGAGCCTATTTTTCCTATTGAATTCGAGATAAAGACCTTAAGGACAACATAGAAGGTAGGGTTGGACGTGATGGAGGCTTAGATTAAAAGACTCCAGCAAATAAATGAGCTAGATGAAATACGACTACTGGCTCTGCAATGCACATAAGTCATACAACAACAACGAGCTAAGTAGCATGACAACCTCATAGGAAAGAAGACATTCCAAAAAGGAGAT
Organism: Pinus albicaulis; assembly: GCA_034641835.2. Classification (NCBI taxonomy): domain Eukaryota; kingdom Viridiplantae; phylum Streptophyta; class Pinopsida; order Pinales; family Pinaceae; genus Pinus; species Pinus albicaulis. Next base: position 10,786,241 of record MU968382.1, on the reverse strand, counting down.
TGGGCACTTCTCTATGACTCCAGATTCAATATTTTCTAGAGAAGTTGCAAACAAGGTGGCTCAATCCATACGAAGGTCAAGAAGTACAAATTAATGGTACCCTCACCTCGACCGCCATAGATGGGTTCGGTTCTACATTTCGCGTCAACGGGCACAAAGTGTGCCTCTATCAAAAACCTCTTACAATGGATACTTTCTGCCATCAGGTACACAACGATCCTATTGAACAACCTTGTTTTTACGATTTTTTTCTTTGTTGTTCAAATCTTTGAACGACTGCTGTTAAGTCCCATTGAATAGTTGTTGTTCAATCAGGTTGAAAAACCGTGTTTTTGTTTTTTTTCTTTGTAGTTCAAATCTTTGAACGACTGATGTTCAATCCCATTGAACAAATATTGTTCAATCGGATTTAACAGCCCTGTTTTTGTGTTTTTATTCATTGGTGTTCAAATATTTGAACGGTTGTTGTTCAATCCAATTGAACACTTGCTGTTCAATGAGACTGAACAACCATGTTTTTCATTTTTATGGCTGCTATTAAAATCTATCAACGACTTCTATTTAATCCAATTGAACAATTGATGTTCAATCAGATTGAACAGTCGTGTTTTCTTGTGTTTTACTTTGTTGTTTAATCATATAGAACAACTGATTTTTTCCCTCTTTAAGTATGATTCTTCTTTCTTTTTTTTGATGATCTCTCCTCACAAAAACCTCTTCTCGTCCCACACCCCAGCTGTAAAACACATTTTTGAGTGGGAATTGGCACCTGAAGAGGAGAAAAGTATCAATATTACTAATATGATGATCCTTTGAAAATTTAATGGAAATCTCTACTCCGGAAGCTGACATGGTACATCTATGCAATGGACAGCTAAGAAATATCCTATTTAAACATGTTATTACATGATACATAGTCTTATAATGGTATATCTTTCTACACTCTCAAGTAGTATTTCCCTTTGACATAAATATTTAGGAATAAGGAGTATTAATTGTATTGGCATTCTTTTTTTTACTTCACACACCATCCCTAACTCTTAAGGAGTTAATGAGCCTCCCTTCATGTATAAAGAATAAATATTATGCTTGCATGAAAATTTTTAAAAGAGAATAGGGGGTCTCATCACGAGCCAGCCTACCATGATCATAAGGGTTTAGTAGGTGACATGCCCACAATGGCCAACACACCAGGGTAATGACCTTCTTAACTACTTGAAGGACAGGAGGGCTCATCACGAGCTGGCTTGATCACTTTGTTACAATCCCAGTGAGTGGCACTGTGACTATCTAGCTACCACACCAGCACATTGGTCTCTTCATAAAACAAAATGAAATGCCTACTTTTAAAAAAAATAAGTACTATGTCTATATGCAGATTGTTAAGAGAGAATAGGGGTACTCATCACGAGCCAACCTACCATGATCATAAGGGTTTAGCAGGTGACACGCCCACAATGGCCAACACACCAGGGTAATGACCTTATCAATTGCTTCAAGGATAGGAGGTCTCATCACGAGCCAACCTGCTCACTCTGTTAGAACTCTAGCGAGTGGCACCTTGACTCTCTAGCCACCAAACTAGCACGGTGATCTGTCCATAAAATTGGAAAAATAACTACTTTTACATAAAGGATTCTGGCTCATTTTTTGGGTTAAAATAGCAACCATGTCGACATTATGAACGCTAGCTAGCAGCAGTGGCTCTGTTTGTGGTATGAGAGTATATTATAACGATCGCCAATTACTCTTACATATACCTTATCTCTTATTTCCATCCATTTCCAAGATAAATCAACTACTCAAATTAGTGATAATACTATTTGAATGCATAAGTAGCTATAAATGAAATATGCTTTCATGTTTGAATTCTAGGATGACAGCACCAATTATTATCTATCATAGTCATGCTTCCATCATACCATACCATTAAATAAGGACATCCTATCATAATAATTGTTGTATTGCTTTCTTCCCATCATCGGTCACTTTCGCATGAGATACACTTATGATAAATTCCAATTCTAACCTTTAAAACTGCACGCATTCATAATTGTTACAATCACTCCTCTTTTCTTGAGCTCCAAGGCCACGTACATCGTTATCGTGTACAGACTGTGATTACTGATCCTTCACATTTTCCCACATATGCATTCATGATTGATTAAATCTCTCTTGTACTTAGGGACGTGGACGCCCTTATTTCGAGAGAGGGGGTGTAAATATCCATCAATATTAAGCATGTGAATTCCCTACACAAATTTCGTTGGATACACTGATAAGACCAAAAGATCATTTCAATTACGATATGAAGTTGCCTACATTTATGACAAAAGGCTGCAATTTATTTTTTCTCTTGTATGAAGTGTTTATTCTAACCGATAGGGCCGAAAGAAAACATAGACACAAGGAGAAATTAGCTCAATAGAATGCATCAGCCATGGGAGGGAACTCTCTCCGGAATGAACCTATGACCTTCCCAATCTCAGATGCAACTCACACAATTCTCCAACAAGCTGGTTGGCTACCATACTTACACAAATTGCAAGGTTTTAACACAGAGATAGTAATTGAATTCCTGCATAACCTATAGGAGGGACATACCAGACTCAATGGAAGGATTATACCGGTCACATAGGATATCATTGCTGAAGTTTCTGAAATGCCAGAAAAGGGAGAGATATTGACTGAAAAGCATCTTCTTCTACGAGAGGCAATCGTAGTGTACCAGGATCCAGGAGAACCATTGGAACATAAAGGAAAGGGCATTAAACCTATCTCTCTACAACAACTTTGGAAGGAATTATTAGCATTCATCTAAATATTCATCACACGCGATAGACGCCAAGATGTGGTAAAACCCTGTCAATTCAAATTGTTAGTTGTTCTTAAACAAAATATTTCAGTTAATATTCCTTCTTGCTTAAATTCTGTACATGATACTGTTGTTCAAATGAGAAAGGCTAAAAACCCCCAAGAAGTCATCAGCCACCATGGTTTAATCAAGTTAATTATCATGCATGAATTAGGCAAACAACAGACATCCTAGGACAACTTTGTTAACCATGTTGTGCATGCACATGAGGAAAACCCTGTCGGGACCGAAATTGAGCTCCCTAAAATGAACATACCTAGAGGAACAGGAATGAAAAAGACCCATGCTTCGAAAACAAAACCAAGCAAGCGAAGACAGTCCAAAAGACTGCAATTACAACAAGAAACCTTGGAAACGCCAGAGGAGGCAGGGCCATCCCATTCACCACCTTGAAGCCCTCAAAACATACCATTATAAGACTACGAGGGAGATATGGATCGAGGTCTAGAGAAAATGAGGGCATCTTGTGAAACTAGAAGCCCATCTGAATAGATGAGGAGCAAGAGGAACTGTTAAACCAATCTGCCACCGTCGGCAGCTCTGGCCGTAGTTAGATATTACCTCACCAAGATGAATCACAAGGTTTTAGGGTCTTGTCTCATCCCAAAATTTATGGGGTGAATAGGGAAGAGCAGGTAGAAGGTGTAGCCGAATCTGAAAATCAGTCAGGAGACACCATCCCCTTAGAACAAAATGTAAGCATGGAAACAGTCCCTCTAACGCCTGAAGGGAACAATATCTCACCCAGTTGGGAAATTAATGCAAAATTAAGCTCTCAAGTACAAGTATAAAATATCATCACAGAAAACCTTGAAACTGGCACCACCATTCCTGAAAACAAGGTTGTTGCTCCTCCATCCCCTGCAAATACCACACCATAAGAGAATTTCGTTGAAAAGAAGTTGAAGAAAATGAGAAGAACTTACAAAAGGTTAAGGAAAATGATAAAAAATTTGAGGAAACAGCTGAAGGAAGTAATCAAGGCTTGGAAGCCAAAGAAAGAATTGGTTACCAGATAAACCCAAACAGAGCTTGTCACCAATTTGATAGACACTGCTGAGGTTGAGGTACAGACTAACTTAGAAACTACTACTGAGATTGAGGTACAGACAGACCTAGTGGACACTATTGAAGCCTTTGTGCAAACTAGGTTGGACTTTAGAGAAGAAAAGGGAACCCAAATGGTGGAAGCTCCTGCCTACGCTCTTCTAGTAGAAAAGGATGCCAATCAAAAATTTCATAATGAATTAATTCGAACACAGCATGAGTTAGCACAATGCAGAAAGAATTAGTGCCCACACAAGAGTATTAGGCACTGTTAAAGAAATTCACAGACCTTTCTGCAACAGAGCATGAGACATTTTCTCAACTCAGAGAAGAAAAAACGAAGGTAAAGAAAGAACAGGATCAGGTGGGACAAGCTAACAAGAAAACCACTATGGTTTACTCTCCGTACTCTGATGTGCTAACATGCAGGGCACCAGCCACCAACTATGCCCTATTTCTAGTAGAATGGTAGCTGTTACTGAAGATCAAGGTTGTCGGGGCAGGGAAGCCCATGACTTTTAAAACCATAGAGGAATTTGTCCATTGCTGCAATGATCAAAATGAGCAGGTCCAATACCTCTTTTGTGAACTATACATGCACAAATTCTTCTTAGAGGAGGACAGGGATAGTAATCCCAACCCCTTTATAGAAGATATTCAGTTCCAGGCTTTCCTATCTTTTGCTAAGAACTAGACTCGGTGGGCTAAAGCCTACAACATTTTCTAGAAGAGGGAACATGGCCTAGACCTGTGGGTTAGAGGGCAGCCTAGTAGACCCCTGCATCTATTCACACAACATCATAATTTCATGCAAAGAAAGGGAGTAAGGACTAAAACGGGGCCTATCCAAAAGTACATTATATAACATGGGTAGGATTCTTTCGAGGACATTTAGGAAGAAGCTCTGGAAGCAGCCAATCAAAGGTGGATGGCCTCCACGAACAACGTGAAAAACAAAGAGACATTTGGCTACAAAAACTTCAAAGTGACTGCCTCCAGATTCCTTTTATACAACAATCTAGTCTTAAATATGGGCCCTACATGGATAGGATTTAGGTACATATGCCCTCTCATATGTTACCCCCTAAGGGTTATGATCATGGTTACGAGCTGCCAGAAGGGAACACAAACGCTGCCTTTGCAAATATCGGACAAAGACATGGCTTCTGAGCCTATAAAGAAGAAGTCTACCATGTCTATTCTCTAACTTAGTTACACCTCAATCATTTTTTCGAACGAGGACCTGCAAATAGATAAGCAGGGAAGTATGTTGGGCCGAGAATGAGGTACATTTTCACCCTTCCTTTACCAAAAAATTTTATCCACCTTTACGAATTTTTCCTCATCTTAACAGTAAAGGAAAGGAAGATTAATGTAAAATCAGGACAAAACGAACTAACAGTAAAAGGGATGTTTTACAACTGGAAATTGACTTGTTATATCTTTATTTACGGGGAAATAAGTGGTTGAATCAATGATGACCATAAGACAACTGACATATAGAGACTAACGGAACCATGATGACTACCATGGACAGGCGGAAGAGGGAAAGGCACCTCCATGTCTGAAGAACTCAAATGACATCCACAAGTAGAAAAATCTCGTATGGAAAAGACCGTTACCACTGTTGTAATCGCCTTGAAAAGGCCGAAAATGAACAAGATAGATAGATCAAAATAGAGACTTTATTCTGTAATAGATGTATCGGGATAGGATTGCCCAATTATATCAATGTATTAACTTTCATATTAATAAAAGTCTTGGCATTTTTATAGTCAATTTCTGAGTTTTCCGTAGCGACAGACTTCTGGTGGTTTAGGCCCAGCCCTGGGAGTTTCTGTGCTAATCTCTATGCTATACGTTCAATTACAGAATTTACGTTTCAGTCATCAAATACATTTTATGAGATATCATTTAATTGGTTGAATTGTGAACATAAGATACTACAACTTTCTCTTTCATTATAATAGTTCATTATCCATGTTTCCTTGTTTACAATAAATGCTTTCATAGTTTTTAGATGCTTTCATCATTTCCCAATGCTTTTATACTCGTTTCATTTGTTTTAGCATGATTGTTGTTCAATTATGTAAATAGCTAAGACTTGGATCTTTCCATCAGTAATGTAAGGCGTCTAGTTGTTAGTTGATTCAGAGAGATGTCATATATTTAATTTAAAAAAAGAATTCCATTGAAAAATTAGATAAGAAATTACTATTCAATTTATTGAAGCTGTTGTTCAATTCCGTAGGACTGTTGTTCAATTCATTTGTGTGTTGTTCAATCATAGGTTGATCTTTTCTGCACTTACTTAGACAGAATAGTTAAACATAATTTTACAATTCCATTTCCCTTTGAATTGATTGAGCTTCGAGAATTAGATAGTCCTCTTTATGGTAATATAGAGTAGGGGTTCTTTGATATCACTTGCATATACTATGCTCACAGTCTTGAAATAATAAGAGTTGCCCTGGGTTGACAATTGAATGAGAAGCATTGAAATTGGCTATAACAGTCACCTTTATGACCCAACAAAAGTGCCAGTGACTTTTGGGTGTGCTAAGGAGGGAGTGACGTCAAGTTATGTTAGGAAGTGTTAAGGCATGCTAGAGGCCAAGGAACACATGAAAATATGTGCTAGGTTCCATGGTGTGCCAATGCTTGCCAGGCTGGAGTGTTTGGGAGTGGCTCAGAAAAATAAGGGAGCACTTGTCTCAAACGCATGGAAGTGAATGAATAAGAGTGTGTAACAATGAGTATCAATGAGTTCTAGGTGTGCTAAGGAGGGATTTTAAAGGTATGCTAGGTAGTGCCAAGGAATGCTAGAGTGGGAGGGCGACATGCTAGGATGTGCCAAGTGCTAGGTTGCGTCAACGCATGCTAGGGAGTGCCATGGAAACACAAGGGAGAACTAGTTCAAAATGCATGAAAATGAACGAATAAGGATGTGTGATAGGGAGTGTCAATGAGTTTCAAGTGTGCTAAGGAGGGAATAGCAAGGTTATATGCTAGGAAATTCCAATGTATGCTATAGTGCTAAGACATGTCATGGAGTGTTAGTGTGTGCTAGGGAGTGCCAAAGCATGACAATGAATGGAGGGGATGCTAACACATGACAGATAATGCCAAGGGATTCTAAGACGTGCTATGCGATATGGGATGTTAAGATGTAAACTCTGTTGCTAATTGATTTTACTCCCACAGTTGGATGTGAGCCTTATCTTGGTAACTTGTTAAGTTGGATGAGTTGAAATTGGAGATGAGTAGCATAAGATGAGTTATAGGTAGCTTTTAGGTGAAAAAGGCATATGTTCAATTTCCACGACACATGAGAATTTGGGTTTTGTCTTAGAATATTTAATGCAAACACACTCAAGTGCCAGAACACATCTTCTTTAATGCAAAATTAAATCTACACAAATCAAGGAATCAACTAGTGCACATGATAATTTTCCCATTTTCAAACCCTTCTTCATTATATTACAAACTACAATACAACAAGCTAGAGCTCATCTAACATGGATCGTGACCCTTTACAATCACACTGAAACAAGGAATACAACTAGGGCTCAATCACCCTTTCCAACACTTTTGATGGGTCCCATGCATCATTATGGCACTCATGGACCCAATTATGCCTTCTAGAAGGCCCTAAGACATAAGTTGACCTCTTGTGAGGCTTATTATTCCATGTATGAGCTGATAGCTTGGTCGGATTGTCACCAAAATTTAGGGTTACTTGCATATTATTTTATGTTTAGGGGCTAATGTAGGCCCATAAGCTAATTCTATCAACTCCTAATGAATGTATAAATAGGAGTTAGCTGGATTCATTTGTATCATCACTTGACTTGGGATCTCCCTATCTTTAGAGAACTTTGAATTTTTCCTTGGAGGGCTATTTTGAATGATGGATGCATTTTGATGTATGGATTGGAATATTTTTATCTTCGAGCTTTGTTTTTATCTTAACTATGCTTCATAGTAATAAATACAATTAAATCAAGTGACCAAATTTTCATTATGAATATCGACCATAGTTAGAAAATAAACTTCTTGAATTCAATATGTATGGAGATATTATGGTGAGCATCAAAAGGGTCGATGTGTGTAATTGTATGTGCTATAGAGGTTTACATATCTTGCGAAAACTAGGGAAACTGTCATGAACACCAAGTTACAAAAGTTAGAAACTTTTTTTAATGAAACAGAAAGAGATATACATAGCCTATTGTAGGGGAATAAACTATGATACCTTAAGAACATAATATATCAAGAGAAATGAAGGAAAAATGAAATATTATTATTGGAAGTGCTTATAATATTTCTCAACTAAAAAATTTATATGTCTTGGCAATGAAGGAAAGGGCTTGGAAAAAAAAAATAGTTGTAACTTTTGACTCGAAACGAAATAGATTTTATTCAATAAAACAATTAACTCTTGCAAGTGCTATTTACCTTAAATAATTTATATTCCTTTTGAATTATATTGGGATGTGACATGTTGCTATGCAAGTCAATAAGGAGGAATTCTCATAGCGAATATAAGAATTCCCTTCATACTTCTTTATTACCATATACATTTACCATCACTCACATTCCCCTTCAGGTAATCGTTTCCTTTCATGGGTATTTCTATAGTTTCTACAAGTGTTTTAGATTTTTTATATGATTTTTAGGTTAGCGTATTCATCTTCTAATGTGCAAGAATCCTATGTGGAAATGACATCTATATCTTGTCCTTTTGACATGCCTTTATCTCCTCCAAGAAACCAAACCTAGCTTACCATAGCCTATCTTCATCTAGCGTGGACTACTCTAGCCTAACCTAGCATAGTCTACTCTTGTTTATCGTAACCTCTCATGGTGTAGACTAGCCTACTCTATCCTATCCTAGCCTAACCTATCCTAACCAAGCCTACTCTAACCTAGCCTAGCCTAGGCTACTCTAGCATTTCCTACACTGCATAGCTTACTCTATCCTAGCCTACAATACTCTAGGATACTTAACCTAGCCTAGCCTTCTAGATCCTAACCTAGCCTACTATTTCCTAGCCTTGGTGACTCTTTTCTAGCCAAACATGCTCTAGCCTAGCCTAGCCTAGCCTACACTAGCCTACACTAGCCTAGCATAACCTAGCCTACTATAGTCTACCCTAGCCTTCTCTAGTGTAGCCTAGTGTTCTCTAGCCTAGATTTCTCTCAACTTAGGTTAGCCTACTCATGGTTAGCCTAGCCTAGTCTACTTTAGGTTGGCCTACTTAGCCTAGTGTAGTCTACAATTGCCTAAGCTAGCTTACTCTTTGCTACGATAGCCTACCCTTGCTTAATTGAGCATACTCTAGTCTAAACTACCGTACCCCGCTCTATGCTAGTCTAGTTTAGCTTACTCTATCTTAGCCTACTCTATCCTAAACTACTCTATTCAAAACTACTCTAGTCTAGCCTACTCTTGCATAACCTAGCATAGCCTACTCTAGACTAACATAACCTACTCCAGCTGACCCTATCATAGCTTGAACTATTCTACTCTAGCCTATCTGAGCCTAACCTGGCCTAGCCATACCTACTCTATCCTAGCATAGTCTATCCTAACATTGTCCACTCTAGCTTATTCTAGCCTCTAGCTCACCCTATCCTAACCTAGCCTAGTCTACTCTATCCTAGTCTACTATATCCTAGTCTACTCTATCCTAGCTTAGCCTAACGTAGCCTAGCCATACCTACTCTATCCTAGCCTACTCCATCCTAAAATATTCTAGTCTAGACTATTCTAGACTAGCCTAGCCTAGCCTAGCGTTGCCTAACCTAGCCTAGCCTAGCCTAGCCTAGCCTAGCCTGGCCTAACCTAGCCTATCATAACCTAGTCAAGCCTAGCCTACAACCACCTAGTGTAACTTATCCTACACTTTCCTAGCCTAGCCTAACCTATCCTAGCCTAGCCTAGCTTAACCTAACCTAGCCCACCCTAGCCTAGCCTAACCTAGACTAGCCTAGCCTAGCCTCCTATAGACTAGCCTAACATACCCTTGCCTAGCCTAACCTAACTTGGCCTACCTTAGTCTCACCTAGCCTAACCTAGCCTAACCTAACCTAACCCAGTCTAGCCTAACCTAGCATAACTGAACCTACCCTACCCTGGGCTACGCCAGGCTAACCTAGCCTTTCCTAGCCTAGCCTAGTCTACCCTAGCTTAACCTAACCTAGCCTAACCTAACCTTACCTAACCTAGCTTAACCTAGCCTAAACTAACCTAACCGAACATAGCCTAACCTAACATAACATTGGATAACCTAACCTACCCTAACGTAACCTAGGCTAGGCTAGCCTAGCCTGGCCTTGCCTAGGATAGCCTAACCTAACTTTGCGTTGCCTAGCCTAAAATAGTTTACCCTAGCCTAGCCTAGCCTAAATTAACTGAACCAGAACAAAACTAACCTAACCTAGCCTAGCCTAACCTAACATAGCCTAACCTAGCCTAACCTATCCTACCCTAACCAAGCCTAACCTATCCTACCCTAGCAGAGCCTAACCTAACCTAGACTAACCTATCCTAGCCTAGCCTAGCCTATCCGAGCTTATCCTAGTCCAGCTTATCAAAACCTATCATGGCCCAACCTATCCAAACGTAGCCCATCCTAGCATATCCAAACCTATCCTAGTCCAACGTAACCTACAGAGCCTAGCCTAACCTAGCCTATCCTAATCTAACCAAGCCTAACCTAGCCTAGCATAACCAAGCCTAACTTATGCTAGCCTAACCTAACCTAACCTAGCATTTCCTAGCCTAGCCTTCCCTAACCTAGCCTAGCATAGCATAACCTAGCCAAGCCTAGCCTAGCTTAGCCTAGACCAACCTTGCTTAGCGTAGCCTTACCTTGCCTAACACAGACTAGCCTAGATTAATCTAGTATAACTTAACCTAGCCTAGCATAACCTATCATTGCCTAACCTAGTCTAACCGAACCTAACCTAACCTTCCCTAGCCTAACCTAACCTAGCCTTACCTAGCCTAGCCTATCTTAACTCATCCTAGCCTTACCTAGCCTAGCCTAGCCTAACCTATCCTAGGGTTAGCTAGACCAGCCTTACCTAGCCTACCCTAGACTCACCTAACATAACCTTTCCTAGCCTAACCATACCTATCCTAGCCTAACCTCGCCTAGCCTACCCTAGCCTAACCTAGCATAACCTATCCTAGCCTAACATATCCTTGCCTCCCCTAGCCTAACCTACCAAAAATTAACCTAGCCTTACCTTCTGTAACCTTTCCTAGCCTTACATAGCCTAGGCTAGCCCAACCTATGCTAACCTAGGCTAACCTAGCCTAGCCTAGCATAAGCTAACCTAGTGTAACCCAACCTATCCTACCATAACCTAACCTAGCCTAACCTAGCCTAGCTTAAACTAGCCTAGCCTATCATAATGTTTGCTAGCCTAACCTTAGCTAGCCTAGCCTAAGCATGCCTAACCTAACCTAGTCTAACCTAAACTAACCTAACCTAGCGTAGCCTATCCCAATGTAGCCTAACCAATTCTAACCTAGCCTAGCCTAACAGAGTCTACCCTAACGTAGCCTAACCTAGCCTAGCATAACTGAGCCTAACCTAACCTAGCCTAACCTATCCTATCATAGCCTAGCCTACCCTAGCCTACCTTGGCCTAGCCTACCCTATCCTATCCTAGCCTGGTCTATCCTAGCCTAGCTTATCCAAACCTAGGCCATCCTAGCCTATCCAAACCTATCCCAGCCTAGCCTACCCAAACCTATCTTACTCCAACATAACGTATAGACCCTAGCCTAACCTATGCTAGACTAACCTAGCCTAACCTAGCGTAGCATATCCCAGCCTAACCCAACCTAACCTAACCTTTCCTAGACTAACCTTCTGTAACCTAGCCTAGCATAGCATAACCTAGCCTAGCCTAGTGTAGCCTAGACTAACCTTTCTTATCCTAGACTTACCTTGCCTAGCCTAGACTAACAGAGCTTAACCAAGCATAACTTAACCTAGCATGGCCTAATCTATCATTGCCTAACATAGCTTAACCAAACCTAACCTAACCTTCCCTAGGCTAACCTAACCGAGAATTACCTAGCTTAACCTAGCCTAACATATCCTAGCCTTACCTATCCTAGCCGAGAGCCTAACCTATCCTACCCTTACCTAGGCTAGCCTTACCTAGCCTACCCTAGACTAACCTAACATAACTTTTCCTAGCCTACGCTAGACTAACCTAACATAACCTTTCCTAGCCTAACCTAAACTAGCATTACCTAGCCTAACGTATCCTAGCCTTACCTATCCTAGCATAGCCTAACCTATCCTAGCCTTACATAGCCTAGCCTTACCTAGCCTACCCTAGACTAACCTAAAATAGCATTTCCTAGCCTAACCATACCTATCCTAGCCTAACCTCACCTAGCCTAACCTATCCTAACCTAACCTAGCCTAACCTAGCATAACCTATCCTAGCCTAACATTTCCTTGCCTAACATGTCCTTGCCTAGCCTAGCCTAACCTACCCAAACTTAACCTAGCGTTGCCTTGGGTAACCTCGCCTTCCCTTGTGAAACCTCGCCTAGCCTTGAGTAGCCTAGCTTAGCCCAACCTAGGATAATCTAGCCTAGCATAAGCTAACCTAGCCTAACCCAACCTATCCTAGCATAACCTAACCTAGCCTGGCCTCGCTGGCCTGGGCTGGCCCCTGGCTGTCCTTGGCATTTGGCGTGACATTGCTGGCCCACAACGCTTGGGTACAGCAGCCCCAACCCCTGGCCTTGCTAACTGGCCTGCTCTGGCCTAGCAACCTGTCCTGGCTGACAGTCTGTTCCTGGCATGGCATGGCAGCAGTAGCTGACCTGGCCAGGCCTACGCACCCCAACCCCTGGCCTTGCTAACCCTGGTCTGGCCTAACCTGGCCTAGCACTGGTAGACTAAACTACTGGCTGACTATTCTGGCCTGGGGCTGTCCTGGCCTATCTGTCCCCTGCCCTGTCCCTTCACGGTCTGAACCTTTCTTTAACGCCTCCATCGGATCTGCCCTGCCCTGCCCTGCCCTGCCCTGCCCCTACGCTGAAAACTGCCTAACCCTGGTAGACACAACCTGGCATGGCCTGGCCTAACCTAGCCTAACCCAAACTTATGCAGCCTAGCCTATACTACTAACCTAACCTAACCTAAACTAGCATAACTTAAGCTACCCCCGGCCTAGCCTAGCCCAATGTATCCTAGCATAGCATATCATAGCCTATCCTAGCCTAGCCTACACTACCCCAACATAGCCTAGCCTAACCTAGCCCAACATAGGTTAGCCTAACCTAGCCCAACATAGGTTATCCTAAACTAGCCTAGCCTAACCTATCCTAACCTACCGTAGACTAACACCTTTCAGCACTGGGCTTATCCTCTTGCAGCAACGGCAGAATAAGTCCTGTCTGGCCTAACATAACCTAGTACGGAGCAGCACAACCCCTAACCTAGCCTGCCACCTAAACTACCCTAACCTAATCCATCCTAGCCTAGCCTAGCCTAACCTAGCCTAACCTAACCTAGCCTAACCGAACCTTACGCAGCCTAGCATATCGTACTAACCTAGCCTAACCTAAACTAGCCTAACTTAACCTACCTCGATGTCGCCTAGCTTAACCTAACCTAGCCCAACCTTACCGAGACTAGCCTAGCCTTGCCTAGCCTGACCTAGTATAGCGTAACCTGACCTAATGTAACCTAGCCTAGCCTAGCCTAGTGTACCCTCGCTAAACCTAGCCTAACCCAGCCTAGCCTACCCTATCCTAGGTTATCCTAACCTACATAAACTAACATAGCCTACATAGCCTAACCTAACCTAACCTTACCTAGCCTAAGGTTTCCTACGTAGCCTACATAGCCTAGCCACATAGCCTAATTAGCCTACTTAGACTAGCCTAACCTAGCCTAATTAGCCTACTTAGCTTACTTAACCTAGACTAACCTAGCCTAGCGTTGCCTACTCTTGCCTAGTTTAACCTAGCCGGCAATAACCTAGTCTAACATAGCTTTCTCTAGCCAATCCTCGCCTAGCCTAACTTATTCTAGCCTATCCTAGCCTAGCCTACTTTAGACTAGCCTAGCCTACTTTAGACTAGCCTAAGTTAGCCTATACTTGACTAACCTACGCTTGACTCGCCTAGCCTCACCTATCTAACCTAGTGTGCAATATCCTAGTCTAACCTAACTTACTCTAGTCGATCCTAGCCTAGACTCTCCTAACCTAACCTACATTTTCCTAGCCTAGCCTAGCCTAGGTTAGCCTAACCTAGCCTACCCTAGCATAGCCAAGCCTAGCCAATCCTAACCTAACATAACCTAACCTACCCTATCTTACCCTACCTTACCCTACCCTACCCTACCCTAGCCTAGACTAACCTAATCTAGCCTAGCTTACCCTTGCCTAGCTTAGCCTAGCTTAACCTAACCTAACCCAACCTACCCTACCCTACACTAGCCTATCCTAGCCTAGTGTAACCTAACCTAGCCTAGCTTAACCTAACCTAGCCTATTGTAATCTAACCAAACCTAGCCTAGCTTACCTTGACCTACTCTAACGTAGCCTACTCTAGCCTAGCCTACCTGACCTAATCTAACCCAGCCTACTCTAACATAACCTACCCTACTCTACCCTACCCTAGCCTAGCCTATCCTATCCTAGCGTGGACTATCATAGCATATCCTAGCCTATTATAGCCTAGCCTAACGTAGCCTAAATCCTAGCCTAGCGTAACCTAACGTAACCTATCCTAAGCTAGCCTATACTAACCTAACCTAGCCTAACCTAAACTATCGTGGCCTAGCCTAACCTAACCTACAATAATATAGTCTAACCTTAACTTCAATAATATAGTATAACCTAGCATACTCTAGCCTAACCTAACCTAGTCTCACCTATCCTAGCCTACCCTAGCTTACCCTAGCCTAGCCTTTCCTATCATGGCCTACCGTACCCTAGCCTAGCCTAATCTAACCTAGCCTATCTTAACCTAACCTAACCTAGCCTAGCCTAGCTTAACATAACCTACCCTACCATACCCTAGCCTAGCCTAGCCTAGCCTAACCTATCCTACCCTAACATATCCTATCCTATCCTATCCTACCCTACCCTAACCTAACCTATCCTAACGTAACCTAGCCTAGCCTAGCCTAGCCTAGCCTAGCCTAACATAACCTATCCTAGCCTAACATAACCTACCATATCCTATCCTAGCCTAACCTATCCTAGCATATCCTATCCTATCCTACCCTACCCTAGCCTAACCTAACCTAACCTATCCTAACGTAACCTAACCTAGCCTAGCCTACCCTAGCCTACCCTACCCTAGCCTAACCTAGCATAGCCTAGCCTAACATAACCTATCCTAGCCTAACATAACCTAGCATATCCTATCCTATCCTATCCTCGCCTAGCCTAGCCTAGCCTAGCCTAACCTAACCTAGACTTGCCTAGCCTAGCCTAGCATAACCTAGGCTAGCTTATCCTACTAGCCTAACCTAACCTAACCTAACCTAACCTAGCTTAATCTAACCTAGCCTAGACTAGCCTAACCTAACCTAACCTAGCATAGCCTAGCCTAGCCTAGCCTAGCCTAGCCTAGCCTAGCCTAGCCTAGCCTAGCCTAAGCTATCCTAACCTAAAGTATAATAAAATTAAATAATATATTAAATATTTCAATTCGAAAATCATTTTAAAAAATAAAATAAACTAAATCATATTGATAAAGAAATAATTCAAAAAAAATTAAAAAATTAAAAACTATTAATAAAAACTAAAATATAAATTTTTTTATCTGAAATAAATTAAATGTGTTGCGCACATAAAAGCAGGAACTTCAATAGGTATTCATCTAACCGCAAACCTGAGTTTACCGTGCAATCACTATTTATATATGATTTCCCCGTCGCGCCCCTTTTTTGTAATGGATACAGTGCTTAAGTGAAAATATTAAATCAGGTAATATGACAAGCGGCATAATACAGAGGAATAATATACTCGTGATCCCATCCCCCAAAACCGTACTGGTGTTGGAATCCTTACAACCGAAGGATTGTTTCTCCATTAATTATGTACCCATTATTGTTTGTGTTACCTTTCACAGACCAACCGTCCGGTACCTAATTTGTAATGGGGTTTTAATTTTGGATTACTTCTCTTCGTAATGTGCTTATAGGTTCTATCCCTCAACCCTGTAGATTTTTCTGTTAGTGCTCAGCATGAACTCTCTTCCTAGCAACTCCATCGACAGGTAAATTTCCCGTCAAGGTAAGTAACATTTTTTGCAATGGTTACTCATTCTACCCCCAATTTTCTGGTTTTCACATTATATTCCTTTGCCCTTGTTAGGTTCTGGAAACTCTGTCAGGTTTGGTCGAGGGTATCACGGCTGTTAGGAGCGCATACACCGTTAATTAGCCAGGGTAAATTGTACCATACTCCAGACAACTTCTTAAGCGATCCTTATTTTAGGGTTTACAGGGTTTCATCATGGAGGACCTCCAATCAGCTTTCAAGTATCTGTCACCTAAATTAAATTGGTGGACACATAAAAGTAGTTTAAAATATTCCGGAGGGGGCACAGCTTTACATTCAATAAAAATTGCTGACGCACTAGATAATAGGACCATACCTGGAACTGGAATTGGAATTGGGATTTCATTTCATTTCTTCAGCTAACATTAGAAGCGCCCTCAAATGACCTGTATCATTCATTTATTTTTCAGCAATATTAGCGACCTTTTCGCTACCCAGTAATTTACAATTAAAAAAAAACAAGCCAACGGAATACAGAGCGATGAGATTAAATGGAATTCCATGCGATTACCATGCTGAAGAAAGATGATCATTGATCTGCATGAGCCCGAAAACTGTTTGAGGTTCAGAAATCCTCATACAATAGAAAGAGAATCATAAGATCTACAGGATGCCCTTCGCTTTAAAGATTTAACTGTGGGCTATGGGACTAATATCAATATCTTCGATGAATTCAAACAAAAGTATAAGATAAAGAAAATTCATTACAAATTTCAGTCATCTCACGTCTATCTTGCTGATAATAGAGATATAATAGATGAATATACATCACCCGCAAATTACTGCCACGGGACGGTAATCTTGAATTCCGGTTCATTCTCTTCCCTATGTCAAACTGAAAATTCTCTTGCAGAGGCATCCGGCCCTTGTCTTGCAGAGGCACTACCACCCTCATCGAAGGTCTAGTATGAACAGAAAACCGATCGCTTGCTTTCTATCAAAATCATAATGACGCCGCTATCTAGTCGGAGACCTTCGCCACGAAATTCTTGTCCAGAAGAATGTTCTGAGGCTTGACATCCAGATGAATAATGTAAGCCAGGCCCAATACGATATTGATTTCTTTGTACGAGTATTTCCTCGCCATCACTTCAGACATACTGTTCATAGCTCCACTTGAAAGTTCTGTCCGGGTTTCGACTTCCGCTAAGAAAATAAAAATCACTGCAGCTGCGAACAAACCGACTGCCACTTTGTAAGAAGTACTGCCATGCTTTGAGGTCTTCGGATTCTTGATCATGTCAGTACTTTGCCCTTTGATGAAAATAAAATTGCTCTCGTTTGAAAGTCTCTCACCGACTCAGACTGAAAAGACACAGAGAACACAGAGAACATAGAGAACATAGATAGTTAAGGAACATACATATATATCTCTGGCGCTTCTGGAGCCGTCCATTGATATTCATATTTGAGGCTCCTACCTCCTCTCCAACCATCCCCCGAATCATGGGCTTTTTTCCTGCAACGGTTACTTCGACGGCTATGGCTTGAGGGCATGGTTGATAGAAACAGATCATCCCTGCTGTCCATGTTTTTTTTACGCCAACGGTTACTTCAATTGACAGCCATGGTTGATAGAAAGCCATAAAGGGCTGAGTTGATACAAAGCCATAAAGCTTACTTCAACGGCTATGGCTTGAGGGCTGAGTTGTCTTTCTCCAAAGCCATAAAGCATAATCTATAGGATATTAAAATGCTCTATAGGGTTAGTTATGGTTTATAGGATATTAAAATGCTGTATACGGTTACTCTTAAAATGCTGTATACAGATATTAAAATGCTGTATACGGTTAATTATGACCATATACTGCTCTGGGACATTTAATATTGTATAACTTATTGTTTGCCGTAAAATTCCACTTGTGCTGAATGAATATTTGAATTTCAACGCGACGGCAAATTTCAAATAGACGTGAGCGGCAAATTTGAAATTCAAATGCGCACACGGCAATGCAATAAAATTGAAATTCAAACGGGAACCCACCACTGAGTCAGTGTAAGAAAGCGCCAGAATACTGCATAAACTCAAACATAGATGCAACGTACATTTATTTCATTAACTACGACATTTCGCCTGCTCGGAAATATGGATGGAGTGATCGCAAAACAAATGGCACACGTCACATCTTAGATACGGCTTCCGGAAGCATAGCATGGTTATGTAGGGTGAATGGCTGCTATAGGGTGAATTAAATATCAATCAGGATTTCGTGTGTTTATTTTATCTATTCTATCAACCCCACAACCCTAAAATTGTATGTACTCATGTTTATGGAAGACCCAACACTACTATTGCTAATGCATCTCCAACGATCTAATGATATAATTTTGTGCTTTCAAATATTTTGTTTGTGATTACTTTTTTCAATGTTTTTTTTTTTTTTTCACCTTTATTCATTCAAATACACAAGAGATTAATGCAGAGTTCAGCTTTGGAATCCACTTTAGCATGGTTATAAATATATAAATGAAGTGTTCATTATCTCTGCGTGCCTTTTAATAGATGATTGTACAATATAAATGAGTTAGAAGAATCTATGGTCTTCAATATAAATGAGTTACAAGAGAATGTGAATAATATTCGAGGTACTCATGGAAGATTTCATAAGATAAATAGGAAAATGATAATGCTCTATTTTTTTTTTCATTGGTTTAAGAAATATGTACATCTATGTAAGTGTTATTTTAAGAATCAAATCAATCTTTTTTCACATATTTAAAATTGATTTTTATAATTTATTTATTTTTAATAGTAGATTTGTTGAACTTACTTTACAGTTTTGAGAAATATTTATTAACTTACAAATTTGTGATATCTTTTTCTTCACTTATATGATGAATAATATTATTTTTCCTCACGTAGATGAAAAATATTTTTGAAAAAAGAGCTTTATAAGTTTAATTTTTATGATTTAAGTTTTCATGAAGGTATAAAACTCGAATTTAAATATTTTTAGCAAATAAAAATATTTCAATAAATATTTGAAATATTATAATCATTAATATGTATAATATATTATATTTCATTTCATTTATATTATATATATATATATATATATATATATATATATATATATATAGTTATTTAGTTTAGTTTTAATTTCATATATATTGTATTCTATTTTCATTTCATTTATATAATTATGTAATATTGTCAAGTATATATGTATAATTTTGTTTTAGTATTATATGTGTGTGCGTCTGTTTTGGGTAAGAGTTAAAAGTCAAGATTTCATAATAGAAGAATTAGTTAATGCATACTGGAACTTTATATTAATTCAATTTTTTCTATTAGTAATATTTTTTTTATTTTACAAAATTTAAATTTTTATAATGGTAAAGTAATTTTAATACATGAATGATGAATCTTTTGGATAAAAATTGTACAATTGTAGTGGATAATCATACCAGTATACTTTATTGTTGCAAAATTATATATATATATATATATAAACAAAGCCTTCAAATTATTACTATAAATGTTGGAGATATATTTATCCACAAAACATAGAAAAAATTATAAAATCAATCAATTATGATGATTATCTATTAATTTATTAATAAAAATAACTATAAATATGGATAATTAATAAATTAATCCATAATCATTTTCGCACATTGATTTTATATTCACATAGTATTAACCAATGTTATTGTAAGGAAATGAAATATTATATAATGAAAAAAGTGTGGACAAAGATCAAACTTTATCCATAATTGATCAATAATCATAAGAGTTCATTATCGATTATCCCATCAATGATCATAATAGTTGATTATCCATAATCCCAACAATAACCATAGAGTTGATTATCCTTAATCCCATTAAGTATATTTTAATTAATAAGTTGACTAATAATTGTAGACATAAAAATGGATACTTATATTTGGGCATTGCATTTAACATGTATCTCAAACACTTTTGTTTAAAATTTTAATATCTAAATGAATATGTAGTTGCATTATGAGTTTAGTTTAGCACCAGTAAAAGATTATTTTTATAAATGAATGTACTTAACATGCATATTAAGTAATACAGATTAAAATATTAGTATGTAAATGCATGATGAGTTTAGTTTAACACTAGTAAAGACTTATTTTTATAAATGAATGTAATTACCTAAATTAAATGAACCTAATTATATAAATTAAATTTATTGAAAATATTGATAGACATTAATGTATAATAAATATCAAAATATTTATTTCGCATTGTTAAAATTTAAAAAACATATAAAATTTAATTTAATTATAATTTTATTTTAAATTATTATTATTAAAAAAATTATTATATAAATAAATAAAAGGTATGTAATAGGATTCTTAATAATGGAAATTTGTATTCTTTTTACCATGGAAATTCTTATCTTTTAAATAAGGTTTTTTACAATACTATAGGCTAATAACTTATCATTTCCACATACCTAAATGTCCACAACTTTACTTAAATAGAAAATATATATTTTATTTATAATATTTTTTAATTAAGTTGAAAAGAAAAAAGAGAAAATTACCTTTAAGATAAATCTCAACATTATTTTTTCACTATTGATAAAAATATTTTGTAAATATTTTGCAAATATTAAATCTCTGTCATCCATATATTAATTATTAATTAATTAAATTAAGTTTCTCAAATTTTTATTCAAAATGAACTGTAACACACAACTCCTTACAAAATACATTTTTATCCTATCTCTTTATGCAAATTAACCATTGTAAAAAAACACATAAATAATTGCTATAGCTGGAAGGAAATTATCAAAACGTTATGTTAGCACCCATCATAGTTTTCATGTCAAAATACATTGTAATAATTTATATTAAAAATACAGTAGTTCTTTTTGTTTAACACTAATGACACACCATGCATTATTCGACATGCCATATTGTTGATATCCAATGTAGCTAACTAATTTCATAAGCCAAGCTAAATGTATGGCGAGGTATGCCTCTATATGATCCACTATGGTAAACGTATTGTACTTGGCTTGGATATGTTTCTATAATACCTACCTGCAGTTTTCGGTGACCACCAACCCTATAGGCTGCACGTAGGGACATTTGGCACTTTTAAGTTGTCGATCTGCCTAGGCCCGATCTGACGATTGTATTTGGCCATGATAGGGTTTGTGTAACCAACCCGGACCAATACCCCAGCTAATTCTTGGAGTTTTCTTCCCTTTTTTTCCCGGATGAAGCTCTACAGCTATGGAGACCTTACTATGCACAGATATGGTCATCGACTACCCTTATCTCTAGTTAGTTTTCTCTCTACTGGTATTTGACTCTGAACCTAAATAATTTTTCATCCTTGGTTACTCATTTGGAAGCTCACTGCCGATTCATATCTTTTGGTCTCGACGGGATTTCAAGGCACTGAGAGAGATAGGCACTGTGGCGTACGGTGCATTTGGACACACAACACTCCCTCTGGTAAGTCTATTTGCTTTGCATTGAACTGTTCTTAGCTCGTAGGCGTTCAAAGGTGAAATTGTATACCGTTCTTAAGTTTTTGTCTTTTTTTTGTGTTTTGGTAGGTTATGGGACCACCCACTCGTAACACCACTAGCCCTCCTCATCTTGCCCACGACTGTTCTAGATTTTTGGTTTAATTCCTTTTACCTCGCTACTTTTAATGTATCTAAGGGTTAGGTTAAGAGCCATTCATGAACTGGGTTTGTTCCTTCAAAAAATTTCATAATGGATGTATTTGTTACAATGGAGTGTGTGTAAATAATATTTCAATATTGTTTATTTTAAATCAGTTTCGGCCAAGGGTATTTTTAGCTCTTCTGGTGACATACATTAGGCTGCCTTTTTTAATATGGTTTTTCTTTACCCTTGGAACTTCCAAGTCTTCACGATGTAATGCTATGATTTAAATGTTTAAAAATTTTGGGGTGATAATCCATTTTTTTTGGTTTCATATCGAATTACAGTCCCTTGTCATTACCATTTTAGGTTGGCACTATTGTCAGGGTTCCTGTCATCCTGCCAACAAGAGTTATTTGTTAATTTACTATTACATTAATATTTGAAACTAGTATAATACCTTGAATTAATGCATGTACCTATTGGGTTATTACTGTTGTAACTGTAATATTATTCATGAAATTTTGTAAATTGTTATACTCGATTTCCAACGCCATGAAGGTTTTGCAACACACTGGTTTAGTTTAGTTGACTCATAGCTTAATGTTATTTCTGATAAATTTCATGGAATGTATATCATTTATTCATGGCTATTTTCTAAAGAAACATCCGATAGAGAGAACCCTGTACCCACGGGCTTCCATCTGCCCATGTGGTGTACATAATTTTTCTAAGGTTTGGTATCATACTGTTCTAGAATCCTCTTTGAACTTATGTAATGTATGTCTATAGTTTGATTCATCACGAACTATATTCTTAGATTAAAGCTTTTATTTTTGTGATACCATCGCTCCTTGGTGGCCAGTTAATGAGTTTTGTCTGCTGGTTTTGATTACCATATTATTTATCAATTTTACCACGGTACATACTTTAAAAATGTCAACAGGGCACGAAACCATTACCATTCACAATAGAACTTACATATTAATTTTATAGAAAAATTTAAGTAATAGGAACACACATATAACTTATAACATTATATTTCAGTTTTCTCATACTTATTTGGTTATTCTCTTAATTAGAGAACACGACTTGAAAGATAAATTAAAGACTCTTATTTGGATTCCCTACATACCGGATGGGATCCTTAAACCAAACACTATAGAATCTAATTTGGATTCTGCACCGCAGAGATTCCCTTACTATTGGAGATGCATTTTCAACCATCAACACATACATAGCACTCCTCCAAAAAAATCGAGCTACTATTCTCATAAGCCATTGTTATCAATAAGATAACATAAACACATATTTTCGCACATCAATTAGCAACATAATATTAAAAAACAAAGTATATACATTCATTAAAACCATAGACATACCAAATCTCATAGAAATAAAAAAATAGCATTGAACAACACGGTTCATGATTCAAATATGCATAAGTAATATACCTATTTTTATATCTTAAACTAGTTGGAAACTAAGGGAGGGACTTCCACTCTACACCCAACTATAAGCCAGCTACAATGAAGATTTCTTATACCTGACCACCCTTGATTTAGATCCAATGTCTGAGGAAATTATTTCTTAGGGAATTCACACCAAAAGCATACCTTTTCATCCACGTTATGTAGCCCACTGCCCAAGTCGTTTATCAACTTACCTTTAAAAGCAAGCACCAAGGTGGTTTACTTGTTGCACCTATAACAAGTGCTAGGTTCGTTTATCAATTTCTCCTAGTAGTGAGCACCACAATGACTCAGTCTTATCTTTTAGTTCATTCACAAGGATTCACCAAAATTTTAGATAGGGTATTGCTTCGTTTCAGGAGTTGGAATCCACTGTCAAGATGGTTTGCATATTTTATTTTCATATTTTCCAGGTGGTTTATTAGCTATACAGCAAACACCATAGTGATTCAATCATCTACTAAGCCCCCCACTCACCACACAAGCTTAAAAAACATAATACGATGGCCTCACGCAATTCATGGGGAATGCACCCAAAATTCATAAGGGCTTAACTCATACATAGGGCTCCACAACTAGCTGATATATTACTTTGTATTCTCCTACCAATTCCCAACAACTTCCACATGCTCAACAATCAACTGGTTTTGAAAAAACAACTTTATAAGTTTAATTTTTATGATTTAAGTTTTCATGAGGGTATAAAACTCTAATTTAAATTTTTTTAGCAAATAAAAATATTTCAATAAATATTTGAAATGTTATAATCATTAATATGTATAATATATTATATTTAATTTCATTTATTATATATATATATATATATATATATATATATATATATATATATATATGAAATATTTTTAATAGTTATTTAGTTTAGTTTCAATTTCATATATATTGTATTCTATTTTCATTTTATTTATATAATTATGTAATATTGTCAAGTATATATGTATAATTTTGTTTTAGTATTATATGTGTGTGCGTGTTTTTTAGGTAAGAGTTAAAAGTCAAGATTTCATAATAGAAGAATTAGTTAATGCATATGGAACTTTATCTTAATTCAATTTTTTTTATTATTAATATTTTTTTTATTTTACAAAATTTAAATTTTTATAATGGTAAAGTAATTTTAATACATGAATGATGAAAATTTTGGATAAAAATTGTACAATTGTAGTGGATAATCATACCAGTCTACTTTATTGTTGCAAAATTCATTATATATATATATATATATAAACAAAGCCTTCAAATTATTACTATAAATGTTGGAGATATATTTATCCACAAAACATAGAAAAAATTATATCAATCAATTATGATGATTATCTATTAATTTATTAATAAAAATAACTATAACTGTGGATAATTAATAAATTAATCCATAATCATTTTCGTAGATTGATTTTATATTCACATAGTATTAACTAATGTTATTGTAAGGAAATCAAATATTATATAATGAAAAAAGTGTGGAAAAAGATCAAACTTTATCCATAATTGATCAATAATCATAAGATACTGTGGAGATGTGCCCACTTATATGATGAATAATATTATTTTTCCTCACTCCATATGCAAAATTATATATATATATATATATATATATATATATATATATATATATATATATATATATATATATATATATATATATATATATATATATATATATATAAACAAAGCCTTCAAATTATTACTATAAATGTTGGAGATATATTTATCCACAAAACATAGAAAAAATTATAAAATCAATCAATTATGATGATTATCTATTAATTTATTAATAAAAATAACTCTAACTATGGATAATTAATAAATTAATCCATAATCATTTTCTTAGATTGATTTTATATTCACATAGTATTAACTAATGTTATTGTAAGGAAATCGAATATTATATAATGAAAAAAGTGTGGAAAAGGATCAAACTTTATCCATAATTGATCAATAATCACTCCATATGCAAAATTATATAATATGAGTGTGTAAATAATATTTCAATATTGTTTATTTGAAATCAGTTTGGGCCATGGGTATTTTTAGCTCTTCTGGTGGCATACATTAGGCTGCCTTTTTTAATATGGTTTTTCTTTACCCTTAGAACTTCCAAGTCTTCACGATGTAATGCTATGATTTAAATGTGTAAAAATTTTAGGGTGATAATCCATTTTTTTTGGTTTCATATCGAAATACAGTCCCTTGTCATTACCATTTTAGGTTGGCACCTGTCATCCTGCCAACAAGAGTTATTTGTTAATTTACTATTACATTAATATATGAAACTAGTATAATACCTTGAATTAATGCATGTACATGTTGGGTTATTACTGTTGTAACTGTAATATTATTCATGAAATTTTGTAAATTGTTATACTAGATTTCTTACGCCATGAAGGTTTTGCTACACACTGGTTTATTTTACTTGACTCATAGCTTAATGTTATTTCTGATAAATTTCATGGAATGTATATCATTTATTCATGGCTATTTTCTAAAGAAACATTAGATAGAGAGAACCCTGTACCCCCGCGCTTCCATCTGCCCATGTGGTGTACATAATTTTTCTAAGGTTTGGTATCATACTGTTCTAGAATCCTCTTTGACCTTAACTAATGTTTGTCTATAGTTTGATTCATCGCGAACTATATTCTTAGATTAAAGGTTTTATTTTTGTTATACCATCGCTCCTTGGTGGCCAGTTAATGATTTTTGTCTGATGGTTTGGATTACCATATTATTTATCGGTTTGACCACAGTACATACTTTAAAACTGTCAATAGGGCACGAAACCATTACCATTCACAATAGAACTTACATATTAATGTTATAGAAAATTTTAAGTAATAGGAAAACACATATCACTTATAACATTATATTTAAGTTTTCTCATACTTATTTGGTTATTCTCTTAAGTAGAGAACACGACTTGAAAGATAAATTAAAGACTCTTATTTGGATTCCCTACAAACCGGATGGGATCCTTAAACCAAACACTGTAGAATCTAATTTGGATTCTGCACCGCGAAGATCCTGTTACTGTTGAAGATACATTTTCAACCATCAACACATACATAGCACTCCTCCAAAAAAATCGAGCTACTATTCTCATAAGCCATTTTTATCAATAAGATAACATAAACACATATTTTCGCACATCAATTAGCAACATAATATTAAAAAACAAAGTATATACATTCATTAAAACCATAGACATACCAAATCTAATAGAAATAAAAAAATAGCATTGAAAAACATGGTTCATGATTCAAATATGCATAAGTAATATACCTATTTTTATATCTTAAACTAGTTGGAAACTAAGGGAGGTACTTCCACTCTGCACGCAACTATAAGCCAACTACAATGAAGCTTTCTTATACCTGACCACCCTTGATTTAGATCCAATGTCTGAGGAAATTATTTCTTAGGGAATTCACACCAAAAGAATGGCTTTTCATCCACGTTATGTATCCCAGTGCCCAAGTCGTTTATCAACTTACCTTTAAAAGCAAGCACCAAGGTGGTTTACTTGTTGCACCTATAACAAGCGCTAGGTTGGTTTATCAATTTATCTTAGTAGTGAGCACCACAATGACTCGGTCTTATATTTTAGTTCATTCACAAGGATTCACCAAAATTTTAGACGGGGTATTTCTTCGTTTCAGGAGTTGGAATCCACTGTCAAGATGTTTTTCCTATTTTATTTTCATATTTTCCAGGTTTTTTATTAGCTATACAGCAAGCACCATAATGATTCAATCTTCTACTAAGCCCCCCACTCACCACACATGCTTAAAAAACATAATACGATGGCCTCACCCAATTCACGGGGAATGCACCCAAAATTCATAAGGGCTTAACTCATACATAGGTCTCCACAACTAGTTGATATATTACTTTGTAGTCAGTTGGGCACACTCAAATAAGAGGGAAACATATTCCAAGTGAAAGGACCATATCCCAATGGCATGTTGCTAATGGGGAGGTCACAATTCTTCCATTGCAGTGTGTGTGTACAGAGAGAGAGAGAGAGAGAGAGAGAGAGAGAGAAAGAGTCAATTGGATCTAGCTTGGATGGTTAAGAGATGAAATTGTTTTCCTCCCCACACAAGTTCAAATCCCACTTTATGACATGTTTTCTATTTGTGAACCAATTAAAGCTAGCAAGGTACCAATAATATCATTTTCATATAAGTGTTTGAGGGTGGGATGAGATGTTTCTGTTGCGTGTGTGTACACCTACATAAACCTATGCTCAAATCCTACCTTATGACATGTTTTCCCTTCATTGATTGATTGAATCTATCAATGTACCAATTATCTCATCTCATTCTTTCTTAAGTTATCATTCTCACCTAAGTGCTTGAGGTTGGAATGAGATGTTGCTTGCGTTTGTGTACACCTGTATACCCCTGTGTTCATATCCTACCTTATGACATGTTTCCCTTCATTGGATGATTAAATCTAATAATGTAATAGTTATAGCATATCATTCTCCCTCAATTTCTTAAGGGTGAGAATGTACCAATTATCTCATTCTCACTTAAGTTATTAAGGCTGGGATGAGTTTCCTTTTTTTGTGTGTGCACATGAAAACACTTATGTTCATATCCCACTTTATGGCATGTTTTCCCTTCATGGGCCATTTAGAGCTAACAATGTACTAGTTATCCTATTCTTGCATAATTGTATGAGGGTGGGATTAGATGTTTTGGTGTGTGTGTTTTAACAACCCCAAGGTTTAGATTAATCAATTGAACCATCAACTCAATTCATGTTGCTAATAAAGAGGCCATAAGCAAAGGGTTCAAATTTGGTAAAATTATTTAATGTTACTAGTCATTATTGTAACTAGTTAATTCATTACCCTCCATCCAAATATTCTAGGGAAGAGGGATGGATCCCATGAGTTTTCACTTGGAAAAATATGTATATATTCTAAGCAAATAATGTCAACCCATGCTCACGCACTTAATAAAAGAACTAATGTATCGGTACCATGCCGATTCTCCTTGGAATTTTTTATATTGAGGATAAATCAACCATAAATGTATGGGAGGCTTGTAACCATATATTACACTATGATATTTATTGCTAATACCTTTCTAGACTTAGCACAATAGCATCTATCAATCTAGTGAAACCTTTGGGCACTATTTATTTTTAATGGAAAATTCCCTTGGAAAATCCCTCTAGGCACTTACCCACATTTTGGGAATGGTTCCTAGGTAAGATCTACTAGAAAAAAAAATATAAAATTAACCTCAAACCCCCATGTGAATTTGACCTCATGAACTTCTTAGCAAATATGGCTTTGGCATGGAAAAATTCTTAAACTAACCATTAATATTAGGCCTTCCAGTTTATTTCTTCTATGTTTCTATCAATAAATATATCTCCAATGCTTACATTAATAATTTCAAGGTTTTGTGTGTGTGTGTGTGTAATTTTGCAGCAAAAATCTTAGACTTGTATGATTTTCCACTACAATTATACAAACTTTAATCTAAAAATTTCATCATTCATGTATTCAAAATTCTTTAGCAATATAAAAATTATATTTTGTAAAATTAGAAAAGATATTACTAATATAAAATTTTGGATTAATATAAATTTTTTGTATACATGAAATTATACAACATATTACCAATATAAAATCTTGACTTTCTAACTCTTACCAAAAGTTTTATAAATATATACAAAAATTTATATTAAAAATGCTTCGATAAAGATGCACAGGGTCGTGGATATACAATGATCGGATGCTTTGTTAAGGTACTCCTTGATACAATTGGGCAGCTTTTGTTGATTTCCTAAAAGATGCGTAAGGAGGCTCGACAAAAGGGAGAGGAAATGGAAGCTTGGGGAGTGACTTGTTTAGAGGGCCCACATCTTGGGGGTGACTTATTTAGAGGGCCCACCAAATAAGTAAACCAAGGAGCAATACCATCCTCCTGTTTTAAACTAAAATGACCTGTACATGAGATGGAGAACTTCGCATCAAGAGAGGGACCACACAGTGTTAGAGTACACTAACATCTAAGTCACTCGTTCAATTCCCCCGCTAGATCAGAATGATATATTGGACATGTTGAAGATGTAATCTTGCCAAGCTTAAAAGAAATACTTCTATAAATACTCAAAATAACACCATAAGAAAATTATGCATATATAAATGATAATATCATATAATTATATAAATAAATAAAAAATGAAATATTATTTATATATATATATATATATATATATAAACTAAACCAAATGATTATTAAAAATATTTCTAATAATATTATATAATTATAATAAATAATATTAAATAATATATTATATAAATATCAAGGATTATATCTAGATCAAATATTTATTTCCCTTCATTAAAAATATTCTAAATGGATTTAAAAAAAAATTATTAAATTTAAAATTAAACTACAAAATTAAACTTTCGCACTTTGTTAACCATAAAACTTTTCTCTAAAAAATCTTTTTTATATAATGAGGAAAAAATGAAAGTGTTATCCATATAAATAAAAAAGATTTCATGAGTTAAGTTACACCTAAATCTACTGTTACAAGAAAATTATAAAAATCAATATTAAGTATGTTAAAAAATATAAATTTGATTTTTTAAAATAACATATATATACATATTTATATTTCTTAAAGGATAAAAAAAGTCGAAAGAAAAAAAGAAAGAAAGAGAAAAAGCATTATCATTTTCCTGTTTATCCCGTGAGATCATCCATCAATACTTCGAATACTATTCACATCCTCTTGTAACTCATTTATATTCAAGATAGTAGTTTCGTGTAACTCATTTATATTGGGTAACGAACGCATAGATAATGAGCACTTTATTTTCATATTTATAACCATGGGAAAGTGGATTTCAAAGATCTCAGCAATAATCCCTTGTCCATTTGAATGACTAAAGTTGCAAAGTAAAAAATAATCACAAACAAAATATAAGATATTTATTTATGTGAAAGCAGAAATAAAGGTACAAAATAAATAAATAAAACCTACGGAAAAAAAGTAATCACAAACAAAATATAAGATTTTTATTTGAAAGCACAAAATTATATCATTAGATTGTTGGAGATGCATTACCAATAGTAGTGGTAGTTTTTCTACAAACCAGAGTACATATAACCGAAGCTAACCGAACCTAGCCTAACCTAACCTAACATTGGATAACCTAACCAAACCTAACCTAACATAGGCTACCCTAACCTAACCTAGGCTAGGAAAGCCTAGCCTATCCTTGCCTAGGATAGCCTAACCTAACCTCGCCTTGCCTAGCCTAACCTAGTTTACCCTAGCCTAGCCTAGTGTAACACCCCCAAGTTCTATGCTTTTCAAATGAGACATTTGAACATAAATCCAAAGGGGAGTGGACCCCAGTGGATGATTATTGTGTGGATGTGGTTAATTTTGTAATTATGAAAAATAAATAAAATATTATGTATGCACTATGACTAGATGAGAACATGAGATCCTATGCCTAATCCATGAGGTAATGGAAA
The DNA here is from genome assembly GCA_034641835.2 of Pinus albicaulis. NCBI lineage: Eukaryota > Viridiplantae > Streptophyta > Pinopsida > Pinales > Pinaceae > Pinus > Pinus albicaulis. The sequence continues at coordinate 10,755,375 of MU968382.1, read as the reverse complement.
AGGAAAAAGGACTTTCCCCAAATCTTTCAAAAATCCTTGAAAGAAATTATTTCTAATTTAGATTTTTGAGGAAAAATCTAAATTTCCCCAATGAAGAGGATTAGTTGGGAAGAGGTGAGAAAAAGCTGGAAAAGCTGAGGAAAAGCTTAAAGCAGCTTTAAAGAGTCCCAGAATGGGAAGCCTAGGCTAAATAGGAATAAAGCATCCTGAAATTCTGGACGCAGAATTGGAAACAGGCTTGGGGAAAGCACAGCTTAAATAAGCTGCTCCAGAACAGATTGAGGTTAGTCTGTTCTGGGGGAGGATCTCTGCTCGGGGGTGAATCCTGGTAGATAAAGAGGATTCTACGGTTGGGAGGACTGGTCATAGTAGAGGTGTGCATGCATAAATTTGGATATATCTGTAAGTCTGTGGTAAATATATTCCTTTGTTTTATGAAATTTTGATGTTATAGTTCTTTATGCAATTTACGAAGTTGTGATGTTATAGTACATTAAGGATGTATGAATTGTTATGTTATGTTACATTTTGCAACTGTTAGATGGATTAATGGTTAAGTAACTTAGATGGCTTAATGGTTAAGTAACTTATGTAATTGCAACTATAGCTATTGACAGTAGAGACAAATGGTTGGGGGTAGAGATGAAAACATTGTAATAATGAGGGTTGAGATGATAGACCAATTGAGCAGCCAATATAATAACTATATATATATATAGGTACAGATGGCTATCTTTTAACGGAGTATTAAATTTTGGTGTGTATAAACAGATGATGTTAACAAACTAGTAACCATGAACATTAAGTTCCCAAACAAATAAATCTATCATAACCATACTGATGGTACAGAATTCACTGTGATCAATCACAGAAAGCAGGGAACAACAACCCTCAGCTATGTTACAATGGAAAGAACTGTAATAAGTAGAATTTACAGTATTCTAGTGAATGTAAAGGTACACATATAGAGGTAGCAGTTGAAACCTAACTAAGTACGAGAATCACATGCTAGGGATTTTAAACTATCCAATTCAATATTCTCTCCCTCCATTGGAGGGAAGCAAGAGGAGCTGTCTCCTAGTTTTCCCCTGGAACAGTTGAATCTGTACCATAGTGTCTCACATATTGAATGGTTAAAACAGACAAGTAAAGGGGGAAAAAGCCTAGGGTAAAATCTGTTGTGTAACAACAGTTTGTGTGAGGGAAGATTGTAAGCATGTGTGAAATACCATGCACATCGAATATGGTTACCATCCATAGAACTACTGAGAAAGTAGTGGTGCAATGGTGGTGAACTGCGCAGAGATAGATGTAGGCGAGGAGGCATACATCTATACTTCGATGCTGAACTTTTACATATTGAAAATATTAGCAGGCCGGCAAAGCTGGGGAGTTGATTAAGGGCCTAGTGATCATCCTGCACAGAAAACCTGAGAAATACGAAGTCAAATATATATATATATATATAAGCCTACTATATGAACAACAGTCTGCACTGTAAGTGTTTCAATATAACAGCTATAGTCTGTTATCGACGCATAACAGATTATGAGAAGGTGTCTATAGACCTGTTATGAGAATGAAAAAAAAAAATGGGTTTGGGAGACGTGACAAATGGTATCGGAGCTAAAGTTCAAAAATTGGGCAAGATATGTGCTCACAAGGAAATGGTTAATTGTTGTAAAAGTTATGAATATTAAATAGTACTTCGAGTATACAAATATTTTGGATATACTTTCAGGTATACATGTAACAGATGGTGATGAAAGGAGTAGTATGAGGAGGCTCATAAACCAGAATGGTTAAACCTATAATAGGGTTATAATGACATATTTAGCTATTGTCCTACTATCATCGTTATGTAAAAGAAAGTACAGTGTGCATAAAGTTAAGCTACTGAAGCCATCTTAATACAGTAGAAAAGATCAATGTTGAAGTTACTTAGTCTCGATGGAAAGTGAAATATTCTCTTATTTATGTAGACACAAGGTAACAGCATATATAATTGAGTATATTAGAATGATATTGTAGCAGAATTGAGGCAAAGAAAGTAAAGACACTTGCATATGAAACTTAAAAATTCTTTTAGATAATGAATTTCTGCTATTCTATATGAGACTTATGGAATATATAGATCCCCTATATATATATGGCAGTCATATCAAGTCTATGTATATATATAAAGCTAGAATACCAGCTTAAACCAAGGTCTAAATGGTAGTCCTAAATGGTAAACCAGAAAATAAATGATGGTAGTTGATTTCTATATACACTGGGGATCTAATGTGCTAGAGAATACATATAGCATGACTAAAGTTTCATTGAAAAAAAAAAAAAATTTCAACCTTTATAGACTGCATATTTTAACATCCTAACAATTATATTGGTGTTAGGAAAAAGAGAAATTATATGCTAGGTGAGCAATAGACCACTTATAAAGGTATAGTTTCATATCAAAAGGAAAACAACAATTATATGTTTTACTCCTTGATTAAACTATAACCTATACAAATCATTACCTTATAATGAATGTCCTCTAGGCAGGTGCAATGAAGTATATATATTGTATATCAAAAAGGCAAGTGGCATTTAAGAATATGCATTATATAGCTATAAATTCTTATTAAACTCCAAAACCCATCTTCACAAAAGAAGGGTTAAAAGTATTTCTAAAATTCATAAAGTATGTTATGGGTGAACGTAGTCACTAACTATAAAATTTCATGACATGGTTATAACAAAAAGCTGGGATTTAAGGAGTATACAACGTTAAATGAATAACAAGGGGCCAAAAACATAAGAAACCCTATATGCCGCATGGTCGATAGTAACATGAATACATACATGAGGTGGATGTAAATATTTTAACAATTATAGCCTTTATAGATTCATATATGAACTTTGCAACATTTATAATGTTATTAGAAAAGGGGTAACTTTACTCTATAGAAGTTTATAATAACATTCAGAAGGGGATGGAATTCACTTCCCTATCGAGCCTTCGAAACAAAGATAATAGGCAAAATAAGCTTCATTTACAGTCAAGAAAAATTAGGTAAGCGCTATTGATATTTTAGTTACAAACATAAAACAAGGTATACATAAGAGGTAAATGGGTATTCGAATATCTTGAATGCGCTTATTTAATTACTTCTAGTATTATATCTAAACAAAAATCAAAACCTTAGAAATATAACTAAGTTGAAAAAAAAAAAAAATGACGGAGAAACCCGCGTGGGGACATGATAGGAAATCGGTCTGTCGAGCCATGGACTTTAGCCGTCCAATATTGATTTTAATATCAAAATGTATAGCATTACAAAAAAGGACAAAATAAATGATAAATGCGATATATATGTATATCCATGTGAAGCGAATACCTCATCAACACGAACCGTAGATGAACAATAATTATGATAAGGGAAATATGACCACGGCTCGACGGTGGGAAAAAAAAATAATGTATATGACATGAAAAATAATGGGGAATTCACTCTGTTTTGACAAAACAATACTTCCACAGCGGTTACAGCAAAGAATGGCGCCCACCGTGTGGCTCGAACCCACGACCACAAGGGTAAGAGCCTTGCGCTCTACCAACGGAGCTGGACGGGCTGCCAGAAGGTAAAGCTCTGACGGTATGACTCACCGTGGGCAATAAAACCAACGTAGTAGCATCGGAATGATTAAACCTGCAGTAGAATATAACATTAAAACACCGCAGAAACTGCAACGCTTACTTCTGGTTACGAAGAAGCTATTATTGAAAAACCTATCTGTTCTGCCTATAAAAATGAAATAGGGAGCCATATTAACATATTCCACCGAAAATCAGAGACATGCACATAAACAAGACCGCCTATGCACTCGGTCAGGAGGCAAAGCGACCGAGATAGCCATTGGTTAGGACTCTCGCGCCGGAGATGCCGCCAGGGTGAAAATACCGGTAAAAAAAAAAAAAAAAAAAAAAAAAAGAATAAGATAGTGGGGTTTCGGCGAAACCAGGAAAGAGAAATAATAAAACCAGCTAAGAAAGTGAGGTAAATAAGAGTAATGGGTTCACAGAGGTGAAAGAATAGTGGGTGAAATTACTGAACATGTTTGAAGACCGAATAACACCAGAACGATGCATCTTCGCCATCACCGTGGGTAAATGCAGGAGTGCTACCTCCGGAGATAATAGGGAAGATCGGATGAATAAGCCACACAGTAAAATCAACTTAAAAGAAATTTTGGCAACCCTAATGGGGATTCCCAGGTAGATTGTGAAAATCGGCCACGTTAACAGGCTCGTACCAAGTAGCAGTGAAACGCGCAGGTTGAGGTATGGAGCTGCTACTTTCTGTCTGCAGATGAACAGAGTATTAAACCTAGAATGGTCATTCTCCGATGCAGTACTCTTACTCTCAGTAATTAGAGGCACCGACCTGTCAAAAAGCAGGCCAACCGTCACACTCAAGCTCAGTGTGAAACGATATGCGCCGGAATTTGGTACTTTCTAGAGCGAGAGGCCAGCTAGGTCGGAAGAGCAAAGCGCACACGTTAAACCTTAGGAAATAGTATGTTGTCAGGGTGATTCGAAACCAGGGTAAACCTCCGAACGTGGTCTCAGTAGTACCTGGGTTCCATGTCGGCATACAGGAATATTATTCAAATGGATGCGGCCTGCATAGGTATGAAAAACCAATGATGATACTCCGTGAAGAATCCGGCCCCTGAGTGCAAGAAAACAGTCCAAATTTAAGTGCGTTAGGGTTTAAAAAAAAAAAAAAAACAGAAAAACAAACATCACAGGAATCCAACGTGTTGGCGTCGGTCACAATCCGAGCGAAATAAGTAATGGACAGAATGCGTGAGTACACGCAGGTGCGCCAGCTAACACCATAGAGAGTCATCGAAATGGCAGTAAGCGGCGGCGTGATATCCCACGAACCCTAACTATTACAACGCAAGGTGGGTTATGAAATCCTGTTGATATCAGTGGGTATGATCGATTCGTAGGATCTGCAACTAAGAATGATAACAACACAGTTGTTTTCAGAATTTCCGCGGCGAACACGTGTACAAGCCAGACGTATGGCGGAGAGGAGGTCGTAATATAAATGCGTGGTATGGCCATTCCATAATTTCCACCCGTGACTGTCAAATTATAAATATGTTCATTAAAAATCCAGTGACATGATCCATTCATGCGAGTATAGGTCAGTGCGTAAAGGTTAATGACCGCCATAGGATGCGTAGGTTATAGTATATATAATATATATACGAATCCAACGCTTTTTACCTAAAAAATAAAATAAAAAAATAAAAATAAAAAATAAAAAAATAAAAAAAATAAAATTCTTGCATAGAAATATATATAACGAAATGGCGCTTTTCAAATTATTTGTAAAAAAAAAAAAAAAAAAAAAAAGGGTTTTGGACATATATGTATTATATACAAATAGATGCAATATATATATATATGCATGCTCGTTGAAACTAATTGTGAACAAGGAAATACCCGAAGGAGGTTTTTCTTAAGAGATAGTCTTAGGTCAAGGGTAATAGATTGTGAAAAGTGCGTTATTTAGCGCCCTAGCGCATTAGAGCACCGCATAGTAATACTAAAGACTAGACTTATATATATATATTAATTACATTATATAATGACTTCTACCGATACCTATATCTATGGTGACTAAAGATATGGGTTGAATGTATAAAGAAAAAAAAAAAAAAAAGAGGTAGTGAAAGGGATGTATATCCATGCAGTTTAGTAAAAGAGAACCACCCCTCTTAATATCATAAAAGGATGTATATATATAGAGAGAGATATATATAGAAATAAAAAAAAAAGAAAAGGGGGGGGTTTCATATATATATAGGTATATGAAACATATGCGTATAATTACATGTAAAACATACCCGCGATAAATATATATATATATAATGATCTCTATATATATATAACCCCTCCACATGTATATACATGTGGGTTAATGATATTAAATTAATATAAATGTGGACACATGGTTAGAAGTAGGATTCACAATTATATGGGTGAATAGATAAATTTATCTATTCATAAATTATAAATATTTTATATGGGTGAATTATAAACGTTTTATAATTGTTTTATAAATGTCTATATAAAGTTGTTTTATAATGTTTATAAATTCACTTTATCATGAAAATATATATATTGTAGGTGGTGGAAATATATATAAGACTGCAGTACACATAGTCGAGTTGGTGGGTGGACTCGATGTTATATATATTTGAATATATAATATATATATTCAATATGATGATGGGAAGGATTATTAGAGAATATATATGTATAACTAAATTTAGGATCAAGAAATTGAGTTGGAATGTCACATGTTATTAGATGAAGAAAAAGTTACACACGTATATCATTAGGGTAAATGAATATACCCTTTGAACATTCCATGAAATAAAACACAAAAACAATAAGGGGTATCGAAAAATATATGAAATATATATATAGGTATCGAAGTGTGCCTTTTCTAAGTATTATTAAAATGGATATGGACATAGCTATATCTATAGTTTTATTAGAATGGAAGTAACATATGGATGTGGTTTTAATCAATTGAGTGTACCATATATATATATATATGGGTGTATTGAAGTAAAGTTGAAATATAGTACTCATTAGTACTCACTTATGGTGAAAGGAGTTATAAACACAGCCAAATAAGTTGTTTTAGTAAGTATGGACGGTTGCAAATCCATTACATTGATTTAAGCATGAATGAATGAAGGGGTGAATTAAAATATTCCTGATGAATTACTTAAGGAAGAATATTCTTGTGATAGTGGAAGAATGATCCTTAATTACTTATTTATATTCTTCCAGTTGGTGTATTTTATAAGTTTAGAGATAATGAGTAAAAGAATTGGAAAAATATGGAGAAGGGGTATTTCTCTCATAAGGAAAAGAAAAATAAATAAATACAGATTTAAAAATAAAAGCATGAGAGAATTATGGGTTGCTTTTGCTAGAAAAAAAAAAAAAGAAGGAATTCTTTTATGACTCAGGAAAAAGTTGAAATACTTTTATGATTTATGAAATCTTTTCCATTTTAAGCTGATGAGTCTTTGAAAAAGGGGAAACTGTGTCAAATTCAATTTTGGCATTAACAAGTATTGATATTGTAAATGTGATGAATTATAGAAATTACATTTATCACTAAAAAAAAGGAAACATGAATTCTCACTATAAAATTTTTTTTTGGTGCAAATTTTATTAAAGTTAAATTTCTTGAGTCTTAAATGCAAAGACAGAGAAATGATGTGAAATCATACAGCTACAACCGAGAGAAAAGAGGATGAGCTGTATTTTGGACTTGGGTGGGGGAAACCCATCAGTTCCAAAATTTTTCACTTAAGTTTTGAACGAGTGGATACCATTTCATGTGAGAGGTAAGCATGGAATGGTAGAGATTATTAAGGAATCTAGTTGTTACTAATTAAATTAAGTAACTAACAAAAGAAACAATGAAAAGATACTAGAAGTACAACTATAAAATGAGCAAGGGTAAGCATAACCATGCATATGATCCAATTGTTTTCTCTCATTTATGTGTACTAATGAAAAAGTTGAGAAATTGTTTAGACAAGTGTGTAACAGGAAATTGGGCACTCTGGAAACGAAGAGGAAAAGGTGAAGATGAATCACCTAGAAAATCCAGAAAAGCTGAGCTGAACCAAGTTGCGTGAGGAAAGAATCTCACTGAAAAACAAGAAAGGATAAGTGGTGTACTAAAAGTGCACTAAACTATTATGAACCTGAACGGTTTGATTTATAACTGAATGTCTTAAGTTATTGAAATGCAGAATGCTGTTGTGAATTATCAATTATATGTACCTGATATTACTTACATTGGTATGAATTGTGGACAGAGAAACCAGAATAAAAGATCTTCCATACAGACTTCTTGCAAAGAAGTAGGAAGAAAACAAACTAAATAAGGCATCAGTAAATAGAGTGGAGGCAGGAGAGTACACTGCTGGAAACTAATGGCTTAGCCCTACCATTGCTTATTAAATTTCCTGATATATTTTATGTCTCCTTGTTGGAAAAGAAAAGTTATAAATTTTGTATATGATGCTTCTCACATGATTGATTGGAATTGTGGTCCAGGTGGAACCAGAAGAGGAATTTCCTTCCAGAGTCGCTTCAAAGATGAAAGCGAGAAGAAATGGAATTTTGGAAGTGAACAGTAGCTCCGGTAAAGGTGCAGTGGAGCACTTTACTGCTGAAAAAGCTACATGGCACAGAGAAGCTCAAATGATGGAAAGCATTCATAATTATGTTCAAAATAAACTAGTAGATAGTTGTCAACACCGAGGACGGTGTTTATTTTCAGAGCGGGAATATGTAACACCCCCAAGTTCTATGCTTTTCAAATGAGACATTTGAACATAAATCCAAAGGGGAGTGGACCCCAGTGGATGATTATTGTGTGGATGTGGTTAATTTTGTAAATTTGAAAAATAAATAAAATATTATGTATGCACTATGACCAGATGAGAACATGAGATCCTATGCCTAATCCATGAGGTAATGGAAAAGGAAAAAGGACTTTCCCCAAATCTTTCAAAAATCCTTGAAAGAAATTATTTCTAATTTAGATTTTGAGGAAAAATCTAAATTTCCCCAATGAAGAGGAGTAGTTGGGAAGAGGTGAGAAAAAGTTGGAAAAGCTGAGGAAAAGCTTAAAGCAGCTTTAAAGAGTCCCAAAATGGGAAGCCTAGGCTAAACAGGAATAAAGCATCCTGAAATTCTGGACGCAGAATTGGAAACAGGCTTGGGGAAAGCACAGCTTAAATAAGCTGCTCCAGAACAGGTTGAGGTTAGTCTGTTCTAGGGAGGATCTCTGCTCGGGGGTGAATCCTGGGAGATAAAGAGGATTCTACGGTTGGGAGGACTGGTCATAGTAGAGGTGTGCATGCATAAATTTGAAGATATCTGTAAGTCTGTGGTAAATATATTCCTTTATGTTTTATGAAATTTTGATGTTATAGTCCTTTATGCAATTTATGAAGTTGTGATGTTATAGTGCCTTATGGTATGTATGAATGGTTATGTTATGTTACATTTTGCAACTGTTAGAGGGATTAATGGTTAAGTAACTTAGATGGATTAATGGTTAAGTAACTTATGTAACTGCAACTATAGCTATGGACAGTAGATACAAATGGTTGGGGGTAGAGATGAAAACATTGTAACAATGAGGGTTGAGATGATAGACCAATCGGATTAAACAATGGCACAACTATTAGAAATATGTACAAACATGGCTATTGTCTTAACAAGAGGGACAATTTCGGTGTGTATAAACAGAAGATGTTAACAAACCAAGGACCATGAACATTAAGTTCCTCAAACAACTAAATCTATCAACAATACCGATGGCAATGTAATTCACCGTGATCATCACGTAAAGCAGGAACAACAACCCTCGCCTATATTACAATGGAAAGAATGGTAACAAGTAGAATTACAGACATTCTATTGAATGTAAAGGTACATATATAGGTAGCTTGAAACCTAACCAAGTAATGAATCTAATGCTAGGGATGTTAAATCATCCACCAATATTCTCTCCCTCCATTGGAGGGAAGCAAGAGGAGCTGTCTCCTAGTTTTCCCCTGGAACAGTTGAATCTGTACCATAGTGTCTCACATATTGAATGGTTAAAACAGACAAGTAAGGGGGAAAAATCCTAGGGTAAAATATGTTGTGTAATAACAGTTTGTGTGAGGGAAGATTGTAAGCATGTGTGAAATACCATGCACATAGCATCTGGTTACCATCCATAGAACTACTGAGAAAGTAGTGGTGCAATGGTGGTGAACTGCGCAGAGATAGATGTAGGCGAGGAGGCATACATCTATACTTCGATGCTGAATTTTTACATATTGAAAATGTTAGCAGGCCGGCAAAGCTGGGGAGTTGATTAAGGGCCTAGTGATCATCCTGCACAAAAAAAACCTGAGAACTACGAAGTCAAATATATAGATACATAAGCCTACTATATGAACAACAGTCTGCACTGTAAGTGTTTCTATATAACAGCTAACATCTGTTATCGACGCATAACAGATTATGAGAAGGTGGCTATAGACCTGTTATGAGAAAAAAAAAAAATGGGTTTGGGAGACGTGACACCTAGCCTAACTTAACTGAACCAAAAAAAAACTAACCTAGCCTAGCCTAGCCTAACCTAACATAGCCTAACCTAGCCTAACCTATCCTAGCTTAACCAAGCCTAACCTATCCTACCCTAGTAGAGCCTAACCTAACCTAGACTAACCTATCCTAGCCTAGCCTAGCCTATCCTAGCTTATCCTAGCCCAGCTTATCCAAACCTAGCATGGTCCATCCTATCCAAACGTAGCCCAGCCTAGCATATCCAAACCTATCCTAGTCCAACGTAGCCTACAAAGCCTAGCCTAACCTAGCCTATCCTAACCTAACCAAGCCTAACCTAGCCTAGCATAACCTAGCCTAACTTTGGCTAGCCTAACCTAACCTAACCTAGCCTTTCCTAGCCTAGCCTTCCCTAACCTAGCCTAGCATAGCGTAACCTAGCCAAGCCTAGCCTAGCCTAGCCTAGACTAACCTTGCTTAGCATAGCCTTACCTTGCCTAGCATAGACTAGCCTAGATTAATCTAGTATAATTTAACCTAGCCTAGCCTAACTTATCATTGCCTAACCTAGCCTAACCGAACCTAACCTAACCTTCCCTAGCCTAACCTAACCTAACCTTACCTAGCCTAGCCTATCTTAACTCATCCTAGCCTTACCTAGCCTAGCCTAGCCTAACCTATCCTAGTGTTAGCTAGACCAGCCTTTCCTAGCCTACCCTAGACTCACCTGACATAACCTTCCCTAGCCTAACCATACCTATCCTAACCTAACCTCGCCTAGCCTAACCTAGCCTAACCTAGCATAACCTATCATAGCCTAACATATCCTTTCCTCCCCTAGCCTAACCTACCCAAAATTAAACTAGCCTTGCCTTCTGTAACCTCGTGTAGCCTTACATAGCCTAGGCTAGCCCAACCTACGCTAAACTAGGCTAACCTAGCCTAGCCTAGCATAAGCTAACCTAGTGTAACCCAACCTATCCTGGCATAACCTAACCTAGCCTAACCTAGCCTAGTCTAACCTAACCTAGCCTAACCTAACCTAGTCTAACCTAAACTAACCTAACCTAGCCTAGCCTATCCCAACGTAGCCTAGCCTATCCCAACGTAGCCTAGCCAATTCTAACCTAACCTAGCCTAACTGAGTCTACCCTAACGTATCCTAACCTAGCCTAGCATAACTAATCCTAACCTAACCTAGCCTAACCTATCCTATCATAGCCTAGCCTACCCTAGCCTACCCTGGCCTAGCCTAGCCTATCCTATCCTAGTCTAGTCTATCCTAGCCCAGCTTATCCAAACCTAGGCCATCCTAGCCTATCCAAACCTAGCCCAGCCTAGCCTACCCAAACCTATCTTACTCCAACATAGCGTATAGACCCTAGCCTAACCTATGCTAGACTAACCTAGCCTAACCTAGCATAGCATAACCTAGCCTAACCTAACCTTACCTAACCCTGCCTAGCCTAACCTTCTGTAACCTAGCCTAGCATAGCATAACCTAGCCTAGCCTAGCGTAGCCTAGACTAACCTTTCTTATCCTAGACTTACCTTGCCTAGCCTAGACTAACCTAGCTTAACCAAGCATAACTTAACCTAGCCTAGCCTAATCTATCATTGCCTAACATAGCTTAAGCAAACCTAACCTAACCTTCCCTAGCCTAACCTAACCTTCCCTAGCCTAACCTAACCTAGCATTACCTAGCCTAACCTAGCCTAATGTATCCTAGCCTTACCTATCCTAGCATAGCCTAACCTATCCTAGCCTTACCTAGCCTACCCTAGACTAACCTAACATAACCTTTCCTAGCCTACGCTAGGCTAACCTAACATAACCTTTCCTAGCCTAACCTAACCTAGCCTTACCTAGCCTAATGTATCCTAGCCTTACCTATCCTAGCATAGCCTAACCTATCCTAGCCTTACCTAGCCTAGCCTTACCTAGCCTATCGTAGACTAACCTAACATAGCCTTTCCTAGCCTAACCATACCTATCCTAGCTTAACCTCACCTAGCCTAACCTATCCTAACCTAACCTAGCCTAACCTAGCATAACCCAACCTAGCCTAACATGTCCTTGCATAACATGTCCTTGCCTAGCCTAGCCTAACCTACCCAAACTTAACCTAGCGTTGCCTTGGTAACCTCGCCTTGCCTTGTGAAACCTTGCCTAGCCTTGAGTAGCCTAGCTTAGCCCAACCTAGGATAATCTAGCCTAGCATAAGCTAACCTAGCCTAACCCAACCTATCCTAGCCTAACCTAACCTAGCCTAACCTAGCCTAGCCTAAACTAGCCTAGCCTATCATAACATTTGTTAGCGTAACCTTTGCTAGCCTAACCTTAGCTAGCCTAACCTAACCTTGCCTAACCTAACCTACTCTAACCTAACTTAACCTATCCTAGCCTAACCCAATGTATCCTAGCATAGCATAGCATAGCGTAGCCTAGCCTAGCCTAGCCTACACTACCCCAACCTAGCCTTTCCTAACCTAGTCTAGCCTAACCTAGCCTAACCTACCGTAGACTAACCTACCCTAGCCTCGACTATCCTAGCCTAGAATATCCTAGCCTATCCAATCCTATCCTATTCAATCATCTACTAAGCCCCCCACTCACCACACAAGCTTAAAAATCATAATACGATGGCCTCACGCAATTCATGGGGAATGCACCCAAAATTCATAAGGGCGTAACTCATACATAGGGCTCCACAACTAGCTAATATATTACTTTGTATTCTCCTACCAATTCCCAACAACTTCCACATGCTCAACAATCAGCTGGGCACACTCAAATAAGAGGGAAACATATTCCAAGGGAAAGGACCATATCCCAGTAGCATGTTGCTAATGGGGAGGTCACAATTCTTCCATTGCAGTGTGTGTGTACAGAGAGAGAGAGAGAGAGAGAGTCAATTGGATCTAGCTTGGATGGTTGAGAGGTGAAATTGTTATCCTCCCCACACAAGTTCAAATCCCACTTTATGACATTTTTTCTATTTGTGAACCAATTAAAGCTAGCAAGGTACCAATAACATCATTCTCATATAAGTGTTTGAGGGTGGGATGAGATGTTTCTTTTGCGTGTGTGTACACCTACATAAACCTATGCTCAAATCCTACCTTATGACATGTTTTCCCTTCATTGATTGATTGAATCTATCAATGTACCAATTATCTCATCTCATTCTCTCTTAAGTTATCATTCTCACCTAAGTGCTTGAGGTTGGAATGAGATGTTGCTTGTGTTTGTGTACACCTGTATACACCTATGTTCATATCCTACCTTATGACATGTTTCCCTTCATTGGCTGATTAAATCTAATAATGTACTAGTTATATCATATCATTCTCCCTTAATTTCTTAAGGGTGAGAATCTACCAATTATCTCATTCTCACTTAAGTTATTAAGGTTGGGATGAGTTTCTTTTTTGTGTGTGTGCACATGAAAACACTTATGTTCATATCCCACTTTATGGCATGTTTTCCCTTCATGGGCCATTTAGAGCTAACAATGTACTAGTTATCCTATTCTTGCATAATTGTATGAGGGTGGGATTAGATGTTGTTGTGTGTGTGTTTTAACAACCCCAAAGTTTAGATTAATCAATTGAACCATCAAATCAAGTCATGTTGCTAATAAGGAGGCCATAAGCAAAGGGTTCAAATTTGGTAAACTTATTTAATGTTACTAGTCATTATTGTAACTAGTTAATTCATTACCCTCCATCCAAACATTCTAGGGAAGAGGGATGGATCCCATGAGTTTTCACTTGGAAAAATATGTATATATTCTAAGCAAATAATGTCACCCCATGCTCACGCACTTAATAAAAGAACTAATATACTGGTACCATGCCGATTCTCCTTGGAATTTTTTATATTGAGGGTAAATCAACCATAAATGTATGGGAGGCTTGTAACCCTATATTACACTATGATATTTAATGCTAATACCATTATAGACTTAGCACAATAGCATCTATCAATCTAGTGAAACCTTTGGGCACTATTTTTTTTTAATGGAAATTTCCCTTGGAAAATCCCTCTAGGCAATATGGCTTTGGCATGGAAAAATTCTTAAACTAACCATAAAGATTAGGCCTTCCAGATTATTTCTTCTATGTTTCTATCAATAAATATATCTCCAATGCTTACAGTAATAATTTCAAGGTTTTGTGTGTTTGTGTGTGTAATTTTGCAACAACAATCTTAGACTTGTATGATTTTCCACTACAATTATACAAACTTTAATCTAAAAATTTCATCATTCATGTATTGAAAATGCTTTAACAATATAAAAATTAGATTTTGTAAAATTAGAAAAGATATTACTAATATAAAATTTTGGATTAATATAAATTGTTTGTATACATGAAATTATACAACATATTACCAATATAAAATCTTGAGTTTCTAACTCTTACCAAAAGTTTTATAAATATATACACAAATTTATATTAAAAATGCTTCGATAAAGATCCACAGGGTTGTGGATATACAATGATCGAATGATTTGTTAAGGTACTTCTTGATACAATTGGGAGTGACTTATTTAGAGGGCCCACATCTTGGGGGTGACTTATTTAGAGGGCCCACCAAATAAGTAAACCAAGGAGAAATACCATCCTCCTGTTTTAAAATAAAATGACCTGTACACGAGATGGAGAACTTCGCATCAAGAGAGGGACCACACAGTGCTAGAGTACACTAACCTCTAAGTCACTCGTTCAATTCCCCCGCTAGATCAGAATGATATATTGGACATGTTGAAGATGTAATCTTGCCAAGATTAAAAGAAATACTTCTATAAATACTCAAAATAACACCATAAGAAAATTATGCATATATAAATGATAATATAATATAATTATATAAATAAAAACAAAAAGAAATATTATATATATAAACTAAACCAAATGATTATAAAAAATATTTCTAATAATATTGTATAATTATAATAAACAATACTATATAATATATTATATAAATATGAAGGATTATATCTAGATCAAATATTTATCTCCCTTCATTAAAAAGATTCTAAATTGATTTTTTTTTAAATTATTAAATTGAAAATTAAACTACAAAATTAAACTTTCCCACTTTGTTAACCATAAAACTTTTCTCTCAAAAATCTTTTTTATATAATGAGGAAAAAATGAAAGTATTAGCCATATAAATGAAAAATATTTCATGAGTCAAAACTACTCTATTCAAAACTACTCTAGTCTAGCCTACTCTTGCATAACCTAGCATAGCCTACTCTAGCCTAACATAACCTACCCCAGTTGACCATATCATAGCTTGACCTATTCTACTCTAGCCTAGTCGAGCTAAACCTGGCCTAGCCATACCTACTCTATCCTAACATATTCTATCCTAACATTGTCCACTCTAGCCTATTCTAGCCTCTAGCTCACCCTATCCTAACCTAGCCTAGTCTACTCTATCCTAGCTTAGTCTAACGTAGCCTAGCCATACCTACTCTATCCTAGCCTACTCCATCCTAAAATATTCTAGTCTAGACTATTCTAGCATAGCCTAGCCTAGCGTTGCCTAACCTAGCCTAGCCTATCCTAGCCTAGCCTAGCCTAGCCTAGCCTAACCTAGCCTATCATAACCTAGTCAAGCCTAGCCTACAACCACGTAGTGTAACTTATCCTACACTTTCCTAGCCTAGCCTAACCTATCCTAGCCTAGCCTAGCTTAACCTAACCTAGCCCACCCTAGCCTAGCCTAACCTAGACTAGCCTAGCCTAGCCTCCTATAGACTAGCCTAACATAGCCTTGCCTAGCCTAACCTAACTTGGCCTACCTTAGTCTCACCTAGCCTAACCTAGCCTAACCTAACCTAACCCAGTCTAGCCTAACCTAGCCTAACCGAACCTACCCTACCCTAGGCTACCCTAGGCTAACCTAGCCTTTCCTAGCCTAGCCTAGTCTACCCTAGCTTAACCTAACCTAGCCTAACCTAACCTTACCTAACATATCCTTACCTAGCCTTGCCTAAACTAGCCTAAACTAACCTAACTGAACCTAGCCTAACCTAACCTAACATTGGATAACCTAACCTAACATAGGCTAGCCTAACCTAACCTAGGCTAGGCTGGCCTAGGCTGGCCTTGCCCAGGATAGCCTAACCTAACCTTGCCTTGCCTAGCCTAACCTAGTTTACCCTATCCTAGCCTAGCCTAACTTAACTCAACCAAAAAAAAACTAACCTAACCTAGCCTAGCCTAACCTAACATAGCCTAACCTAGCCTAATCAAGCCTAACCTATCCTACCCTACCAGAGCCTAACCTAACCTAGACTAACCTATCCTAGCATAGCCTATCCTATCCTAGCTTATCCAAGCCCAGCTTATCAAAACCTAGCATGGCCCAGCCTATCCAAATGTAGCCCAGCCTAGCTTATCCAAACCTATCCTAGTCCAACGTAGCCTACAAAGCCTAGCCTAACCTAGCATATCCTAACCTCACCAAACCTAACCTAGCCTAGCATAACCTGGCCTAACTTAGGCTAGCCTAACCTAACCTAACCTAGCATTGCCTAGCCTATCCTTCCCTAACCTAGCCTAGCATAGCGTAACCTAGCCAAGCCTAGCCTAGCCTAGACTAACCTTGCTTAGCGTAGCCTTACCTTGCCTAGCATAGACTAGCCTAGATTAATCTAGTATAACTTAACCTAGCCTAGCCTAGCCTATCATTGCCTAACCTAGCCTAACCGAACCTAACCTAACCTTCCCTAGCCTAGCCTAACATAGCCTTACCTAGCCTAGCCTAACCTATCCTAGGGTTAGCTAGACCAGCCTTACCTAGCCTACCCTAGACTCACCTAACATAACCTTTCCTAGCCTAACCATACCTATCCTGCCCTAACCTCGCCTAGCCTAACCTAGCCTAACCTAGCATAACCTATCCTAGCCTAACATATCCTTGCCTCCCCTAGCCTAACCTACCCAAAATTAACCTAGCCTTGCCTTTTGTAAACTCGCCTAGCCTTACATAGCCTAGGCTAGCCCAACCTAGGATAACCTAGGCTAACCGAGCCTAGCCTAGCATAATCTAACCTAGTGTAACCCAACCTATCCTAGCATAACCTAACCTAGCCTAAGCTAGCCTAGCTTAAACTAGCCTAGCCTATCATAACGTTTGCTAGCCTAACCTTAGCTAGCCTAGCCTAAGAATGCCTAACCAAACCTAGTCTAACCTAAACTAGCCTAACCTAGCCTAGCCTATCCCAACGTAGCCTAACCAATTCTAACCTAGCCTAGCCTAACCGAGTCTACCCTAACGTAGCCTAACCTAGCCTAGCATAACTGAGCCTAACCTAGCCTAGCCTAACCTATCCTATCATAGCCTAGCCTACCCTAGCCTAGTCTATCCTAGCTCAGCTTATCCAAACCTAGGCCATCCTAGCATATCCAAACCTAGCCCAGCCTAGCCTACCCAAACCTATCTTACTCCAACATAGCGTATAGACCCTAGCCTAACCTACACTAGACTAACCTAGCCTAACCTAGTGTAGCATAACCTAGCCTAACCTAACCTAACCTAGTCTTGCCTACCTAACCTTCTGTAACCTACCCTAGCATAGCATAACCTAGCCTAGCCTAGCGTAGCCTAGAATAACCTTTCTTATCTTAGACTTACCTTGCCTAACCTAGACTAACCTAGCTTAACCAAGCATAACTTAACCTAGCCTAGCTTAATCTATCATTTCCTAACATAGCTTAACCAAACCTAACCTAACCTTCCCTAGCCTAACCTAACCTAGCATTACCTAGCCTAACCTAGCCTAACGTATCCTAGCCTTACCTATCCTAGCCTAGCCTAACCTATCCTACCCTTACCTAGCCTAGCCTTACCTAGCCTACCCTAGACTAACCTAACATAACCTTTCCTAGCCTACGCTAGACTAACCTAACATAACCTTTCTTAGCCTAACATAACCTAGCATTACCTAGCCTAACGTATCCTAGCCTTGCCTATCCTAGCATAGCCTAACCTATCCTAGCCTTACCTAGCCTAGCCTTACCTAACCTACCCTAGACTAACCTAACATAGCCTTTCCTAGCCTAACCATACCTATCCTAGCCTAACCTCACCTAGCCTAACGTATCCTAACCTAACCTAGCCTAACCTAGCATAACCTATCCTAGCCTAACATGTCCTTGCCTAACCTAGCCTAACCTACCCAAACTTAACCTATCATTGCCTTGGGTAACCTCGCCTTGCCTTGTGAAACCTCGCCTTGCCTTGAGTAACCTATCTTAGCCCAACCTAGGATAATCTAGCCTAGCATAAGCTAACCTAGCCTAACCCAACCTATCCTTGCATAACCTAACCTAGCCTAACCTAGCCTAGCCTAAACTAGCCTAGCCTATCATAACGTTTGTTAGCGTAACCTTTGCTAGCCTAACCTAACCTTGCCTAACCTAACCTAGTCTAACCTAACTTAACCTATTCTGGCCTAACCCAATGTATCCTAGCATAGCATAGCATAGCGTAGCTTAGACTAGCCTACACTACCCCAACCTAACCTTGCCTAACCTAGTCTAGCCTAACCTACCGTAGACTAACCTACCCTAGCCTCGACTATCCTTGCCTAGAATATCCTAGCCTATCCTATCCTAGCCTACCCTACCCTAGTCTAGACTAGCCTAACCTAAGCTAACCTACCCTACCCTAACCTAAACTACCCTAACCTAAACTGGCCTAGCCTAGCGTAGCCTAGCCTAACCTAGCCTAACCCAAACTTATGCAGCCTAGCCTATACTACTAACCTAACCTAACATAAACTAGCATAACTTAACCTACCCCCGACCTAGCCTACCCCAATGTATCCTAGCATAGCATAGCATAGCCTAGCCTAGCCTAGGCTACACTACCCCAACCTAGCCTAGCCTAACCTAGCCCAACGTAGGCTAGCCTAACCTAGCCTAACCTACCGTAGACTAACCTACCCTAGCCTCGACTATCCTAGCCTAGAATATCCTAGGCTATTCTATCCTAGCCTAACATAGCCTAGTCTAGACTAGCCTAACCTAACCTAACCTACCCTATCCTACCCTACCCTAACCTAAACTACCCTAACCTAATCCAGCCTAGCCTAGCCTAGCCTAACCTAGCCTAACCTAACCTAACCTAACCTAGCCTAACCGAACCTTACGCAGCCTAGCATATCCTACTAACCTAGCCTAACCTAAACTAGCCTAACTTAACCTACCTCGACGTCGCCTAGCTTAACCTAACCTAGCCCTACCTTACCGAGAGTAGCCTAGCCTTGCCTAGCCTGATCTAGTATAGCGTAACCTAACCTAATATAACCTAGGCTAGCCTAGCCTAGTGTACCCTCGCTAAACCTAGCCTAACCGAGCCTAGCCTACCCTATCATAGGTTATCCTAACCTACATAAACTAACATAGCCTACATAGCCTAACCTAACCTAACCTTACCTAGCTTAAGGTTTCCTACTTAGCCTACTTAGCCTAGCCACATAGCCTAATTAGCTTACTTAGCCTAGCCTAACCTAGCCTAATTAGCCTACTTAGCTTACTTAACCTAGACTAACCTAGCCTAGAGTTGCCTACTCTTGCCTAGTTTAACCTAGCCGGCAATAACCTAGTCTAACATAGCTTGCTCTAGCCAATCCTAGCCTAGCCTAACATATTTTAGCCTATCCTAGCCTAGCCTTCTTTAGACTAGCCTAAGCTAGCCTATACTTGACTAACCTACGCTTGACTCGCCTAGCCTCACCTATCTAACCTAGCATACAATATCCTAGTCTAACCTAACTTACTCTAGTCGATCCTAGCCTATCTTAGCCTAGACTCTCCTAACCTAACCTACATTTTCCTAGCCTAGCCTAGCCTAGCCTAACCTAACCTAGCCTAGCATAGCCAAGCCTAGCCAATCCTAACCTAACATAACCTAACCTAATCTAACCTAACCTACCCTATCTTACCCTACTTTACCCTACCCTACCCTACCCTACCCTAGACTAACCTAATCTAGCCTAGCTTACCCTTGCCTAGCTTAACCTAGCTTAACCTAACCTAACCCAACCTACCCTACCCTACACTAACCTATCCTAGCCTAGTGTAACCTAACCTAGCCTAGCTTAGGCTAACCTAGTCTATTGTAACCTAACCAAACCTAGCCTAGCTTACCTTGACCTTGTCTAACGTAGCCTACTCTAGCCTAGCCTACTTGACCTAGTCTAACCTAGCCTACTCTATCCTACCCTACCCTACCCTACCCTACCCTATCCTAGCCTATCCTATCCTCGCGTGGACTATCATAGCATATCCTAGCCTATTATAGCCTAGCCTAACCTAGCCTAACCTAGCCTAAATCCTAGCCTAGTGTAACCTATCCTAACCTATCCTAAGCTAGCCTATACTAACCTAACCTAGCCTAACCTAACCTATCGTGGCCTAGCCTAACCTAACCTACAATAATATAGTCTAACCTTAACTTCAATAATATAGTATAACCTAGCATACTCTAGCCTAACCTAACCTAGTCTCACCTATCCTAGCCTACCCTAGCTTACCCTAGCCTAGCCTTTCCTATCATGGCCTATCGTACCCTAGCCTAGCCTAACCTAACCTAGCCTATCTTAACCTAACCTAACCTAGCCTAGCCTAGCTTAACATAACCTACCCTACCATACCCCTGCCTAACCTAGCTTAGCCTAGCCTAGCCTAACCTATCCTACCCTAACATAACCTATCCTATCCTATCCTACCCCACCCCACCCTAGCCTAGCCTAACCTAACCTATCGTAGCCTAGCCTAGCCTACCCTACCCTACCCTAGCGTAACCTAGCCTAGCCTAGCCTAACATAACCTATTCTAGCCTAACATAACCTAGCATATCCTATCCTAGCCTAGCCTAGCCTAGCCTAACCTAACCTAGACTTGCCTAGCCTAGCCTAGCATAACCTAGGCTAGCCTATCCTAGCATAACCTAACCTAACCATCCCTAGCCTAAGATAAGGTAACCTACCCTAACCGAACCCAACCTACCCTAACCTAGCTTAACCTAAACTAGCCTAGTTAGACTACTCCTAAAATACATATTCAAAAGGAATCTTAACTTTTATAGTACAATTTAATTTTATCATATATATTATCACTTTATATTATATAAATTTAAACAATTTTTCTTTATACATTCAAGTTATTTTAATTAAAAAATTATACAAGTATAATAAAAATAAATAATATATTAAATATTTCAATTTGAAAATCATTTAAAAAAATAAATTAAACTAAATCATATTGATAAAGAAATAATTCAAAAACAAAATAAATTAAAAACTGTTAATAAAAACTAAAATATAAATTTTTTTATCTGAAATAAATTAAATGTGTTGCACACGTAAAAGCATGAACTTCAATAGGTATTCATCTAACCGCAAACCTGAGTTTACCGTGCAATCACTATTTATATACGATTTCCCCGTCGCACCCCTTTTTTTGTAATGGATACAGTGCTCAAGTGAAATTATTAAATCAGGTAATATGACAGGCAGCACAATACACAGGAATAATATACTCTTGATCCCATCCCCCAAACCGTACTCGTGTTGAAATCCTTACAACCGAAGGATTCTTTCTCCATTGATTATGTACCCATTATTGTTTGCGTTACCTTTCACAGACCAACCGTCCGGTACCTAATTTGTAATCGGGTTTTAATTTTGGATTACTTCTCTTCATAATGTGCTTATAGGTTTTATCCCTCAACCCTATAGATTTTTCTCTTAGTTCTCAGCATGAACTCTCTTCCTAGCAACTCCATCGACAGGTAAATTTCCCGTCAAGGTAAGTAACATTTCTTGCAATGGTTACTCATTCTACCCCCAATTTTCTGGTTTTCACATTATATTCCTTTGCCCTTGTTAGGTTCTAGAAACTCTGTCAGGTTTGGTCGAGGGTATCACGGCTGTTAGGAGCGCATACACCGTTAATTAGCCAGGGTAAATTGTACCATACTCCCGACAACTTCTTTTTTTTTTTTTCAGAAGGAAAAAAACGCTGTATATATTAAAAGAAATATATGACAGTACATGATCATCGATACATTCTCAAACTGTTATTTAAAACAACTCCCGACAACTTCTTAAGCGATCCTTATTTTAGGGTTTACAGGGTTTCATCATGGAGGACCTCCATTCAGCTTTCAAGTATCTGTCACCTAAATTAGAGTGGTGGACACATAAAAGTCGTTTAAAATATTCAGGAGGCGGCACAGCTTTACATTCAATACATAATAGGACCATACCTGGAACTGGAATTGGAATTGGGATTTGATTTCATTTCTTCAGCTAACATTAGAAGCGCCTTCAAATGACCTGTATCATTCATTTATTTTTCACCAATATTAGCGACCTTTTCGCTACCCAGTAATTTACAATTAAAAAAAAACAAGCCAACGGAATACAGAGCGATGAGATTAAATGGAATTCCATGTGATTACCATGCTGAAGAAAGATGATCATTGATCTGCATGAGCCCGAAAACTGTTTGGGGTTCAAAAATCCTCATACAATTGAAAGAGAATCATAAGATCTACAGGATGCCCTTCGCTTTAAAGATTTAACTGTGGGCTATGGGACTAATATCAATATCTTCCATGAATTCAAGCAAAATTATAAGATATAGAAAATTCATTACAAATTTCAGTCATCTCACGTCTATCTTGCTGATAATAGAGATATAATAGATGAATATACATCACCCCCAAATTACTGCCACGGGACGGTAATCTTGAATTCCGGTTCATTCTCTTCCCTATGTCAAACTGAAAATTCTCTTGCAGAGGCATCCAGCCCTTGTCTTGCAGAGGCACTACCGCCCTCATCGAAGGTCTAGTATGAACAGAAAACCGATCTTCAGTACTCTGATCGCTTGCTTTCTATCAAAATCATAATGACGCCGCTATCTAGTCGGAGACCTTCGCCACGAAATTCTCTTCCAGAAGAATGTTCTGAGGCTTGACATCCAGATGAATAATGTAAGCCAGGCCCAATAAGATATTGATTTCTTCGTACGAGTATTTCGTCGCCATCACTTTGGACATACTGTTCATAGCTCCAATTGAAAGTTCTGTCCGGGTTTCGACTTCGCTAAGAAAATAAAAATCACTGCAGCTGCGAACAAACCGACTGCCACTTTGTAAGAAGTACTGGCATGCTTTGAGGTCTTCGGATTCTTGATCATGTCAGTACTTTTCCCTTTGATGAAAATAAAATTGCTCTCGTTTGAAAGTCTCTCACTGTCTCAGACTGAAAAGACACAGAGAACATAGAGAATATAGATAGCTGAGGACGAAATGGTGAAAAATGATAGGACTCGAGATAGGAGGAGTCTTTGTGTCTACGAATCGGGAGCTGATGTGACAGCTCCCGATCGTCAGCCTCCGGCGACCCCCTCCCTCCGGCGATGTGAAAAACGACTCCGAAACCGAATAAGAAACAGAGAGCCGTCACGGTAACGGGCCGTTAGCGGAGGACCCCGCCCGCTCCGCCCCTCCTCCCCCAAGCGCTTCCCTTCCGCCACCCGCCGCTCCTCCCCCACCCGCCACCCCACGTCCGCCGGCCACCAACCACAATTAAATGCGGGTTTTCATTTTTGAATTTCAAATTCAAATACTTCCCGGTGCTGGAACAGAGGTCATTTTCCAAGCAGCTCCGCAAAGAGGATTCGCTCCAGCTCCAATTCAGCTCACAGTCACACGCAAGGTACCAGATATGGAGAAGACATTATAAGAGAGTATTGTGATTACCAGAGACCACAGAAGAAGAGAGTAAGTATTTGTATTGTACAATCTGTCGATCTTTATTATTGGGTTTATTGAGATGCCTGTACCTCAACATCTGTTTTTGGGTGCCCAAGAACTAAATAGGAGAGACGGAGAAGACGGTCTGTACTTTTTTACATCGGGGTTGAACTCGCTCCTCCTAATAATGGGTGTTGGTTTGGTGGCTTGTTTGGCTATTTTTGGGATGGTTTGGAAGCGTAGGAGGACATGGTCTTATTGTGAGGCTATGAAGGAAGATGATATAAGCCAGAGAGCTCAGGAAGCCCAATGCTCTAAAGGGTTCATAACCAGTGTGTTTCACAATACTAGAGGTAATTTAAATGATATTCCTTCATTTGTTTGGATTGCACTCAAGTCCCTTGTGTTTGATTGATTCTAATTGAAATGGGTTTTCATTTATTTGGATACATTCAAATCGTTTACCCTCCCTCCACTAAGATGAGCTTCATTTGTTTTTCAAATTGACGCAGCAGATTGTAGATCAAAATGCATTATATGGAATGATCTCCACACTTCATCTCAGACTGAAACCAGAAGTCACAGAGTTAGAAATGTCGAGCCAAAAAATTCCATGATTTCTCAGGATTCTTCTGTCTCCCCTAGACGAATCTTGCTTGTGGAAGACACAGAAATCAACAGAGTAAGTTATATCAGGACTAATCCGTCCATTAGTTTTAAGATAGTGTTTGTGGCCATGTCAGGCTAATTTTCCTAGAGCTTGCTGCTAAGATCTCATTCATTGTTTTTCACTGAATCAACCTCAGATAATTTTGGGGAGGGTACTTCAAACCCTTAACCTTCGCTGTGAAGAAGCTGAGAATGGAAAGGTTGCAGTGGACTACTTCAAGCAGGGCAGAACATATGATCTTGTGTTAATGGACAAAGAAATGCCGGTTATGGATGGGCATGAGGTATACAAGTTTTAAATCATTAGAACATTTAATTTTGTAGCCTTGTTTTATTTTGTCTGAGCTTCTGAATTAATCATCTCAACCATCTCAGTTTTTTAAATTTTGGGTTCATTCTTATCAATGAAATGACTGCTTTTATTTCAGGCAACAAGGCAACTGAGATCAATGGGAGTCAAGACACCTATTGTTGCACTTACAACAAATACCATGCAATCTGATAAAGACCTCTTCTTTGATGCTGGTGTTGATGATTTTCAAGAAAAGGTATGCATTTTCATGTTGGATGTGCATTCCATTTTATTTATTTTTGAAATGATGTTGGATATTTGTTACCAATGCATCCAAATTCTGATTTATTTTTGGTATTTATATTATCCGGTCCCTTTGCAGCCTCTGTCTAGGGACAGACTTGTCCAATTGCTAGCTTGATATGGTGTTGAGGGTTGTGCTGGCAACAGAAGGGGTTGAAGGAGTTTCAAAATTTCATTGTATTATACCCTGGCTTCGTTATGAAAAAACCAGTGCAGACTGTAACTTGCCTACTTTGTAGGCTTCTCATTCATAACTCGACCGGCGTTATTGCAGTGCTTGGATTAAGTGACGAAGAATATGGTTTTAGGGTTTTCAGGCATTTTCAATACAGTAATCCTCCTAAGCAACACTTAACTTTTCTCCATCTTGGGGAAGGCAGGATAAAGCTGGTAGTAAAATGTGAACTGGTTATGGAAAGTGCATCAACGGATTCAAAGGAAGGCATCATTTTTTCAATCAGGAGTGTCAATGTTGAAGTTGTAGCACTATCAAAAGGCGAAAATGTCAGAAATTTGGAAATGAACTTGGATGGGAAGGATGATAATCTTCACCTCCAGATAACCGAGCTAAACCCAATTGACCTTCTGTGAAGGACTTTGCCAGAGGTAAACAAACAAAATTCAAAATCAAAATATGACATCAATAATTGAAATATTTTCTTTGCCGGTATAATAATCTCATTAAACTATATTGCATAAAGAAATTTAAAATTTAAATTAAGATTTTCCTTTAAAATCATTCACAATGCATTTGTCCTGTGACATGTATTCTGATGGATGCATTAGCAAGTTCTAATAAAATATTATAATTTCAGGAATTCCTTCTCAATATCCAGTCAAAGCGGATTTGAGCTGCTGCACTCATTAGCAAGAGGCTGGAAGCAACTTCTCAATATCGAGTCAAAGCGGGTTTGAACCATATTTATTGACAACAGGCTGGAATTAAGGAGAAGACCATGAGAGAGCTTTTGCTTTTTTAGTGAAACCGAATGAGTGGGGACTTCGTGGGAAATGCCCATTTAAAATTTTCGCTCTTCCTCTGTATGTGTGGCATATGCACAATGTGTACCTAGTAAGGATTATGAAATTATGTTACCAATATTTGGATCCAGGGTTTCCACAAATTCGCGTTCGCTATTCAAAATATGTTTTGAAATCATCTAGCAGTGTCTCTGAGACGGCATTTTATTCACTTCCTTTTTGTTGGGGGGCATTTACATTAAAGTAAGATGTGTTAGGATAGTAATTTCAGTAAAGAAAATTAAAAAGAAATGAAAATGCATATAACTGAAATTGAAAATAGACTATTTTATTAAAATATATAGAATAAAATAAGTCAAAAAGATTATAAAAATCTTTGCTGCACCAATTTCACAAATGTCACAATAGCAGAGATTATCTTCATCAAACTCTACAGTGATCCAAACCTATTTTTATTTAATCTTTCTTGTGCTCGAGTCAGGTTTATGAAGGATTTTTTTCCCACTTTTACAAAATTTGAATCTTCATGTCATTGTTCTTAATTTTTTCAATGAGAGTTCTGGACATAAACTGTTCAACCTTTTCTCTATTTACAGTTTGCAACTTTGCACCAAATATCTTCCTTCTAGGGATTTTGTTGAAGGGATGGTCCTAACATTTTTTTTGTCTTCAATCTTCAATGTCATTGAGAACCTTCTTCATACTGTCTTCTGCCTCTTATTCTTGAGACATAGGAGCTTTGTCTTTAGATAGAAATTCTCTTCCTTTACTTGGCACACCTTCATTTTTGTTGAACATGGCAAAAGTAGGTTTTGTATCTTCTCTGGGCAACATAACTGCAAGACAATTCAAGTATCCAAGCTTAAAAGTAATATCAAAACCATTGCCTTCTAACCAAGTAGCCCATTTTTGGTATTTTCTAGCTCCTTGTTTTTCAGCACTCCTGGCATAATTTTTACATCAATGCAGATCACAAATTCAACAGGCTTCAGATACGATCTGGTGAATAGTCTTTTTGACTGAAAATATTTCTTTATGGCTAGATGCTTAATTAAGTTAAATGGATTTAAACGAACTTGAAGCATAAGCACAGGCTTTTTCAAATCCATATTTTAAATCCCTTTCAATCAGAACTCAAGCCCATTTAGAACTCGAGGCATTTGTTTCAATGATAAATTGTCCAGCTTCAACGATAGGCCGTTGTTGGACTTGTTTCTTAATGTTTTGCACAGTTTTGGTCATCTCTATATTAGAAGCAGGGGCTTCTTTTTCAATATCTTTTTGTAAAACATATATATCATTTGCTTGTCCCTTATAAAATTGATGAATATAATTAAGGCTCCCAAGGAAGTGTTGAAGCCGAACTTCATCTCCAATTTCGTAGGGGCACTCAGAAATATGTATTGCAAAATATGTGGTTATAAGATTACAAATCCCTCTTTAATATGCACTCTCGAGAAATTAATCTTTGTGAGACCAATCTCCATTTTATATTCAGAAAGAAACAATCCATGTTATTAGATTCACATAAATAAAACACTAGTTACTAGATTCCCATAACTAAAACATGGATTATATGTGAGATGTTTTATTCTTCATATGATACACATATCATTACAACTCTTGGATTCATCTTCCAAGGTCTCTTGGACTCGTCATAACTGTCCATGTTCACTTTTGTGACTTTTTTCCTTTCACATGTGAATATTTCAATTTGTAATTACACATGGATTACATTTTCAACACTACCTTTCATAAAAATTCTGCAGATGTTTCAAGTGTTTTTGCAGATTTTTTGAACATATCAACAAAGCATCAATCTAAACTAGTTGTTGGGGTAGATCCCTGAAAAATATTCTGTCCTTTTCTGAAATTCAGAAGGGGCATTCTTCAATCCAAATAGCATTACCTTCCATTGAGAATGGTCATGAGGAACAAGCCATTTTGTGTCTATCTTTAGGATGGATTGTTCTTTCATAGAATCCCCACTGTAAGTCAAATTTGCTAAAAATTGTGCATCCTTTGATTTTCTGCAAAATTACAGATTTGTTGGGCATTGAGTACTTGGTAGTCTATAATACTTTTGTTTAATGGTTTATAATTTATCTCAAGCTTGTATCCGCCAATTTTTTGTTCCAAATGTTTATTCTCATCAAATCCTCTACAAGCTCAAGGGCTTTGGGGCGGTTCGATCAACAATTTGTTGAGAAACTCTTTATTTCTTGCTTATAGTATATTTTGTTGTTGTTGTGAATAAGATAGATTATATTAAAAAACAACAATATTTACAATAAAGATTGGAAGGTGCGAGCCAGATGCTCCAGCACAGAGATAGCAAACCAGACCTTCAGTACCTTGGAATGGTCATTTTTTACAATGTTTAGAGTGGTAGAGTGCACTGATGCTGAGAATGGTGACAAAATTTACATTGACGAAGCTCATATCAAACAGAGAAGTAAACATGGTGGACAGAGTAAACAAAGTAGAGGGACAAAAGCATAGAAAAAAGTTTTCCTGGGCTTCTCTCTGTTACTTGATTGCATAATACATGGGTATATATCATTTCATCTTGCCTTGCTATCATTTTATTTTATTATCTATATAAATTTTTTTTCCTGTAGGCGTCACCCACAGCAAAACAAATTTATATGCATACCAAAAGTTTTCCTGGGCTTCTCTCTGTTACCTGATTGCATAATACATGGGTATATATCATTTCATCTTGCCTTGCTATCATTTTATTTTATTATCTATATAAATTTTTTTTCCTGTAGGCGCTGGAAAATCATTTTCCAGCGCCTACAGGAAAAAAAATTTATATGCCTTCAGGCATTGGAAAACGATTTTCCAGCACCCACAGCAAAACAAATTTATATGCATACCAAAAGTTTTCCTGGGCTTCTCTCTGTTACCTGATTGCATAATACATGAGTATATATCATTTCATCTTGCCTTGCTATCATTTTATTTTATTATCTATATAATTTTTTTTTCCTGTAGGCGCTGGAAAATCATTTTCCAGCGCCTACAGGAAAAAAAATCTATATGCCTATAGACGTTGGAAAACGATTTTCCAACACCCACAGCAAAACAAATTTATATGCATACCAAAATTTTTCCTTGGCCTCTCTGTTACCTAATTGCATAATACATGGGTATATATCATTTCATATTGCCTCTTGAGTCCAAAAAACATGCTACAAATTATTAGCCTATTACATATTACAAAACATTAATCAACCTGATGAATCTTCAAACTCAAGACAGTTGTTAATCCAGATCCAAGTTCAAGCCTCACAACTGCTGTTAAAGATTTCAGCACTGCTCCAAAACTCCAAATGCTCAATAAGAGGTGTGAGCCAAATAGAAAATTATTAGCCTATTACATATTACAAAACATTAACCAACCTGATGAATAATCAAACTCAAGACAGTTGTTAACCCAGATCCAAGCTCAAGCCTCACAACTGTTAAAGATTTCAGCACTGCTCCAAAACTCCAAATGCTCAATAAGAGGTGTGAGCCAAATAGAGGGAGTGGGGTTCTTCTTTATAACATTTTTCTAGGGTCTAGAGATTAGGGTTTTTTTGTTAAACAGATTTAAAATTCCAAAACAGAGAGGCTACACAGAGCGTTTCTGGATCTACTCATCCAAATAGGGATAGAGTCAAGTAGTTTGGTACCAATCTGCCTGAGTCATGCTCTGAGTCGACCACTTCAGTAACAAACCAGACCACCAAAACAATTTTAAGGCCATTGTGCTTGTTGTACAGTGTTATTAGTTTTCTTAATATTTTAAATCATTCAAATTATAATAATTTACAATTATTTTTTCTTATATTTTTTAATATAAATATAAAATTCTACCTATCCCCTTTACATCATATTAGCATAAATTTTACATGGTTTACATTAAAAACGTGAAGGCTTTTATTTTCTTTCTATACCAGCGATTTAATAATATTTCTTCAACAAGTTTTTGATAGAAAACCTTATCGCATCAAAATCCCAGTAACTTATTATCTAAAAACTCAACACATTCTACTGTAAATTTGCTTGATAGTACTGTATTTGCTCATTTGAATTTAACTAGTCCAGTAAATATATTTGAATTTAAGCATAAGTTGGAAGAATATGTGTATAATGTGTGCGTTAACTTGAACAAATAACACGTCAAAAATTGCTATTTCAGTAAAAAGCTTCAAATACAACGATTTTACAGGAAAATATCAAAATGTCGCTTATAATTTAAAATCTAACAACCTGTGTTGGATAGTTCGCATACAAAATTTAGCAACAAGCTCCGAAGTTAACAAAATAGTCAATTACAATATATGTGAATTTAATCAGAAGTTGGAAAATGTGTCTAATGTTTGTTAATTTGAACAAGCAACACCTCCAAAATTCTTTTAATAAAAAGCTTCAAATGTAACGATTTTAAGAGAAATGTCAAGGAGTGGCTTACACTTTAAAATTTAAATTAAGCCACATTAAAATCTAATAGCTCACATTAAAATCTAAAAGCTTAAATCAATATATGAAATGAAATGAAATTTTAACCTCGACAAAAACATATATAGTTCGCACAATATATTTCAAATTTAGCCTGCAACTTCAAACTCCGAAAAGAAACTTTACAAATTCCAGATATTTCCTTACAGAGATTAAAAGCTAAGGAAATGACGTTCACAACTCACTCGGCCCTTTAAATTTATGGTTGTGTGTAAAGTTCGAATAAATTAACCACCCACCCTTGTTGAGATGGCACTGATCACGAACATGTGCTTGATATATCAACATCCAATGCAATTTAGGTATTGCGAGGCCATCAAATATCCTAGTTATAAGGCCCTTCTTCCGCCGCAAGATTTCAGTCTTGTTCAAGCTTACATGCTAGAAGTTCAGACAGAGAGAAACACAACCACACAGACATGTGCGCATACATTCATTCTCTGTGTATGAAATACATTTCATATGAGAATGAACTCATAACCATGATCTACATGACAGAACAACCATTAGTGTTCTCATCACTGAAAAGATGAGTGGCATAATCAGCAGTTGGATAATTAGGATTCGGCATTGGATAAGATCTGCACCGGGAATATCTTACCTTGCGTGTGACTGTGAGCTGAATTGGAGCGAGTTCTTCTTATTTACGCTGGACGCTGGAGCGAATCCTCTTCGCGGAGCTGCTTGGAAAATGACCTCTGTTCCAGCACCGGGAAGTATTTGAATTTGAAATTCAAAAATGAAAACCCGCATTTAATTGTGGTTGGTGGTCGGCGGACGTGGGGTGGCGGGTGGGGGAGGAGCGGCGGGTGGCGGAAGGGAAGCGCTTGGGGGAGGAGGGGCAGAGCGGGTGGGGTCCTCCGCTAACGGCCCGTTACCGTGATGGCTCTCCGTAGCTGATTCGATTTCGTAGTCGTTTTTCACATCGCCGGAAGGAGGGGGTCGCCGGAGGCCGACAATCGGGAGCTGTCACATCAGCTCCCGATTCGTAGACACAAAGACTCCTCCCTCAAGATATACATATATATCTCTGGCGCTTCTGGAACCGTCCATTGATATACATATTTGAGGCTCCTACCTCCTCTCCAACCATCCCCCGAATCATGGGCTTTTTTCCTGCACCGGTTACTTCAACGGCTATGGCTCGAGGGCATGGTTGATAGAAACAGATCATCCATGCTGTCCATGTTTTTTTTACTCCAACGGTTACTTCAATTGACAGCCATGGTTGATAGAAAGCCATAAAGGGTTGAGTTGATACAAAGCCATAAAGGTTACTTCAACGGCTATGGCTTGAGGGCTGAGTTGTCTTCCTCCAAAGCCATAAAGCATAAGCTATAGGATATTAAAATGTTGTATAGGGTTACTCTTAGATTTAAACTAATTTAAATCTAATTATGAGCATATAGTGCCCTAGGAAATTTAATATTGTACAACTTACGATATATTCTTTGCCGTAAAATTCCACTTGTGCTAAATGAATATTTGAATTCCAACGCGACGGCAAATTTGAAATTCAAATGTGCACACGGAAATGCAATAAAACTGAAATTCAAATGGGAACACACCACTGAGTCAGTGTGAGGAAGCGCGAGAATACTGCATAAACTCAAACATAGATGCAACGTACATTTATTTCATTAACTACGACATTTCGCCTGCTCGGAAAGATGGATGGAGTGATCGCAAAACAAACGACACACGTCACATCTTAGATGCGGCTTCCGGAAGCATAGCATGGTTATGTATGGTGAATGGCTGCTATCGGGGGCATTAAATGTCAATCATGATTTCGTGTGTTTATTTTATCTATTCTGTCAACCCCACAACCCTAAAATTGTATGTACTCATGTTTATGGAAGACCCAACACTACTATTTCTAATGCATCTCCAACGATCTAATGATATAATTTTGTGCTTTCAAATATTTTGTTTGTGATTACTTTTTTCAGTGTTTTTTTTTTTTCACCTTTATTCATTCAAATACACAAGAGATTACTGTAGAGCTCAGCTTCGGAATCCACTTTAGCTTATAAATATATAAATGAAGTGTTCATTATCTCTGCGTGCCCTTTAATAGATGATTGTACAATATAAATGAGTTAGAAGAATCTATGGTCTTCAATATAAATGAGTTACAAGAGAATGTGAATAATATTCGAGGTACTCATGGAAGATTTCATAAGATAAATAGGAAAATGATAATGCTTTATTTTTTTTTTCATTGGTTTAAGAAATATGTAAGTCTATGTAAGTGTTATTTTAAAAAATCAAATCAATCTTTTTTGACATATTTAAAATTGATTTTTATAATTTATTTATTTTTAATACTAGATTTGCTTACTTTACAGTTTTGAGAAATATTTATTAACTTACAAATTTGTGATATCTTTTTCTCCACTTATATGATGAATAATATTATTTTTCCTCACTTTTATGAAAAAGATTTTTGAAAAAAGAGGTTTATAAGTTTAATTTTTATGATTTAAGTTTTCATGAAGGTATAAAACTCTAATTTAAATTTTTTTAGCAAATAAAAATATTTCAATAAATATTTGAAATATTATAATCATTAATATGTATAATATATTATATTTCATTTCATTTATTATATATATATATATATGAAATATTTTTAATAGTTATTTAGTTTAGTTTTAATTTCATATATATTGTATTCTATTGTCATTTCATTTATATAATTATGTAATATTGTCAAGTATATATGTATAATTTTTTTTTAGTATTATATGTGTGTGCGTGTTTTTTAGGTAAGAGTTAAAAGTCAAGATTTCATAATAGAAGAATTAGTGAATGCATACTGGAACTTTATATTAATTCAATTTTTTTTATTAGTAATATTTTTTTTTATTTTACAAAATTGAAATTTTTATAATGGTAAAGTAATTTTAATACATGAATGATGAAAATTTTGGATAAAAATTGTACAATTGTAGTGGATAATCATACTAGTCTACTTTATTGTTGCAAAATTTTATATATATATGTCACACCTCCAAAGTTCACCCCAAAAAAAATTTTCTTTGCGAGTACGAACTAGTGAGCCTAGGGTTATTTTGACATATCAACCCCATCATTATGACAGTTTACATTTCATATGTTCAATAACACCCTCTGTCACTATTTCTCGTTATATTTTTATTTTGATTATAAGTAGAGAGATGGTGTATCTGTACCACACTCTCCATTCGTTTACTGGTCTGATCTTCCATTTAAATTATTATTATTACCCTCCATCGTATCCCATATGAATTATTAGCATGGGTTATATAAGTTCGTGGTAAGGGTTGTGGCCCATGGCAATTACAACCTTTTGTATAGCCATAATCACGATGGTCACGTTATATGGATATATATTGATAGCCTTTTCATAAAATTCGAAAAGTATATTATGATGAATGAATTTTCCTATGCGCTTGGTTGATATGACTACTCATATGAGTACCTCAGATTTTTTTGACTCGATTTGAGATATGTATTGTACTGGCCTCGGTTTTTAAATCTGAACATAGTGCTCATTATTATTTCGGATTGGACTTCTATGATCTCGTCATGGTGAAAATCTGATCCACGTCATGCGTTGGGTTGATTAACTGAGCATTGCATTGTATTATGCCTATTCGTTGGCTTACGTGGACTCACCACGTAGCTGGCACAACTCCACCTGCGTGGAAATCGACACCCACGTCGATGCCTGAACCGGACATACAAAATTCAATTCTCATCAGCCTCCATAAATTTGGATACGACTGTATTAACTCTTCAGGCTGCCCTTGATCCGTGGCTTACTGTTCGGATGCTTGCCAAGTGGACGACGACGATCGTCTTCAGTTAGGGTTCATGTGGTTACCGAAGGCTTATATAAGTTTAGAGTGGAGAGTTTAGTCGGTTTCCGCGCTCTTTGTTCACAGGTCTCTTCCATGACTGAGCCATGTTACTTCTGTCGAGGGTTTCGACTCTCCTTTGGCGAGAGAAGGTATGGCGCCTCTCCTCCTCACTGCGCAGACAGGTAACCTTCCCCACGCACATCTAAATTTTATTGCAGAAGTGAATTTTTCATACCTAGTTTACCAGGCCATACGCTTGACGCTGTATATATATTTTTACTTTGAATAATTAATCAGGTTAATGCGTCTGGTTTGTGTTTAGATGCTCCAGGTCTCCGACCCGCGCATGGTGTAATTGGTTGATAATTTCGGAGTTACGTCAACCCTTCTCTGGTCATATTTAAAATTCGACTGCTTGGTACGATACCCCCTGCGTCGCCTTTCCTCCAGCGAACGCCTCCTGTTCCATGGAGCTGAACGAGGTATGTTAATTAATCTTGCCATTCCAGCGTGTAATTATTGGTTTCATCGTTTTATTCTCGGAGATAATTAATCTTAATCCCTCTCTGGGAAATGGTCGATGACAGGGCTCGACGCGTCTGAAGGTTCACCTTCCACAGGTACTAGTTTTAATACCGAGATTATTTTATCTATGTGCTCGTTTATC
The DNA here is from genome assembly GCA_034641835.2 of Pinus albicaulis. Classification (NCBI taxonomy): domain Eukaryota; kingdom Viridiplantae; phylum Streptophyta; class Pinopsida; order Pinales; family Pinaceae; genus Pinus; species Pinus albicaulis. The sequence continues at coordinate 10,720,143 of MU968382.1, read as the reverse complement.
TCTGATGGCGCAATGGCTAACTGGGTTTGGGTCGTTCATTTTCTACAGGTAAATCCGAAGGATTCCCGCGTTCTTGTGACAGTAGAGAGTGACTCGTTTAAATCGGGTGGATGCTAACTTGATCTCGTGGCCCTCCAGGTCGGTATCTGTATGGGGTCCCTCCTCTCCTGACGCGTTATCTCTTGAGTGTCGAAACACTGCTTCTATGGTGATGTTGTGCAAGGTTGCATACGGAACGAAACTCACTCGTCGAGTCAGGGTTTTCGTTTCCATCTTATTAGCGTGGTCATCCTTGGATGACGCTTGTCTAAATTCGTCCTGTGAGATGGGGGTTTCGATTTCTATACCCCAGCCTAAAAGGCTCAGTATTTCGTTTGAATTTTTGGACAGTTACATACTTCTTATTTTCGTAGGTTGAACTTTTATATACTCTGCCACCATTTTAAAGGTAGAGAGACAGTATAAATAATGCTTATAATTTCAGACCATGGAATTTGGCTTTGTTGAATTCGTTCCTCTGAACTTATTTTGTTTTCTGGGAATGCTACTGACATTCTAGATTTTCTTAAATGCATACATCAAAATTTATAGGTTGTTATACATGATATTTATCTGTTCCTCTGATGTATTCGGTTCACTCCTTCCTGTGTAGAGTCTATATTTGGGTATTTATAGTGTAGTTACAGTTGCCTCTGCTCCTGGCTACACTGAACCGGTCTTATACCTGACGGTCTAGTCATATGAACAGCTCACTGAATGTTTATGAGACCAGTCCTGTTTATCCATAAATGATTAGTATGTCTGAAAGTCTATGAGTTATAATTTCCCCTTTTGCAAAGGTATGCAAGCATAAATCTATTCTCCAGTTTCTTCTTGTTTTCTTGTAATTAGTTACAGCTAGTACCTATATGTATGTCTGATGATAGCTGAATTCCGAAGAACTGGTAATGGGATTTGAACTCTTTTTGGCCTTCCTCATAGTCAAGGAAATATTGGTTAAATAAATGCTATTGTGTACAATGTTGCAAATTATTTACTTCTTACTCCTATGCTCCTCAACTGCTTGCTGATAATTTCTGTCTTCTATGTATTACTTCTCAGTGATATAATATTAGCATAAGTCCATGAGACCATTGTCTGGTCCTTTTTCCTATTCATTTGTTTATGAATATCTACTACTTTCCTGTACTTAGAGTAAGGGCTTATGGACAGTCTTTGTTGTCTAAGATAATTTGATTTCCTGCAAATATAATGAAGTATTCGACTGATCCTGAGGTCAGTCTGTTGAGTTTCTACTTCTGTTCTTTCATAGACAGTATAGTTTACACTAATATCCTGCTATGGTTCTAGTGTACTATAGTTAATTTCATTTCTCTCTATGATAGCTGATATAAAATTCTACTTAGAAACAGAAGCAGATTAAATACAATTCCACAGTCTTTCATGAACAAAACAAGATTTCCTCAGATTTAGGCCCACCCTGGTCTAAACACTCTGTGGAATTCCACTTTACAGGTCTTTCTTCTACAACTATATGGGATGACCATGTTTCTGCCTGGGAACTACATCATGTTAAATGTAGACTAGTAATAGGAACAAACCTAGAATAAATTTGTTTTTATATGTAGCCAATTCATACTATAGAAAAACAATAAGACAAGTTTTTTTTTCAGAGACATACCACTTGTGCAATAGACCAATCTCCCAACCTTAGAGTTCTTCTGTCTCCCAGGACTCACCCCCGAGCTGAGATCACCTCCTGTAGCAGATTAACCTCTAATTTGTACAAGAGCAACTTATTTAAGCTATTGTTCCCCAAAGCATGTTTCTAATTCTGCGTCCAGAATCTCAGGATGCTTTTCTTCCTGTTTGCCTAGGCTTCCCACTTAGGGATTCTTTAAAGCTTCTTTATGCTTTTCCTCAGCTTTTCCAGCTTTTTACCTCTTCCCAACTACTCTCCTCATCATTGGGGAAATTCAGATTTTTCCTCAAAAATCTAAATTTAAAACTTACTATCTTCCAAGGATTTTTTTGGAAGATTGTGGGGACATATTTGCCTCATCCATCCTCACAGATTTAGCAAGTGATCTCATCATCTCATTTTTGGTCAATTTGCACCACAATACTTTGTTCATTTCCTCAATCAAATGTTTAATTACTTTCACAAATATAATTATCCTTTGGGGTCCACTCCCCTTAGGATGTAAACTTCAAGTATCTAACTTTAAAATGCAATCACATAAATTTGGGGTGTTACATATTCCCCCTCTGAAAATAAACACCGTCCTCGGTGTTATTATTCAACAACTAGAGTTTATTTTGCAAATAAAAATGGATATTTTTCCATCATTTCAGTCTCTCGTTCCCAGGTAGCTTCTTCAGTAGTAAAGTGCTTCCACTACACCTTTTCTCTGGCTACTGTTCTTCTTCTCAATTCAATTTCTTCCCACTCCAATATTTAAAGCGGTTCTGGCAGAAACTCCCCTTCTGGTTCCACCTGTACAACATTCCAATCAACTATGTGAGAAGCATCATGCACATATCTTTTTAGCAATGAAACATGAAATACATCATGGACTCTAACATGGGGTGGTAAGGCCAGCTTGTAAGCCACTGGTCCCACCCTTTCTAATATTTCAAAGGGACCACAATATCGAGGGGACAATTTAGCACAACTCCCAGCATAAAGGGTGCTCTTTTTGGGTTTAATGCGCAGATATACATGCTCCCCAACTTTAAATTATCTATGCACTCTTTTCTTATCTGCATAACTCTTCTGGCGATCTTGTGCTGTCTTTATGTTCTTTTGTATCTGTTTGACAATTCCTTCCATTTCTTGTAAAGCATCGGGTCCCAACATCAGTTTGTCTTCTGGCTGACTCCAGCTCAAAGGGGTACGACACTTCCTTCCATACAGTGCCTCAAACAGCCTCATTTTAATGGAAGATTGATAGCTGTTATTGTAGGCAAATTCAGCTAAATGTAAGAAATCTTCCCATTTTGAGGGTCTATCCATCACATACATTCTCAGCATGTCCTCCAAAATTTGATTTGTTCTTTCCGTTTGACCATCAGTTTGAGGGTGGTAGGCGGTGCTAAAATTCAATTTAGTGCCCATCCCTCCAAATAACCCCTTCCAAAAGGCTGCTGTAAACTTAGCATCCCTATCAGACACAATTACCTTAGGAACTCCATGGAGCCTTACTATCTCCTTCAGGAATACATTCACCACTTGAGCTGTTCCAAAGGTAGATTTCACTGGTATAAAGTGAGCAGCTTTGGTTAAAGTGTCTACCACTACCATTACAGAATCATGCTGGTATTTGGTTTTGGGTAATCCTGTAATGAAGTCCATGGAAAGGGTGTCCCACTTCCATTCTGCAATGGGCAAAGGGTTTAGAAGACCAGCAGGATGCTGATGTTCCACCTTAACTAATTGACATTCCATGCATCTACTTAAATATTCCGCTACCTCTCTCTTCATTCCTGGCCAGAACAACTTCTTTTTCAGGGCTGTTAACATTTTTTGATACCCTGGGTGTCCTGCATAGGGTTGTTTGTGACACTCATCCAGAATCTCTCTTTTTAAAGACTCTACATTGGGGATATACAATCTGTTCTTATAACAAATTAGCCCTTTTTGTTTTTGGGAAAAATCAGTTTTCTCCTTTTTCTGTAGTTTTACCAGAAGTGTTTCATAATTTGGGTCCTGATTTGTTGCCTTATTCACCAATTCTTCTATATCTATCTGAGCACTACTTCCAATATTATTGATATGCTGACAAGCATTTCTTCTCAATGCATCAGCAACTTTATTCTCCTTTCCTCTAATATGTTTTATATCCATGTCAAACTCACTTAAAAAGGACAGCCATCTGGCTTGTCTGGCATTCAATTCAGTTTGAGAAAAGAAATATTTGAGAATAATATGATCAATCATTAGTGTAAATATTTTTCCAAGAAGGTAGTGCCGCCACATTTTTAAAGCATGAATAACAGCTGCTAATTCTAAATCATAGGCACTATAATTCTGTTCATGTATTTTTAGTTTCCTAGATTCGTAGGCAATCACAGAATTTTCCTGCAACAGGACTCCTCCCAACCCTTCTCCGCATGCATCCGTACATACCACAAATTCCTTATCAGGATCTGCAATTTTCAGTATAGGGGCTGTGGTAAGTTTCAACTTTATTTGGTCAAAACTATTTTGGCATTTTTCCACCCATACAAACTTGACACCTTTCCTTTGTAAGGAAGTGATGGGATGTGCTATGGCAGAAAATCTCTCCACAAATCTGCGATAATAGCCGGCAATCCCCATGAATGATCTAACTGCTGAAACATCAGCGGGTACTGGCCATTCTTTTATAGCCTTTATCTTTTCCGGATCAACAGCAAGGCCTTGTTCAGAAATAATATGACCCAAGTATTGGATCTTGTCCTTATAGAACTCACATTTGCTAAATTTAGCGTATAGCTAATTTTCCTTTAGAGTTTGCAGCACTATCCTCAGGTGTTCTTTGTGTTCCTCTTCACTGTTTGAGTAAACTAAAATATCATCTATGAACACAAGGACAAATTTATCCAAATAATTGTTTAACACACTGTTCATTAGGCACATGAATGTGGCAGGGGCGTTTGTCAAACCAAAAGGTAGAACTACAAATTCGTAGTGGCCATACCTGGTTCTAAAGGTTGTTTTGCTAATGTCTTCCTCTTTAATTCTGAGCTGGTGGTACCCAGTTCTTAAGTCAATTTTGGAGAATACTGAAGCTCCTCTCACCTGATAAAAAAGATCATCAATTCTAGGCAAAGGATATCTATTTTTAATGGTCAACTTATTTATTTGCCTATAATCAATGGACATCCTGAAAGTTCCATCTTTCTTTTTCACTAACAGCACTGGTGCTCCCCAAGGAGACACACTTGGTCTAATATATCCTTTGTCTAGCAGTTCCTGCAGTTGCATCTTCAATTCTATAAGTTCAGGAGGACTCATTCGATAAGGTGCTCATGAAACAGGTGTTGCTCCTGGCACCAGATCGATTGAGAAATCAATCTCTCTTTTGGGGGGAAGATGAGGGATTTCCTTTGGAAAAACTTCCTTGAATTCTCTTATTACTGGTACAGTATCCAGTAATTCTTCTTCAGTTTTCTGTTCTGTCTCTTCCACATGCACTGCATAAACCTGATATCCCTTCCTAGCTGTTCTTTTCAATTGTAAGGCTGAAATTTGTCTGACAGAAATTGGTTTCGGTTTCCCTTTGAGAATGAAAGGTTTCCCTTCCTCATCTACACTGTGCAAGGTCTTATCCCAGCAATTCATCAAAGCTTTCTTCTTTTCCAGCCAGTCCATTCCTATCAATAAATCATATGACCCTAATGGTAGAATGTTCAAATTCACTTCTGTTCTAAACTCATTTAATTGGATTTCTGTTCTGGGTAGTTTATGGGTTACCTTTCTTTTTGTTCCAGTGGCCAGCTGTACCAACCATGACTGTTGAAATTTTTCAGTTTTTAAGTTACATTTTTCTACAATCTTTGGACTAATGTAACTCAAAGAAGCACCTGGATCAATCAAAACAGAAACAGGTATGTCAGAAATCTTACCCTCCATTTCCACCATGGTTGCTTGATGTTCTGCTTGGCGATTTTCTAGGGCTGCACTGATAGTTGGTATGTTTCTGGCTATATCGTTCACTTTTGTCGCTTCCCGATCCCTTAGGAGCATATGAACATTTCTATGGGGGCAGTCCCTCAAAAGATGGGGTTCCCCACAGCCCCAACATTTCAAGGGCTCCTTCATTCTGACTGTTCCCTCCTTTTTATTGTCTCCCTCCATTGGTTTCGATGCCACTTGAGACTGTGCACTTTGACTTTCTTTGGGTTTTCCAAATTTTTTCCGCTGATGATCTCTGCCAAAATTCTTCAAATAGGCAGGTTTCGGTTTTCTCCCTTTGAATTCATTTTTACTTACCCAACTTTTCCCTTGATCAGTTTTTTCTTTGAACTGTTGGTAACACAATCTGGCTTTCCTAACAGCTTCGTCCATTATTTTTGGATTGTCAAACTCAATTTTCTCTTTGTATATCAGAGGCAAACAATTCAGAAACCTCTGTACCTTTGCCTTTTCTTCCCTTATGTAAGGTACATATCTTAACATATTGGTAAATTTAGTGACAAACTCATCGATAGTGAGCTGTCCCAATCTAAGCTCATGAAATTCTTTTGCTTTGTCATCATAGTACCGTTCATTCAAGTAGCGATTCTTGAATTTAGCTTGGAAATCTTCCCAAGTAACTGTCTTTTCATCTATGGCATGCACCATCTTGGTCTCCTCCCACCACAAGGTAGCCTTACCTTGTAGCTGGTAGACAGCTAATCTGGCCCTCAGATTGCTTTCATATTCATAAACCTGGAAATACTTAATCATATTCAGCAACCATGCTTCTGCATCCTCCTCCTTTTCTCCATCATAGGAGGGAGGTTTGATTTTTCGGAATTCCCATTGTAATTCCTTTTGATGCTTATTCTGATGTCGAATAGCATATTCCTCATCAGATTCATAAATTTTCCTCTTCCCGGGACCTTCGCCTTCGTGGCTGTTCCGTGAGGTTAATTCTCTGATGAGCCTTTTCTGGTCCTCACTGGCTAATGACAATCTGTCATTCTGGCTTTTTATCTCAGCCAACTCTTGTTGCAAATTCTGCAACATAGCCGTCATGGCCGCATTGGGATCTGGCTCACCCTGCAGATCTACATAAATTCCACCACCTTCTTCCATTCTATCACCTCACTGTACACTACATAGCACAGGTCAGTGAACAGAAAGAAAAAACAAAACAACAAAACAAAACTTTTGCTACAGCAATAAATTTACACAGTGAGTACACAACAATCGTGAGCACAAAGTCACCAGCCCAGTTTTATAACTTGGGCTCTGATACCATTTGTCACACCTCCAAAATTCACCCCAAAAAAAATTTTCTTTGCGAGTACGAACTAGTGAGCCTAGGGTTATTTTGACATATCAACCCCATCATTATGACAGTTTACATTTCATATGTTCAATAACACCCTCTGTCACTATTTCTCGTTATATTGTTATTTTGATTATAAGTAGAGAGATGGTGTATCTGTACCACACTCTCCATTCTTTTAATGGTCTGATCTTCCATTTAAATTATTATTATTACCCTCCATCGTATCCCATATGAATTATTAGCATGGGTTATATAAGTTCGTGGTAAGGTTTGTGGCCCATGGCAATTACAACCTTTTGTATAGCCATAATCACGATGGTCACGTTATATGGATATATATTGATAGCCTTTTCATAAAATTCGAAAAGTATATTATGATGAATGGATTTTCCTATGCGCTTGGTTGATATGACTACTCATATGAGTACCTCAAATTTTTTTGACTCGATTTGAGATATGTATTGTACTGGCCTCGGTTTTTAAATCTGAACATAGCGCTCATTATTATTTTGGATTGGACTTCTATGAACTCGTCATGGTGAAAATCTGATCCACGTCATGCGTTGGGTTGATTAACTGAGCATTGCATTGTATTATGCCTATTCGTTGGCTTACGTGGACTCACCACGTAGCTGGCACAACTCCACCTGCGTGGAAATCGACACCCACATCGATGCCTGAACCGGACATACAGAATTCAATTCTCATCAGCCTCCATAAATTTGGATACGACTGTATTAACTCTCCAGGCTGCCCTCGATCCGTGGCTTACTGTTCAGATGCTGTCAAGTGGACGACGGCGATCGTTCTTCAGTTAGGGTTCATGTGGTTACCAAAGGCTTATATAAGTTTACAGTGGGGAGTTTAGTCGGTTTCCGCACTCTTCGTTCGCAGGTCCCTTCCATGACTGAGCCATGCTACTTCTGCCGAGGTTTCGACTCTCCTTTGGCGAGAGAAGATATGGCGCCTCTCCTCCTCAATGCGCAGACAGGTAATCTCCCCCTCGCACATCTAAATTTTATTGCAGAAGTGAATTTTTCATACTTAGGTTACAAGGGCCATACGCCTGATGCTGAATATATATTTTTACTCTGAATAATCAATCAGGTGAATGCGTCTGGTTTGTTTCTAGATGCTCCAGGTCTCCGTCCCGCACATGGTGTAATTGGTTGATAATCTCGGAGTTACTTCAACCCTTCTCTGGTTATATTTAAAATTCGACTGCTTGGTACGATACCACCTGCGTTTCCTCCAGCGAACACCTCCTGTTCCATGGAGCTGTACGAGGTATGTTAATCATTCTTGCCATTCCAGCGCATAATTATTGGTTTCATCATTTTATTCTCGAAGATAATTTATCTTAATCCCTCTCTGTGGAATGGTCGAGGACAGGGCTCGACGCGTCTAAAGGTTTACCTTCCACAGGTACTAGTTTTCTTTTTTATACCGAGATTATTTTATCTATGTGCTCGTTTATCTCTGATGGCGCAATGACTAACTGGGTTTGTGTCGTTTCTATTTTCTACAGGTAAATCCAAAGGATTCCCGCGTGCTTGTGACAGTAGAGAGTGACCCTTTTAAATCGTGTGGATGCTAACTCGGTCTCGTGGCCCTCCAGGTCAGTATATGTATGGGGTTCCTCCTCTCCTGACGTGTTATCTCTTGAGCGTCGAAACACTGCTTCTATGGTGATGTTGTGCAAGGTTGCATACGAAACAAAACTCACTCTTCGAGTCAGGGTTTTCGTTTCCATCTTATTAGCGTTGTCATCCTTGGATGGCGCTTGTCTAAATTCGTTCTGTGAGATGGGGGTTTCGATTTATGTACCCCAGCCTAATAGGCTCAGTATTTCTTTTGAATTTTTGGACAGTTATATACTTCTTATTTTCGTAGGTTGAACTTTTATATACTCTGCCACCATTTTAAATGTACAGAGACAGTATAAATAATGCTTATAATTTCAGACCATGGCGTTTGGCTTTGTTGAATTTGTTCGTCTGAACTTATTTTGTTTTCTGGAAATGCTACTGACATTCCAGATTTCTTAAGTGTATACATCAGAATTTACAGGTTGTTATATATGATATTTATCTATTTCTCTGAGGTGTATGGTTCACTCCTTCCTGTGTAGAGTCTATACTTGGGTATTTATAATGTAGTTACAGTTGCCTCTGCTCCTGGCCACACTGAACCGGTCTTATACCTGACGGTCTAGTCATATGAACAGCTCACTGAATGTTTATGAGACCAGTCCTGTTTATCCATAAATGATTAGTATGTCTGAAAGTCTATGAGTTATAATTTCCCCTTTTTCAAAGGTATGCAAGCATAAATCTATTCTCCAGTTTCTTCTTGTTTTCTTGTAATTAGTTACAGCTAGTACCTATATGTATGTCTGATGATAGCTGAATTCCGAAGAACTGGTAATGGGATTTGAACTCTTTTTGGCCTTCCTCATAGTCAAGGAAATATTGGTTAAATAAATGCTATTGTGTATAATGTTGCAAATTATTTACTTCTTACTCCTATGCTCCTCAACTGCTTGCTCATAATTTCTGTCTTCTATGTATTACTTCTCAGTGATATAATATTAGCATAAGTCCATGAGACCATTGTCTGGTCCTTTTTCCTATTCATTTGTTTATGAATATCTACTACTTTCTTGTACTTAGAGTAAGGGCTTATGGAAAGTCTTTGCTGTCTAAGATAATTTGATTTCCTGCAAATATAATGAAGTATTCGACTGATCCTGAGGTCAGTCTGTTGAGTTTCTACTTATGTTATTTCATAGACAATATAGTTTACACTAATATCCTGCTATGGTTCTAGTGTACTATAGTTAATTTAATTTATCTCTATGATAGCTGATATAGAATTCTACTTAGAAACAGAAGCAGATTAAATACAATTCCATAGTCTTTCATGAACAAAACAAGATTTCCTCAGATTTAGACCCACCCTGGTCTAAACACTCTGTGGAATTCCACTTTACAGGTATTTCTTCTACAAGTATACAGGATGACCATGTTTCTGCCTGGGAACTACATCTTGTTAAATGTATACTAGTAATAGGAACAAACCTAGAATAAATTTGTTTTTATATGTAGCCAATTCATACTATAGAAAAACAATAAGACAAGTTTTTTTTTTTTTTCAAGGACATACCACTTGTGAAATAGAACAACCTCCCAACCTTAGAGTTCTTCTGTCTCCCAGAACTCACCCCCGAGCTGAGATCACCTCCTGTAGCAGATTAACCTCTAATATGTACAAGAGCAGCTTATTTAAGCTATTGTTCCCCAAAGCATGTTTCTAATTCTGCGTCCAGAATCTCAGGATGATTTTCTTCCTGTTTGCCTAGGCTTCCCACTTAGGGATTCTTTAAAGCTGCTTTATGCTTTTCCTCAGCTTTTCCAGCTTTTTACCTCTTCCCAACTACTCTCCTCATCATTGGGGAAATTCAGATTTTTCCTCAAAAATCTAAATTTAAAACTTATTATCTTCCAAGGATTTTTTTGGAAGATTGTGGGGACATATTTGCCTCATCCATCCTCACAAATTTAGCAAGTGATCTCATCATCTCATTTTTGGTCAATTTGCACCACAATACTTTGTTCATTTCCTCAATCAAATGTTTAATTACATTCACAAATATAATTATCCTTTGGGGTCCACTCCCCTTAGGATGTAAAGTTCAAGTATCTAACTTTAAAATGCAATCACATAAATTTGGGGTGTTACAATATATATATATATATATATATATATATATATATATATATATATATAAACAAAGCCTTCAAATTATTACTATAAATGTTGGAGATATATTTATCCACAAAACATAGAAAAAATTATAAAATCAATCAATTATGATGATTATCTATTAATTTATTAATATAAATAACTATATGTAACACCCCTAGTTTATGTTTTTCTTTCAAAGCTAGACATTGAACTTTAATCCTAAGGGGAGCGGACCCCAAAGGACAAAGTATTTTGTGGATGTAATTAAATATTTAATTTTGAAAAATAAATAAAATAATTTTGTGCAAATTGACCAAAATGAGAATTATGAGATCACTTGCTGAATCCATGAGGATGGAAAGAGGAAAATATTTCCCCAAAAATCTTTCAAAAATCCTCGAAAGAATTGATTTCCAAATTAGATTTTGAGGAAAATCTAGTTTTCCTAATGATGTGGAGAGTAGTTGGGAAGAGGTAAAAAGTTGGGAAAAATAGAAAGCAGCTTTAAAAATTCCTAAATAAGGGAATCCTAGGCCAACAGGAAGAAAAGCATCTTGTAATTCTGGACGCAGAATTAGAAACAGGCTTTGGGGAGAAAAAGCTTAAATAAGCTATTCCTGAATAGATTAGAGGTTGGTCTGTTCTAGGAGATGATCTCAGCTCAAGGGTGAGTTCTGGGAGACAAAAGAACTCTAAGGTTGGGAGGTTGGTCAATTACGATAGTGCTATGTCTCTAAACTACAGGGTCTTTAGTAATTATTTCTATACAAATTGGTTACATAATTGATTGAATAAGATGTTGGATTTGTCAATTCCTACATTTAACATAATTGCATAGAAGGAATTGACCCTCTTAATTCTATAGATTTGTAGAAATAGAAAACTGTAGAGGAGAATCCAGCAGAGTCTCTCCACCAGTGTTGGTTTAGATCTGAGAATACATGTTACTCCACAGATAGAATTTGTGATTTAACTTTAATCTGCTTCTGATTTAATAGAATGATTCTGATATTTATATAAGAGAAAGCACCATGAGATTCCTGTACAAGTATCTAAATTGTAACTACATAAACTACAATGTGAGATGTATAGGGATGATTGATAACATCTGATGTCTTGTGGTAAATATACCATCTATACACAAGTAGAAGTAACAGAGAAATTTCTTCCTACATGTACTAGTCTCTTTCTATAAAATAATGAAGGACATAGTAGTTAGTGAAGCAAATAGCCAAGAGAGTAGGCTGTTTATGGATTAATAAAATCAAAGTTCTATTGAAACCATGTATGTACACACAACTTATTTAACATAAGGCTGCCAACTAGAATTTAACATAAAAATATAAATTGTTATATGAAGTTGAGACTACCAATTTAAAAGAAAGATGAATGAAAATGGCCTTTACATGAATTGGGGTTGATTATAAATTAATTTACAACTCATATAAATAATAGTTAGAAACTATTGAAGGATGATAACAAAAGGAAACATCTACTTACAGTAATAACATCATAAAGTGAGACAGAAATACAAGATAATAAATGTAAACAGAACCCTCCTATTTTCGAGTAAGAGACAAGAAAATAGTGAGAATATATTTTAACCCATGCTATTATTATGGAACAAGTACCTTGTAGAAATAAACACCAGAGGAAAAAATTAACTGTATCACATCAACCATGGAAAGTAAAAAATAAATAGAGTGTTAACTCAGTATTTCAGTTATTATTTCTATGTCTAATATGACATGCCTCTGAAAATTAAAATCATTACATCTACAAGGGAACCGCAAAAAGGGGAATCATCAAAATTGTATCCTGTGTAGTTATGATAGCAACCACAGTGGAAATGGTCGAACGAGTGCCGAAATAGAAGAATTAAACTTAGCACCGGAGTAAATCAAAACTTAAGACTCGTAGTCAACATTAAACGAGAAAAATTGTGTATGAAATTAGGAATGTCTGAAACGACAATGTCCCTTAGAATTCTTTCCACATACGAATTAAACATTAAAGAAGTTAAATGTCAATGTTCATGTACAGTGATCCGGGACAAATTTGAAATAAAATTTCTACACAAAAGTGTCAATAGGGTTTGAATCTCCAGAAGGAGAAGTCATTATCGAAATCGAGCTGGCAGGATATTCATCCTGCATATTTTTAAACGAAAGTCGGAGGTCAGAGTATAAACCTACCCATACCACCAAAGATATATTTCACGAAGTGGTGCGACGAGAAGTACCTGCATTCACATAAATTTAATGGGATTACAAGGGAACAAATAACCAAAAATCTATACAAGAGTATCATGAACCCCTACGCAACTAAAATCGAGGAAGAAACAGAGTTAATCGAGAGAAGGGAAAGGATTCGATACCTGGTTGAGGCTCGGAGTTGGTAACCGAATACCTTCTTGTGAAGAATAAAACAACTAGAATGACAAAAAAAATAAGCTCGGCGAGCAAACGAACGAGTCAAGCGATACACCTGTGAGCAAGAATTTAGGAGATTTTTTAAATATTCCCAAAGATAGCCGAAGGACGCATTACCCTTTCGAATATCAAAAGAGGAAGCAGCGTTCCCAATGTTTGGGTGTGAAAAAATCGAACCCAGTGACAGCCTTCTTCAGTAGGCCTGTAAGGAATCGATTTCTTAGATGGAATCCATATTCTTGAATCATAGGAACCAAAGAAAAAAAAAACAACGTATATCATTGGCCGTGGGCGTAAACCAGGTAACAAGATTCTTCCAACAGAAATAGTGATATAACGCAAACTAGAGAGAGATAAGCCTCGATAGGCTGCAAGTCGACTATTAACACTTGAAGAAAAAAAAATGAAGACGATGGACTTCAGATATAACCAGAATAAAACTCTGATATCAAATTAAATTGACTGAAATAAAACAAATAGGAATAGCGTTGCGAAATTGTTTACTAAGTGATGGATTACCTGAAAGCTTGAGTCGGCGCGATTTTGGCGACATTCCTATGTTGAGGCCGAGGTCCCCACCTCTCTATCTCTGCGTGAGAACACCCTGCGGAAAAAACCAAATGAGACGTAGAAGGTTTTCGCCAAGAGGAACCATGGGTACTAATCACGACCGGAAACCCCAAGTCTTGAATGAGAATCACGGTAAATTAGGGTTGTTGAGCTCGAGGGTGGGAAATTTTGGAAGCCCGAGAAGAAAATCGACGGCGTTCCAAAAACATTTAATTACTAGGTACAAAATTTATTGACCTCGAGGAGAGATCAACCCTCGCTTTGATGACTAGAAGCAAAACAAATTGATACGTACACTGGGTACCAGAACAGAATGAAATATAAAATATGCATTTCGTATCCCAGGGTACGAGTAACCAGTTCATCACGCAAATACGATTGTGAAAAATTAAATAGCCAAGCAATACGATATATGGTAGCCAGAGAACGTAAGGCACGATAACAATCAACCAACACATCAATCCATACCATCGTACATACGTTCTACCCAAAGTGAAATCGCTTTAATAATGGCGTATCATACCTTCATTAGTTCATGAGCTAGGGAGAGAAATAAAATAGTATTTCAAATATGTCATAGTTGGTATCATGATTTTATGACAGACTTGAGAGGTTAAGTTAATATACTAAAGTCACCAAATCATGTGCTCTCCACGAAGAAGGAAAAGAGATATCCATTCATTATAGTAAGTCTGAAGTTATATCTACCCTTTGTTCTTATGTTAACTACAATAACATTGTAATTATGTGCGGTCGAGACAAATATGAAATGGATCGATTTATACATAGCTAAATAAAAGTCCGAGTAGGTGTTGAGTTAACAACCAGGTGAAGTGTTAACAAGAAAAAGGGATTCATGTTAGAGTTTTAAATTATATATATATATGAAATATATGTATATGAAATATATGTATAGATCATGAGGAAGAGGTATATCCTTACTTATAGATAAAGAGTTAGACTATTGTGGAAATTCCTGTATTGGGTAAGGCCTATGATATTGTAGAAGAGACAATGCTAGTTAGGGAGCAAATGAGACAATCAAACGAATTTCCATGATAGGGTAACCAAAAAAAAATAAAAAAAATTGTTGGGCGCAGGGGAGAGATGTTACACTATAACTATGGATAATTAATAAATTAATCCATAATCATTTTCGTAGATTGATTTTATATTCACATAGTATTAACTAATGTTATTGTAAGGAAATCAAATATTATATAATGAAAAAAGTGTGGACAAAGATCAAACTTTATCCATAATTGATCAATAATCATAAGAGTTCATTATCCATTATCCCATCAATGATCATAATAGTTGATTATCCATAATCCCAACAATAACCATAGAGTTGATTATCCTTAATCCCATTAATTATATTTTAATTAATAAGTTGACTAATAATTGTAGACATAAAAATGGATACTGTGGAGATGTCAAATAACCCTCCTCAAAAACTCACACCACATAAATCTTCAAAATATCAAACTGATTAATAATTTTATATTTGGGTATTGCATTTAACATGTATCTCAAACAATTTTGTTTAAAAGTTTAATATGTAAATGCATATGTAGTTGCATTATGAGTTTAGATTAGCACCAGTAAAAGATTATTTTTATAAATGAATGTACTTAACATGCATATTAAGCAATATAGATTAAAAGTTTAATATGTAAATGCATGATGAGTTTAGTTTAACACTAGTAAAGACTTATTTTTATAAATGAATGTAATTACCTAAATTAAATGAACCTAATTATAAAAATTAAATTTATTGCAAATATTGATAGACATTAATGTATAATAAATATCAAAATATTTATTTCACATTGTTAAAATTTAAAAAACATATAAAATTTAATTAAATTATAATTTTATTTTAAATTATTATTATTAAAAAAATAGTATATAAATAAATAAAAGGTATGTAATAGGATTCTTAATAATGCAAATTTGTATTCTTTTTACCATGGAAATTCTTATCTTTTAAATAAGTTTTTTTACAATACTATGGGCTAATAACTTATCAATTCCACATACCTAAATGTCCACAACTTTACTTAAATAGAAAATATATATTTTATTTATAATATTTTTTAATTAAGTTGAAAAGAAAAAAGAGAAAAATTACCTTTAAGATAAATCTCAACATTCTTTTTTCACTATTGATAAAAATATTTTGTAAATATTTTGCAAATATTAAATCTCTGTCATCCATATATTAATTGTTAATTAATTAAATTAAGTTTCTCAAATTTTTATTCAAAATGAACTATAACAAACAACTCCTTACAAACTACATTTTTATCCTATCTCTTTATGCAAATTAACCATTGTAAAAAAACACATAAATAATTGCTATAGCTGGAAGGAAATTATCAAAACGTTATGTTAGCACCCATCATAGTTTTCATGTCAAAATACATTGTAATAATTTATATTAAAAATACAGTAGTTCTTTTTGTTTAACAGTAATGACACACCATGCATTATTCTACATGCCATATTGTTGATATCCAATGTAGCTAACTCATTTCATAAGCCAAGCTAAATGTATGGCCAGGTATGCCTCGATATGATCCACTATGGTAAATGTATTGTACTCGGCTTGGAGATGTTTCTAGAATACCTACCTGCAGTTTTCGGTGACCACCAACCCTATAGGCTGCACGTAGGGACATTTGGCACTTTTGAGTTGTCGATCTACCTAGGCCCGATCTGACAATTGTATTTGGCCATGATAGGGTTAGTGTAACCAGCCCGGACCAATACCCCAGCTCATTCTTGGAGTTTTCTTCCCTTTTTTTCCCGGATGAAGCTCTACAGCTATGGAGACCTTACTATGCACAGATATGGTCATCGACTACCCTTATCTCTAGTTAGTTTTCTCTCTACTGGTATTTGACTCTGAACCTAAATAATTTTTCATCCTTGGTTACTCGTTTGGAAGCTCACTCGCGATTCATATCTTTTGGTCTCGACGGGATTTCGAGGCACTGAGAGAGATAGGCACTGTGGCGTACGGTGCTTTTGGACACACAACACTCCCTCTGGTAAGTCTATTTTCTTTGCATAGAACTGTTCTTAGCTCGTAGGCGTTCAAAGGTGAAAGTTTATACTGTTCTTAAGTTTTTGTCTTTTGTTTGTGTTTTGGTAGGTTATGAGACCACCCACTCGTAATGCCACTAGCCCTCCTCATCTTGACCACGACTGTTCTAGATTTTTGGTTTAATTCCTTTTACCTCGCTACTTGTAATGTATCTAAGGGTTAGGTGAAGAGGCATTCATGAACCGGGTTTGTTCCTTCAAACATTTTCATAATGGATGTATTTGTTACAATGGAGTGTGTGTAAATAATATTTCAATATTGTTTATTTGAAATTAGTTTCGGCCAAGGGTATTTTTAGCTCTTTTGGTGACATACATTAGGCTGCCTTTTTTAATATGGTTTTTCTTTACCCTTGGAACTTCCAAGTCTTCACGATCTAATGCTATGATTTAAATGTGTAAAAATTTTGCGGTGATAATCCATTGTTTTTTGTTTCATATCGAATTAGAGTCCCTTGTCATTACCATTTTAGGTTGGCACTGTTGTCAGGGTTCCTGTCATCCTGCCAATAAGAGTTTTTTGTTAATTTACTATTACATTAATATATGAAACTAGTATAGTACCTTTAATTAATGCATATACCTGTTGGGTTATTACTGTTGTAACTGTAATATTATTTATGAAAATTTGTAAATTTTTATACCTGATTTCTTACGCCATGAAGGTTTTGCTACACATTGGTTTAGTTTAGTTGACTCATAGCTTAATGTTCTTTCTGATAAATTTCATGGAATTTATATCATTTATTCATGGCTATTTTCTAAAGAAACATCTGATAGAGAGAACCCTGTACCCCCGGGCTTCCATCTGCCCATGTGGTGTACATAATTTTTCTAAGGTTTGGTATCATACTGTTCTAGAATCCTCTTTGAACTTAACTAATGTCTGTCTATAGTTTGATTCATCGCGAACTATATTCTTAGATTAAAGGTTTTATTTTTGTTATACCATCGCTCCTTGGTGGCCAATTAATGAGTTTTGTCTTCTGGTTTGGATTACCATATTATTTATCTGTTTAACCACAGTACATACTTTAAAACTGTCAACAGGGCACGAAACCATTACCATTCACAATAGAACTTACATATTAATGTTATAGAATATTTTAAGTAATAGGAACACACACATAACTTATAACATTATATTTCAGTTTTCTCATACTTATTTGGTTATTCTCTTAAGTAGAGAACACGACTTGAAAGATAAATTAAAGACTCTTATTTGGATTCCCTACATACAGGATGGGATCCTTCAACCAAACACTGTAGAATCTAATTTGGATTCCGCACCGCTAAGATCCCCTTACTGTTGGAGATACATTTTCAACCATCAACACATACATATCACTCCTCCAAAAAAATTGGGCTACTATTCTCATAAGCCATTGTTATCAATAAGATAACATAAAAAAAAAAAATCACACATCAATTAACAACATAATCTTAAAAAACAAAGTATATACATTCATTAAAACCATAGACATACCAAATCTCATAGAAATAAAAAAAATAGCATTGAACAACACGGTTCATGATTCAAATATGCATAAGTAATATACCTATTTTTATATCTTAAACTAGTTGGAAACTAAGGGAGGGACTTCCACTCTGCACCCAACTATAAGCCAGCTACAATGAAGCTTTCTTATACCTAACCACCCTTGATTTAGATCAAATGTCTGAGGAAATTATTTCTTAGGGAATTCACACCAAAAGCATGGCTTTTCATCCACGTTATGTAGCCCACTACCCAAGTCGTTTATCAACTTACCTTTAAAAGAAAGCACCAAGGTGGTTTACTTGTTGCACCTATAACAAGTGCTAGGTTGGTTTATCAATTTCTCTTAGTAGTGAGCACCACAATGACTCAGTCTTATCTTTTAGTTCATTCACAAGGATTCACCAAAATTTTAGATGGGGTATTGCTTCGTTTCAGGAGTTGGAATCCACTTTCAAGATGGTTTGCCTATTTTCTTTTCATATTTTACAGGTGGTTTATTAGCTATATAGGAAGCACCATAATGATTCAATCATCTACTAAGCCCCCCACTCACCACACAAGCTTAAAAAACATAATACGACGGCCTCACGCAATTCACGGGGAATGCACCCTAAATTCATAAGGGCTTAACTCATACATAGGGCTCCACAACTAGCTGATATATTACTTTGTATTCTCCTACCAATTCCCAACAACTTCCACATGCTCAACAATCAGCTGGGCACACTCAAATAAGAGGGAAACATATTCCAAGGGAAAGGACCATATCCTAATGGCATGTTGCTAATGGGGAGGTCACAATTCTTCCATTGCAGTGTGTGTGTAAAGAGAGAGAGAGAGAGAGAGAGAGAGAGAAAGAGTCAATTGGATATAGCTTGGATGGTTAAGAGGTGAAATTTTTATCCTCCGCACACAAGTTCAAATCCCACTTTATTACATGTTTTCTATTTGTGAACCAATTAAAGCTAGCAAGGTACCAATAATATCATTCTCATATAAGTGTTTGAGGGTGGGATGAGATGTTGCTTTTGTGTATGTGTACACCTACATAAACCTATGCTCAAATCCTACCTTATGACATGTTTTCCCTTCATTGATTGATTGAATCTATCAATGTACTAGTTATCTCATCTCATTCTCTCTTAAGTTATCATTCTCACCTAAGTGCTTGACATTGGAATGAGATGTTGCTAATAAATCTAATAATGTACTAGTTATATCATATCATTCTCCCTTAATTTCTTAAGGGTGAGAATCTACCAATTATCTCATTCTCACTTAAGTTATTAAGGCTGGGATGAGTTTCTTTTTTGTGTGTGTGCACATGAAAACACTTATGTTCATATCCCGCTTTATGGCATGTTTTCCCTTCATGGGCCATTTAGAGCTAACAATGTACTAGTTATCCTATTATTGTATAATTGTATGAGGGTGGGATTAGATGTTGTTGTGTGTGTGTTTTAACAAACCCAAAGTTTAGATTAATCAATTGAACCATCAACTCAAGTCATGTTGCTAATAAGGAGGCCATAAGAAAAGGGTTCAAATTTCGTAAACTTATTTAATGTTACTAGTCATTATTGTAACTAGTTAATTCAATACCCTATATCCAAATATTCTATGGAAGAGGGATGGATCCCATGAGTTTTCACTTGGAAAAATATGTATATATTCTAAGCAAATAATGTCACCCCATGCTCACGCAGTTAATAAAAGAACTAATGTATTGGTACTCTGCCGATTCTCCTTGGAATATTTTATATTGAGGGTAAATCAACCATAAATGTATGGGAGGCTTGTAACCCTATATTACACTAAGATATTTAATGATAATACATTTCTAGCATCTATCAATCTAGTGAAACCTTTGGGCACTATTTTTTTTTAATGGAAAATTCCCTTGGAAAATCCCTCTAGGCACTTACCAACATTTTGGGAATGGTTCCTAGGATAAGTTCTACTAGAAAAAAACATATAAACCTAACCTCAAACCCCCATGTGAATTTGACCTCATGACCTTCTTAGCAAATATGGCTTTGGCATGGAAAACTTCTTAAACTAACCATAAAGATTAGGCCTTCCAGATTATTTCTTCTATGTTTCTATAAATAAATATATCTCCAATGCTTACATTAATAATTTCAAGGTTTTGTGTGTGTGTGTGTGTGTGTAATTTTGCAACAACAATCTTAGAATTGTATGATTTTCCACTACAATTATACAAACTTTAATCTAAAAATTTCATCATTCATGTATTGAAAATGCTTTAACAATATAAAAATTAGATTTTGTAAAATTAGAAAAGATATTACTAATATAAAATTTTGGATTAATATAAATTGTTTGTATACATGAAATTATACAACATATTACCAATATAAAATCCTGAATTTCTAACTCTTACCAAAAGTTTTATAAATATATACACAAATTTATATTAAAAATGCTTCGATAAAGATCCACAGGGTTGTGGATATACAATGATCGGATGCTTTGTTAAGGTACTCCTTCATACAATTGGGTAGTTTTTTTTGATTCCCTAAAAGATGCATAAGGAGGCTCGACAAAAGGGAGAGGAATTGGAAGCTTGGGGAGTGACTTATTTAGAGGGCCCACATCTTGGGGGTGACTTATTTAGAGGGTCCACCAAATAAGTAAACCAAGGAGCAATACCATCCTCTTGTTTTAAACTAAAATGACCTGTACACGAGATGGAGAACTTTGCATCAAGAGAGGGACCACACAATGCTAGAGTACACTAACATCTAAGTCACTCGTTCAATTCCCCCGCTAGATCAGAATGATATATTGGACATGTTGAAGATGTAATCTTGACAAGCTTAAAAGAAATACTTCTATAAATACTCAAAATAACACCCTAAGAAAATTATGCATATATAAATGATAATATCATATAATTATATAAATAAAAACAAAACGAAATATTATATATATATAAACTAAACCAAATGATTATTAAAAATATTTCTAATAATATTATATAATTATAATAAATAATATTAAATAATATATTATATAAATATCAAGGATTATATCTAGATCAAATATTTATTTCCCTTCATTAAAAAGATTCTAAATTGATTTTTAAAAAAATTATTAAATTGAAAATTAAACTTTCCCACTTTGTTAACCATAAAAATTTTCTCTCAAAAATCCTTTTTATATAATGAGGAAAAAATGAAAGTATTAGCCATATAAATGAAAAATATTTCGTGAGTTAAGTTACACCTAAATCTAATATTACAAGAAAATTATAAAAATCAATATTGAATATGTTAAAAAATATAAATTTGATTTTTTTAAATAACATATATATACATATTTATATTTCTTAAAGGATAAAAAAAGTCCAAAGATTATCATTTTCCTATTTATCCCGTGAAATCATCCATCAATACTTCGAATACTATTCACATCCTCTTGTAACTCATTTATATTCAAGATAGTAGTTTCGTGTAACTCGTTTATATTGGCTAACAAACGCATAGATAATGAGCACTTTATTTTCATATTTATAACCATTGAAAGAAGATTCCGAAGATCTCAGCAGTAATGCCTTGTGCATTTGAATGACTAAAGCTGCAAAGTAAAAAATAATCACAAACAAAATATAAGATATTTTTTTATGTGAAAGCACAAATAAAGGTACAAAATTAAAAAAAAAAACCTATGGAAAAAAGTAATCACAAACAAAATATAAGATTTTTATTTGAAAGCACAAAATTATATCATTAGATTGTTGGAGATGCATTACCAATAGTAGTGGTAGGTTTTCTGCAAACCAGAGTACATATAATTTTAGGGTCATGCCGTAGAGAGAATAAATAACATAAATACACAAAATCTTGATTGATATTTATTATTATTCTTTCACCATGCAAGGAATGAAATTATTCTATGTGTAGTTGCCATTAATAAGAAAAACTTTAAGCTTCGTCCCGCACAAACTACTGCCAATAATACGACCTTTTCTCTTTGATTTCCTCAGCCATGGACTAGCTATCATGTTGTATTGGGCATGTCAACGTAATTCTTTGCTAGGCATCATGGAGAATCGGTTTCCAAAATCGCAGATGGCACTGGCCACTCCGGTTGAACCAAAGCTTAGCCCTCATAGTTGGCTACTTATTTTCATCCATTCATTCATTAAATAAAGGTAATCGACTCTAATGTCTGTCATGAAAATTGAAAGAAACATTAGAAAATGAACGATAGTTCATAACGAAGGATCAAAACAATTCCTATATTGGCATTTTAGCTCACGGACAAATTTATCTATGAGATAATATGCAATTTTCTTATACCATTTGTCTTCTGTAAAAGAGATCTGCGGCGGGGTTCAGATGCAACAAAGTCGAGTGTAGAAGGGGGAGGAGGCCCATATTCGTGGGCATAATGTGACAGTGTGGGGAGTATTATGGAGTTGCTAAGCTGACTCAGAAAATACAACCAAACATCCATTCGTATTCTCCATAGCTTGCTCAAATTTTGTACAGTGTTTCCATTTCAGTCATGTGACGCATGTCATTAAAGGTCCGATCGCATTGTTGCCGAACAATGCAATGACCAGCCATGTGACGGCTGTGACTATCTCCGAACTCTTATGATTTAATCAATTAAACTTTATTTTAATTTGACATGAAATTAGTTGAAATTATCATTTCAACTAAATAATATAATATAATGAAGTAACAATTTTAATCTCAATAGTGTATTAAAAAATACCTTTTTTTTATGATCGTTCAAGTTACCGCCATATATATATATATATATATATATATATAAACTAATATTATTTTAAAAATGATGTTACAAACTATAAAAATATATTATTAAAATGGTCATTTGTCATTTCTTAGTCGATAGGTATGAATGTTGAGTGACATGTTATTTAATGCATTGCAATGTATAGTTGTATAAGAATAATTATTTATAAAATTGTAACAAAATAAATATAATAAATTATTAGTAAAATGGAAATAAATATAAATATAAGAAAAAAAAATATAAAAATAGGTAATATAGAAATAAATATAAATATAAGAAAAATCAAAATATATAAAAATTGTTAATAGAAATAAATATATTTTAGTTTTTGGTATTGGTTTTATAAATATTCATAAATATTGATGAGTAATGAGAGTTTTCAAAAATATGTTAAAGAGAAAGAGCTTAAGAGTTTAGGTAAATATTGTCTTTATTGGAAGTGAAAATAGAGGCTTCATGGGAGATTTTTTTCTAGGGAGGACTACCAATATTTAACTTTTTCAAAATGTAACGAAGTTAGTTGATAGACAAGTTCCCATGCTTGGATATGTGTCATGACATCAACAATATTGTTGTCTTGGACTTGTAGTTGTTGTACTATATCATAAAATTATTTTTGTTTAGTGTTTAATTTCATTTGCACCTTGAATGAAAAATTGATAAAATCAAAAGATTGACATTTGCTAGATTTATACTAGTGAGCTAATGTTTTAGCACAATGATTTTTCTCTCATAATACTTTATCTTCTTCCCAATGTGAATAGCCTTATGGACACCAGCTTTTGAAAGAGTAAACTAGCAGTAAAAAAAAATAACAAAACGTAAAAAATAAAAAATTCATCACCATGGTCTCAATAGTGAGAATTATTTCATAATTCCAAGGAAATTCTCATAAATTTGTGCCTCTACCTTATTACTTTGCTTCATATACTTATCTACTTATCAAATATAAATAACTGTAAATTTATAACTTTGTCAACTAGTTTTGGAATAAAATCATCACTACCTACAACCATGCTCACACCGCAATTTATTAGCGAAGGTTTGAGTAGTGATGACTTATTTCATTTATGAAGAATGTTGTTGCTACATATTGAACTCATTGGCATTGGTATTTTGTGCCAATTATTTTCATTTTTTTCCTATCTCATAAACTTTTTTTTCATCCCGATTTTTCTCCTATTCTCCTCTACTCTTCAACATTATCTTCAAGTTCTCTTTTAGCTAGTTCCTATTGCTTTATTTTTTCTATTTCAACTTCAGCTCCTTGTTTTTCTTCTCTTCTCCTATCTTTCTCCACTTCAAATATCTTTATTTTAGTTTCAACGTTTTCCTCGCATTTATTCCTTGTTGCTTGTTTCTTCTTGGATTCAATCTCTTGCATTATTTTCTTCTTATCTTCCACATAAAAATTGGCTTTCTTTTCAGATTCTACTCTTCATTAACATTTCTACCTTCACTCTAGGATTGACCTCTTTGGTAGTTCTTATTCCATAGCTATATTTACTTGCACCTCTTCTTTTCTTTTGGCCTCAACCATTTCTCTAGGTTTTTATAGTGCTTCCAACCTTATGTTTTCTTGCTCTTTCCTTTTTTGCTAAAGAACTTATCTTTTAGCTTTAACAAAAATTAGCTTCCTCTTGATTTTTCCTCAGCAATAACCTATATATTAGTCAATAATTATTCATAATTTAATGTTTGTATGAATATTTTAAAGGTAATTTTATTCATGCTTGTAATGGTAGAAGATTCATCGTAACTTTTCGATTTTCAACAATTCTCAGGGGAGTGCAATATGGAAGATAATATATTTGATAATATGAAGAGATGGGATTTTTAAATCATTGATAAATTCAAGAGTTGGTGGTGGTGACAAGAGATGAAATGCCACTTCAACCACAATTGGTAGTAGAACCGTTCGAACGATGGGCACTGGATTTTGTTGGACCATTCAACCCACCACCGAACCATAAAATATGCATACTAGTTGCCATAGATTATGTAACAAAGTGGGTAGAAAATTTGGCCTTATCAAGAGCCACGAAAGAATCTATAATTAAATTCCTTTTTGAGCTATTTGTGAGATATGGCTTACTACGAGAAGTGATAACCGATGGAGGGGCACAGTTTGTGGGTAACAAAATTACAACCACCCTAAAGAATCACCATATCATCCATAGAGTCACATCTCCTTACCACCTGCAGGAAAACAGGCAGGTCGAAAGTACCAACAAAGTCCTTGAGGAAATTCTTACTAAAACAGTATCAGCACATCGCCAGGACTGGGCCACTAGACTACCAGAGGCCTTGTGGGTTTACCGCGCAATGTGGCGAAACACCATAGGATATTCTCTGTATCATATGGTCTTTGGAAGAGAGCCTATTTTTCCTATTGAATTCGGGATAAAGACCTTAAGGACAACATAGGAGGTAGGGTTGGACTTGATGGAGGCTTAAATTAAAATACTCCAACAAATAAATGAGCTAGATGAAATACGACTACTAGCTCTGCAATGCACAGAAATCATACAACAACAACGAGCTAAGTAGCATGAAAACCTCATAAAAAAGAAGACATTCAAAAAGGAGATTGGGCACTTTTATATGACTCCAGATTCAATATTTTCTAGGGAAGTTGCAAACAAGGTGGCTCAGTCCATACGAAGTTCAAGAAGTACACAACAATGGTACCCTCACCTTGACCGCCATAAATGGGTCCGGTTCTACATTTCGAGTCAATGGGCACAAAGTGTGCCTCTATCACAAACCTCTTACAAAGGAGACTTTCTGCCATCAGGTACGCAATGATCCTATTATCCAAGTTCCAGCATAAGGGGGTGATAACCCCACAACTTTAAATACATAGGACCCTTTTGTTTCCTTTTGTAAATATTGTATATAATTTCCCTGCAATTTTTTTATTATTATGTTGTACATTCTTCATATTCACAATGGTGTCATTTTCCTTCATCACCCCTTGTTTTTCTTTTTCTTTTTGTTGTTCAAATATTAGAACGACTACTTTTCAATCCCATTGAACAGTTGTTGTTCAATCAGATTGAACAACCGTGTTTTTGCGATTTTTTTCTTTGCTGTTCAAATATTTGAACGACTGCTGTTAAGTCCCATTGCACAGTTGTTGTTCAATCAGGTTGAAAAACCATGTTTTTGTGTTTTTTCTTTGCAGTTCAAATCTTTGAACGGCTGATGTTCAATCCCAATCAACAACTACTATTCAATTGGATTTAACAGCCGTGTTTTTGTGTTTTTATTCATTGGTGTTCAAATATTTGAACGGTTGTTGTTCAATCCAATTGAACACTTGCTATTATTCAATCAGACTGAACAACCGTGTTTTGCATTTTTACGGCTGCTGTTAAAATCTTCGAACGACTGTTGTTTAATCCAATTGAACAACTTCTATTCAATTGGATTGAACAGTCATGTTTTTTTGTGTTTTACTTTGTTGTTTAATCATATAGAACAACTGATTTTTTCCCTCTTTAAGCATGATTCTTCTTTTCTTTTTTTTTATGATCTCTCCTCACAAAAACCTCTCCTTGTCCCACACCCCAGCTGTAAAACACATTTTTGAGTGGGAATTGGCACCTGAAGAGGAGAAAAGTAGCAATATTACTAATATGATGATCCTTTGAAAATTTAATGGAAATCTCTACTCCGGAAGCTGACATGGTAAATCTATGCAATGGACGGCTAAGACATCTCCTATTTAAACATGTTATTACACAATACAAAGTCTTATAATGGTATATCTTTCTACACTTTCGAGTAGTATTTCCCTTTGACATAAATATTTAGGAATAAGGAGTATTAATTGTATTGGCATTCTTTTTTTTACTTCACACACCATCCTTAACTCTTAAGGAGTTAATGAGCCTCCCTTCATGTATAAAGAATAAATATTATTCTTGCATGAAATTTTTTAAAAGAGAATAGGGGGTCTCATCATGAGCCATCCTACCATGATCATAAGGGTTTAGCAGGTGACATGCCCACAATGGCCAACACACTAGGGTAATGACCTTCTTAATTGCTTGAAGGACAGGAGGTCTCATCACGAGCCAGCCTACCATGATCATAAGGATTTAGCAGGTGAAAAGCCCACAATGGCCAACACACCAGGGTAATGACCTTCTCAATTGCTTCAAGGACAAGAGGTCTCATCACGAGCCGGCCTGATTACTCTATTAGAACTCTAGTGAGTGGCACCTTGACTATCTGGCCACCAAACCAGCATGGTGATCTCTCCATAAAATTGGAAAAATAACTACTTTTACATGAAGGATTCTGGCTCATTTTTCGGGTTAAAATAGCAACCCTGTCGATGCTATGAATGCTAGCTAGTAGCAGTGGCTCTATTTGTGGTATGAGATTATATTATAACGATAGCCAATTACTCTTACATATACCTTATCTCTTATTTCCATCCATTTCCAAGATAAATCAACTACTCAAATTAGTGATAATACTATTTGAATGCATAAGTAGCTATAAATGAACTATGCTTTCATGTTTGAATTCTGGGATGACAGCACCAATCATTATCTATCATAGTCATTCTTCCATCACACCATACCATTAAATAAGGAAATCCTATCATAATAATTGTTTTATTTCTTTCTTCCCTTCTTCGGTCAATTTTGCATGAGATACACTTATGATAAATTCCAATTCCAACCTTTAAAACCGAACGCATTCATAATTGTTACAATCACTCCTCTTTTCTTGAGCTCCAAGGCTACAGACATCGTTATCGTGTACAGACTGTGATTACTGATCCTTGACATTTTCCCACATATGCATTCATGATTGATTAAATCTCTCTTGTACTTAAGGAAGTGGACGCCCTTATTTTGAGAGAGGGGGTGTAAATATCCATCAATATTAAGCATGTGAATTCCCTACACAAATTTCGTTGGATACGCTAATAAGACCAAAATATCATTGCAATTACGATATGAAGTTACCTACATTTATAACAGAAGGCCGCAATTTATTTTTCTCTTGTATGAAGTGTTTATTCTAACCGATAGGGCTGAAAGGAAATATAGACAGAAGGAGAAATTAACTCAATAAAAAACATCAGCCATGGGAGGGAACTCTCTCCGGAATGAACCTACGACCTTCCCAATCTTAGACGCAACTCACACCATTCTCCAACAAGTTGGTTGGCTGCCATACTTACAAAAATTGCAAGGGTTTGACACAGATATAGAAATTGAATTCCTGCATAACCTACAGGAGGGACATACTAGACTCAATGGAAGGATTATACCGGTCACATAGGATATCATTGCTAAA
This sequence comes from Pinus albicaulis, assembly GCA_034641835.2. Lineage (NCBI taxonomy): Eukaryota > Viridiplantae > Streptophyta > Pinopsida > Pinales > Pinaceae > Pinus > Pinus albicaulis. The sequence continues at coordinate 10,691,689 of MU968382.1, read as the reverse complement.
GTTTCTGGAATGCCAGAAAAGGGAGAAATATTGACCAAAAAGCACCTTCTTCTACGAGAGGCAATTGGAGTGTACCAGGATCCAGGAGAACCATTGGAATAGAAAGGAAAGGGGATTAAACCTACCTCTCTACAACAACCGTGGTAGGAATTGGTAGCATTCATCTAAATATTCATCACATGCGATAGATGCCATGACGTTGTAAAACCCTGTCAACTCAAATTGTTAGTTGTTCTTAAGAAAAATATTTCAGTTAATCTGCCTTCTTGCTTAAATTATGTACATGACACTGTTGTTCGAATGAGAAAGGCTAAAAACCCCCAAGCAGCTGTCAACCACCATGGTTTAATCAAGTTAATTATCATGCATGAATTAGGCAAACAACAGACATCCTAGGACAACTTTGTTAACCATGTTGTGCATGCACATGAGGAAAACCCTGTCGGGACCGAAATTGAGCTCCCTAAAATGAACATACCTAGAGGAAGAAGAATGAAAAATACCCATGCTATTTCCTAGCCTTGGTGACTCTTTTCTAGCCAAACATGCTCTAGCCTAGCCTAGCCTAGCCTACACTAGCCTAGCATAACCTAGCCTACTATAGACTACCCTAGCCTTCTCTAGTGTAGCCTAGTGTTCTCTAGCCTAGATTTCTCTCAACTTAGGTTACCCTACTCATGGTTAGCCTAGCCTAGTCTACTTTAGGTTGGCCTACTTAGCCTAGTGCAGTCTACAATTGCCTAAGCTAGCTTACTCTTTGCTACGATAGCCTACCCTTGCTTAATTGAGCATACTCTAGTCTAAACTACCGTACCCCGCTCTATGCTAGTCTAGTTTAGCTTACTCTATCTTAGCCTACTCTATCCTAAACTACTCTATTCAAAACTACTCTAGTCTAGCCTACTCTTGCATAACCTAGCATAGCCTACTCTAGCCTAACATAACCTACTCCAGCTGACCCTATCATAGCTTGAAGTATTCTACTCTAGCCTATCCGAGCCTAACCTGGCCTACCCATACCTACTCTATCCTAGCATAGTCTATCCTAACATTGTCCACTCTAGCTTATTCTAGCCTCTAGCTCACCCTATCCTAACCTAGCCTAGTCTACTCTATCCTAGTCTACTATATCCTAGTCTACTCTATCCTAGCTTAGCCTAACGTAGCCTAGCCATACCTACTCTATCCTAGCCTACTCCATCCTAAAATATTCTAGTCTAGACTATTCTAGACTAGCCTAGCCTAGCCTAGCGTTGCCTAACCTAGCCTAGCCTAGCCTAGCCTAGCCTAGCCTGGCCTAACCTAGCCTATCATAACCTAGTCAAGCCTAGCCTACAACCACCTAGTGTAACTTATCCTACACTTTCCTAGCCTAGCCTAACCTATCCTAGCCTAGCCTAGCTTAACCTAACCTAGCCCACCCTAGCCTAGGCTAACCTAGACTAGCCTAGCCTAGCCTCCTATAGACTAGCCTAACATAGCCTTGCCTAGCCTAACCTAACTTGGCCTACCTTAGTCTCACCTAGCCTAACCTAGCCTAACCTAACCTAACCCAGTCTAGCCTAACCTAGCCTAACTAAACCTACCCTACCCTGGGCTACCCTAGGCTAACCTAGCCTTTCCTAGCCTAGCCTAGTCTACCCTAGCTTAACCTGACCTAGCCTAACCTAACCTTACCTAACCTAGCCTAACCTAGCCTTGCCTAACCTAGCCTAAACTAGGATAGCCTAACCTAGCCTAACCTAGCCTAACCTAGCCTAGGATAGCCTAACCTTGCCTAACCTAGCCTTGCCTAGGATAACATAACCTAACCTTGCCTTGCCTAGCCTAACCTAGTTTACCCTAACCTAGACTAGCCTAACTTAACTGAACCAAAACAAAACTAACCTAGCCTAACCTAGCCTAACCTAACATAGCCTAACCAAGCCTAACCTATCCTATCCTAACGAAGCCTAACCTATCCTACCCTAGTAGAGCCTAACCTAACCTAGACTAACCTATCCTAGCCTAGCCTAGCCTATCTTAGCTTATCCTAGCCCAGCTTATCCAAACCTAGCATGGTCCAGCCTATCCAAAATTAGCCTAGCCTAGCATATCCAAACCTATCCTAGTCCAACGTAGCCTACAGAGCCTAGCCTAACCTAGCCTATCCTAACCTAACCAAGCCTAACCTAGCCTAGCATAACCTAGCCTAACTTAGGCTAGCCTAACCTAACCTAACCTAGCCTTTCCTAGCCTAGCCTTCCCTAACCTAGCCTAGCATAGCGTAACCTAGCCAAGCCTAGCCTAGCCTAGCCTAGACTAACCTTGCTTAGTGTAACCTTACCTTGGCTAGCATAGACTAGCCTAGATTAGTCTAGTATAACTTAACCTAGCCTAGCCTAACCTATCATTGCCTAACCTAGCCTAACCGAACCTAACCTAACCTTCCCTAACCTAACCTAACCTAACCTTACCTAGCCTAGCCTATCTTAACTCATCCTAGCCTTACCTAGCCTAGCCTAGCCTAACCTATCCTAGGGTTAGCTAGACCAGCCTTTCCTAGCCTACCCTAGACTCACATAACATAACCTTTCCTAGCCTAACAATACCTATCCTAGCCTAACCTCGCTTATTCTAACCTAGCCTAACCTAGCATAACCTATCCTAGCCTAACATATCCTTGCCTCCCCTAGCCTAACCTACCCAAAATTAACCTAGCCTTGCCTTCTGTAACCTCACCTAGCCTTACATAGCCTAGGCTAGCCCAACCTAGGCTAACCTAGGCTAACCTAGCCTAGCCTAGCATAAGCTAACCTAGTGTAACCCAACCTATCCTAGCATAACCTAACCTATCCTAACCTAGCCTAGCTTAAACTAGTCTAGCCTATCATAACGTTTGCTAGCCTAAGCTTAGCTAGCCTAGCCTAAGCATGCCTAACCTAACTTAGTCTAACCTAAACTAACCTAACCTAGCCTAGCCTATCCCAACGTAGCCTAACCAATTCTAACCTTGCTTAGCCTAACCAAGTCTACCCTAACGTAGCCTAACCTAGCCTAGCATAACTAAGCCTAACCTAACCTAGCCTAACGTATCCTATCATAGCCTAGCCTACCCTAGCCTAACCTGGCCTAGGCTACACTATCCTATCCTACCCTAGTCTATCCTAGCCCAGCTTATCCAAACCTAGGCCATCCTAGCCTATCCAAACCTAGCCCAGCCTAGCCTACCCAAACCTATCTTACTCCAACATAGCATATAGACCCTAGCCTAACCTATTCTAGACTAACCTAGCCTACCCTAGCATAGCATAGCCTAGCCTAACCTAACCTAACCTAGCCTTGCCTAGCCTAACCTTCTGTAACCTAGCCTAGCATAGCATAACCTAGCCTAGCCTAGACTAACCTTTCTTATCCTAGACTTACCTTGCCTAGCCTAGACTAACCTAACTTAACCAAGCATAACTTAACCTAGCCTAGCCTAATCTATCATTTCCTAACATAGCTTAACCAAACCTAACCTAACCTTCCCTAGCCTAACCTAACCTAGCATTACCTAGCCTAACCTATCCTAACGTATCCTAGCCTTACCTATTCTAGCATAGCCTAACCTATCCTAGCCTTACCTAGCCTAGCCTTACCTAGCCTACCCTAGACTAACCTAACATAACCTTTCCTAGACAATGCTAGACTAACCTAACATAACCTTTCCTAGCTTAACCTAACCTAGCATTACCTAGCCTAACGTATCCTAGCCTTACCTATCCTAGCATAGCCTAACCTATCCTAGCCTTACCTAGCCTAGCCTTACCTAGCCTACCCTAGACTAACCTAACATAGCCTTTCCTAGCCTAACCATACCTATCCTAGCCTAACCTCACCTAGCCTAATCTATCCTAACCTAACCTAGCCTAACCTAGCATAACCTATCCTAGCCTAACATTTCCTTGCCTAACATGTCCTTGCCTAGCCTAGCCTAACCTACCCAAACTTAACCTAGCGTTGCCTTGGGTAACCTCGCCTTACCTTGTGAAACCTCGCCTAGCCTTGAGTAGCCTAGCTTAGCCCAACATAGGATAATCTAGCCTAGCATAAGCTAACCTAGCCTAACCCAACCTATCTTAGCATAACCTAACCTAGCCTAACCTAGCCTAGCCTAAACTAGCCTAGCCTATCATAACGTTTGTTAGCGTAACCTTTGCTAGCCTAACCTTAGGTAGCCTAACCTAACCTTGCCTAACCTAACCTACTCTAACCTAACTTAACCTATCCTAGCCTAACCCAATGTATCCTAGCATAGCATAGCATAGCCTAGCCTAGCCTAGCCTAGCCTACACTACCCCAACCTAGCCTTGCCTAACCTAGCCTAAACTACCATAGACTAACCTACCCTAGCCTCGACTATCCTAGCCTAGCATATCCTACCCTATCCTATTCTACCCTATCCTACCCTAGTCTAGACTAGCCTAACCTAACCTAACCGAACCTACCCTACCCTACCCTACCCTAACCTAAACTACCCTAACCTAAACTGACCTAGCCTAGTGTAGCCTAGCCTAACCTAGCCTAACCCAAACTTATGCAGCCTAGCCTATACTACTAACCTAACCTAACCTAAACTAGCATAACTTGAGCTACCCCCGGCCTAGCCTAGCCCAATGTATCCTAGCATAGCATATCATAGCCTAGCCTAGCCTAGCCTACACTACCCCAACCTAGCCTAGCCTAACCTAGCCCAACGTAGGTTAGCCTAACCTAGCCTAGCCTAACCTATCCTAACCTACCGTAGACTAACCTGCCCTAGCCTCGACTATCCTAGACTAGAATATCCTAGGCTATCCTATCCTAGCCTAACATAGCCTAGTCTAGACTAGCCTAACCTAACCTAACCTACCCTACCCTACCTTACCCTAACCTAATCCGGACTAGTTTAGCCTAGCCTAACCTAACCTAACCTAACCTAGCCTAACCGAACCTTACGCAGCCTAGCATATCCTACTAACCTAGCCTAACCTAAACTAGCCTAACTTAATCTACCTCGACGTCGCCTAGCTTAACCTAACCTAGCCCTACCTTACCGAAACTAGCATAGTCTTGCCTAGCCTCACCTAGTATAATGTAACCTGACCTAATGTAACCTAGCCTAGCCTAGCCTAGTGTACCCTCGCTAAACCTAGCCTAACCCAGCCTAGCCTACCCTATCCTAGGTTATCCTAAACTACATAAACTAACATAGCCTACATAGCCTAACCTAACCTAACCTTACCTAGCCTAAGGTTTCCTACTTAGCCTACTTAGCCTAGCCACATAGCCTAATTAGCCTACTTAGCCTAGCCTAACCTAGCCTGATTAGCCTACTTAGCTTACTTAACCTAGACTAACCTAGCCTAGCGTTGCCTACTCTTGCCTAGTTTAACCTAGCCGGCAATAACCTAGTCTAACATCGCTTGCTCTAGCCAATCCTCGCCTAGCCTAACTTATTCTAGCCTATCCTAGCCTAGCCTACTTTAGACTAGCCTAAGCTAGCCTATACTTGACTAACCTATGCTTGACTTGCCTAGCCTCACCTATCTAACCTAGTGTGCAATATCCTAGTCTAACCTAACTTACTCTAGTCGATCCTAGCCTATCCTAGCCTAGACTCTCCTAACCTAACCTACATTTTCCTAGCCTAGCCTAGCCTCGCCTAGCCTAGCCTAGCCTAGCCTAACCTAACCTAGCCTAGCATAGCCAAGCCTAGCCAATCCTAACCTAACATAACCTAACCTACCCTATCTTACCCTACCTTACCCTACCCTACCCTACCCTACCCTAGACTAACCTAATCTAGCCTAGCTTACCCTTGCCTAGCTTAACCTAGCTTAACCTAACCTAACCCAACCTACCCTACCCTACACTAGCCTATCCTAGCCTAGTGTAACCTAACCTAGCCTAGCTTAACCTAACCTAGTCTATTGTAATCTAACCAAACCTAGCCTAGCTTACCTTGACCTAATCTAACGTAGCCTACTCTAGCCTAGCCTACCTGACCTAATCTAACCCAGCCTACTCTAACATAACCTACCCTACTCTACCCTAGCCTAGCCTAGCCTATCCTATCCTAGCGTGGACTATCATAGCATATCCTAGCCTATTATAGCCTAGCCTAACGTAGCCTAAATCCTAGCCTAGCGTAACCTAGCATAACCTATCCTAAGCTAGCCTATACTAACCTAACCTAGCCTAACCTAAACTATCGTGGCCTAGCCTAACCTAACCTACAATAATATAGTCTAACCTTAACTTCAATAATATAGTATAACCTAGCATACTCTAGCCTAACCTAGCCTAGTCTCACCTATCCTAGCCTACCCTAGCTTACCCTAGCCTAGCCTTTCCTATCATGGCCTACCGTACCCTAGCCTAGCCTAATCTAACCTAGCCTATCTTAACCTAACCTAACCTAGCCTAGCCTAGCTTAACATAACCTACCCTACCATACCCTAGCCTAGCCTAGCCTAGCCTAACCTATCCTACCCTAACATATCCTATACTATCCTATCCTACCCTACCCTACCCTAGCCTAACCTAACCTAACCTATCCTAACGTAACCTAACCTAGCCTAGCCTAGCTTAGCCTAGCCTAACATAACCTATCCTAGCCTAACATAACCTAGCATATCCTATCCTAGCCTAACCTATCCTACCCTAACATAACCTAACCTATCCTATCCTATCCTATCCTACCCTACCCTAGCCTAGCCTAACCTAACCTAACCTATCCTAACGTAACCTAACCTAGCCTACCCTACCCTAGCCTACCCTACCCTAGCCTAACCTAGCATAGCCTAGCCTAACATAACCTATCCTAGCCTAACATAACCTAGCATATCCTATCCTATCCTATCCTCGCCTAGCCTAGCCTAGCCTAGCCTAGCCTAACCTAGACTTGCCTAGCCTAGCCTAGCATAATCTAGGCTAGCTTATCCTACTAACCTAACCTAACCTAACCTAACCTAGCCTAGCCTAACCTAACCTAACCTAGCATAGCCTAGCCTAGCCTAACCTAGCCTAACCTATCCTAGCCTAAAGTATAATAAAATTAAATAATATATTAAATATTTCAATTTGAAAATCATTTTAAAAAATAAATTAAACTAAATCATATTGATAAAGAAATAATTCAAAAAAAAAAAAAAATTTAAAAACTATTAATAAAAACTAAAATATAATTTTTTTCCCCCAAAACCGTACTGGTGTTGAAATCCTTACAACCGAAGGATTCTTTCTCCATTAATTATGTACCCATTATTGTTTGTGTTACCTTTCACAGACCAACCGTCCGGTACCTAATTTGTGATGGGGTTTTAATTTTGGATTACTTCTCTTGGTAATGTGCTTATAGGTTCTATCCCTCAACCCTGTAGATTTTTCTCTTAGTTCTCAGCATGAACTCTCTTCCTAGCAACTCCATCGACAGGTAAATTTCCCGTCAAGGTAAGTAACCTTTTTTGCAATGGTTACTCATTCTACCCCCAATTTTCTGGTTTTCACATTATATTCCTTTGCCCTGGTTAGGTTCTGGAAACTCTGTCAGGTTTGGTCGAGGGTATCACGGCTGTTAGGAGCGCATACACCGTTAATTAGCCAGGGTAAATTGTACCATACTCCAGACAACTTCTTAAGCGATCCTTATTTTAGGGTTTACAGGGTTTCATCATGGAGGACCTCCAATCAGCTTTCAAGTATCTGTCACCTAAATTAAAGTGGTGGACACATAAAAGTAGTTTAAAATATTCAGGAGGCGGCACAGCTTTACATTCAATAAAAATTGCTGACGCACTAGATAATAGGACCATACCTGGAACTGGAATTGGAATTGGGATTTCATTTCATTTCTTCAGCTAACATTAGAAGCGCCCTCAAATGACCTGTATCATTCATTTATTTTTCAGCAATATTAGCGACCTTTTCGCTACCCAGTAATTTACAATTAAAAAAAAACAAGCCAACAGAATACAGAGCGATGAGATTAAATGGAATTCCATGCGATTACCATGCTGAAGAAAGATGATCATTGATCTGCATGAGCCCGAAAACTGTTTGGGGTTCAAAAATCCTCATACAATTGAAAGAGAATCATAAGATCTACAGGATGCCCTTCGCTTTAAAGATTTAACTGTGGGCTATAGCACTAATATCAATATCTTCCATGAATTCAAACAAAAGTATAAGATAAAGAAAATTCATTACAAATTTCAGTCATCTCATGTCTATCTTGCTGATAATAGAGATATAATAGATGAATATACATCACCCCCAAATTACTGCCACGGGACGGTAATCTTGAATTCCGGTTCATTCTCTTCCCTATGTCAAACTGAAAATTCTCTTGCAGAGGCATCCGGCCCTTGTCTTGCAGAGGCACTACCACCCTCATCGAAGGTCTAGTATGAACAGAAAACCGATCGCTTGCTTTCTATCAAAATCATAATGACGCCGCTATCTAGTCGGAGACCTTCGCCACGAAATTCTTGTCCAGAAGAATGTTCTGAGGCTTGACATCCAGATGAATAATGTAAGCCAGGCCCAATACGATATTGATTTCTTTGTACGAGTATTTCCTCGCCATCACTTCGGACATACTGTTCATAGCTCCACTTTAAAGTTCTGTCCGGGTTTCGACTTCCACTAAGAAAATAAAAATCACTGCACCTGCGAACAAACCGACTGCCACTTTGTAAGAAGTACTGCCATGCTTTGAGGTCTTCGGATTCTTGATCATGTCAGTACTTTGCCCTTTGATGAAAATAAAATTGCTCTCGTTTGAAAGTCTCTCACGGACTCAGACTAAAAAGACACAGAGAACATAGAGAACATAGATAGTTAAGGACCAAATGGTGAAAAATGATAGGACTCAAGATATACATATATATCTCTGGCGCTTCTGGAGCCGTCCATTGATATACATATTTGAGGCTCCTACCTCCTCTCCAACCATCCCCCGAATCATGGGCTTTTTTCCTGCAACGGTTACCTCAACGGCTATGGCTTGAGGGCATGGTTGATAGAAACAGATCATCCCTGCTGTCCATGTTTTTTTTACGCCAACGGTTACTTCAATTGACAGCCATGGTTGATAGAAAGCCATAAAGGGCTGAGTTGATACAAAGCCATAAAAGTTACTTCAACGGCTATGGCTTGAGGGCTGAGTTGTCTTTCTCCAAAGCCATAAAGCATAATCTATAGGATATTAAAATGCTCTATAGGGTTAGTTATGGTTTATAGGATATTAAAATGCTGTATACGGTTACTCTTAGATTTAAACTAATTTAAATGTAACTATGAGCATTTACTGCTCTAGGACATTTAATAGTGTATAACTTATTGTTTGCCGTAAAATTCCACTTGTGCTGAATGAATATTTGAATTTCAACGCGACGGAAAATTTCAAATAGACGTGAGCGGCAAATTTGAAATTCAAATGCGCACACGGCAATGAAATAAAATTGAAATTCAAACGGGAACCCACCACTGAGTCAGTGTAAGAAAGCGCCAGAATACTGCATAAACTCAAACATAGATGCAACGTACATTTATTTCATTAACTACGACATTTCGCCTGCTCGGAAAGATGGATGGAGTGATCGCAAAACAAATGGCACACGTCACATCTTAGATGCGGCTTCCGGAAGCATAGCATGCTTATGTATGGTGAATGGCTGCTATAGGGTGCATTAAATATCAATCAGGATTTCGTGTGTTTATTTTATCTATTCTATCAACCCCACAACCCTAAAATTGTATGTACTCATGTTTATGGAAGACCCAACACTACTATTGCTAATGCATCTCCAACGATCTAATGATATAATTTTGTGCTTTCAAATATTTTGTTTGTGATTACTTTTTTCAGTGGTTTTTTTTTTTTTTCACCTTTATTCATTCTAATACACAAGAGATTACTGCAGAGCTCAGCTTTGGAATCCACTTTAGCGTGGTTATAAATATATAAATGAAGTGTTCATTATCTCTCCGTGCCCTTTAATAGATGATTGTATAATATAAATGAGTTAGAAGAATCTATGGTCTTCAATATAAATGAGTTACAAGAGAATGTGAATAATATTCTAGGTACTCATCGAAGATTTCATAAGATAAATAGGAAAATGATAATGCTCTATTTTTTTTTCATTGGTTTAAGAAATATGTAAGTCTATGTAAGTGTTATTTTAAAAAATCAAATCAATATTTTTTGACATATTTAAAATTGATTTTTATAATTTATTTATTTTTAATAGTAGATTTGTTGAACTTACTTTACAGTTTTGAGAAATATTTATTAACTTACAAATTTGTGATATCTTTTTCTTCACTTATATGATGAATAATATTATTTTTCCTCACTTATATGAAAAATATTTTTGAAAAAAGAGCTTTATAAGTTTAATTTTTATGATTTAAGTTTTCATGAAGGTATAAAACTCTAATTTAAATTTTTTTAGCAAATAAAAATATTTCAATAAATATTTGAAATATTATAATCATTAATATGTATAATATATTATATTTAATTTCATTTATTATATATATATATATATATATATATATATATATGAAATATTTTTAATAGTTATTTAGTTTAGTTTTAATTTCATATATATTGTATTCTATTTTCATTTCATTTATATAATTATGTAATATTGTCAAGTATATATGTATAATTTTGTTTTAATATTATATGTGTGTGCGTGTTTTTTAGGTAAGAGTTAAAAGTCAAGATTTCATAATAGAAGAATTAGTTAATGCATACTGGAACTTTATATTAATTCAATTTTTTTTATTAGTAATATTTTTTTTATTTTACAAAATTTAAATTTTTATAATGGTAAAGTAATTTTAATACATGAATGATGAAAATTTTGGATAAAAATTGTACAATTGTAGTGGATAATCATACCAGTCTACTTTATTGTTGCAAAATTATATATATATATATAAACAAAGCCTTCAAATTATTACTATAAATGTTGGAGATATATTTATCCACAAAACATAGAAAAAATTATAAAATCAATCAATTATGATGATTATCTATTAATTTATTAATAAAAATAACTATAAATATGGATAATTAATAAATTAATCCATAATCATTTTCCCAGATTGATTTTATATTCACATAGTATTAACTAATGTTATTGTAAGGAAATGAAATATTATATAATGAAAAAAGTGTGGACAAAGATCAAACTTTATCCATAATTGATCAATAATCATAAGAGTTCATTATCGATTATCCCATCAATGATCATAATAGTTGATTATCCATAATCCCAACAATAACCATAGAGTTGATTATCCTTAATCCCATTAAGTATATTTTAATTAATAAGTTGACTAATAATTGTAGACATAAAAATGGATACTATGGAGATGTCAAATAACCCTCCAATAAAAACTCACACCACATAAATCTTCAAAATATCAAATTGATTAATAATTTTATATTTGGGCATTGCATTTAACATGTATCTCAAACACTTTTGTTTAAAATTTTAATATCTAAATGAATATGTAGTTGCATTATGAGTTTAGTTTAGCACCAGTAAAAGATTATTTTTATAAATGAATGTACTTAACATGCATATTAAGTAATACAGATTAAAAGATTAGTATGTAAATGCATGATGAGTTGGTTTACTATTAAAGATTTATATTAAGCCCAATCAAGCAATGCTTCGTTCAAATCAGTATTACTATTATCTGATGCTTTGCATTGTCATTCAATATTGCTAAGTCAGCCCGCTGATTTTTAACCAGTAGCTTCTTTCCACTAGCATCTAGTTCTTTTCCTTGTAAACATAAAACCATCAAAAGACCAAAAACATCATAAAACACTAGACACAACGCATTAAGAAACAAACACTTAGGCACATACAGTGCACTTCACTTCAACAGTTTACCAACCCTGGTTGACAATTAAATGAACTCAATTTAGGAGACTAGGTTGAGCACAAACATTTTGGTGCCGTTGCCGGGGAAGTGAAAACTAGGTAACCTTTGTTTCTTAACTCCCAAAAAAAATTATATGCGTAGAGAGAGAGACTCAAGGGGTAGATTCATAAACAGCAGAAACAGAAGTTTGATTCCTAGAACACCACTTGTTTAACCTAGACCAAGAGCTAGTACACCTTCAACTCAGACCCACATTCCATCCATCAATGATCCTAGACTTCTAGAAGACCTAAGATCAGATATTCCATTAGAGAGACCTTTCACTTCATCCACTGAACCTGCCTTAGAAGAAGATCCAAAGACTCCTGTTAGGGACACAAACTTTTCCACTTTCACAGGAGAATTAATCATGGCAGAGGAAGGGGAAGGAGGAGTCTTTAATGGAGAACACAAATTATTTGGAGAGGGTAGAGGTAGAGGTAGAGGAGAAGGAGGTAGAGGTGTAGAAGGAGGAAGAGGTAGAAGAGAAATAGGAAGCTCTTTTGGGTTTCCTATAATAGATGAAGAAACCAATACAACCATGAAAAACATTTCACCCTCTGTTCTTCCAAACTTCTATGAACTTAAAACTAAAGATCCTGAAACCTTCCTATTTGAATTTGAAGTCCTGTGTAGAACTTATGACTACTTACAAGATGCTAAAAAACTCAAACTATTTCCTTCAACATTGAAAGGAGCAGCGTTGAAGTGGTTTATGATTTTGATCAACCGTTCTATTAGGACATGGGAAGACATGAAACAAGCATTTCTAGAGAGGTATTTGGATTATTGTATGCTGGTCAATCATAAGGAAGAAGTGTTTAAGATGTTACAAAAAGAAGATGAAAATTTGGAAGATTTGTTGGAGATATTTCATTACAACATCAAAAGAGAAAAAATGGAAAACTTAGATCAAGACACCTTAAAAGCTCTTTTGTTGAAAAAAATTAGGGATGAATGGTTGGATATCCTTAACATGATGGGAAAAGGGGATATATCACAGCTCACATTACCCGAAATATTTGAGTTATGAAAGTGAAAAAGATGAATCTGATGCCTTGGCAGTCTTTTGTCCCAAATGTAGAAAGAAACATGCCTTGAGGGAGTGTCCTTTGGATGTAAAAGTTGTAGAGACCTGTGTCATTTGTTCTGAAAAACATGAGACCAAGAATTGTCCTTCTCTTCCTGGTCTCAAAGCTGTCTTTCAAGAGGAAACTCCTATAGATTCCACAGAATCTCTCAATTTTGTCTCTATAAGGCCTTGGCAAGGACCTCAAACACAAGGATTCCATGATCAAATGTATAACCAACCTCCAACTTGGAATTCTTGGCAGCAACCTTGGCCTCAATTTCAAAATCAATCTCAAGCTTGGGCACAAGGAGCACAAAATCCCTATGGAAGATACTCTCAGTACTATCAGTATCCACCATCCTATCCACCATACCCACATTTTTATCCTCAAAATCCTCAACAAAATTTTCAACAAATCCTCAACAACATCATCAGAACCTACCACATCAAAATCAACCACTTCCATTACCATTTCCTCAAAAATCAAATCAGTTACCTGCTCAACCCATACCAAACCCCAACAATAAAAATCCTCAGAACACATACATGATAGAAGGCCAACAGTTTCCAAGTTATTTAAGTACTCCTTTAGACCTTAGTGATGTTCAACTTAGGTCTGGAAGAATACTTGGAAAGAGGAAACCTTCTGTGATCATACAAGAACAAGATAACTCTGAGGAAGATTCTCTATGGGTGAATAAACGTCTTGAGGAAGACATATCTTTTCAGGACCGAAACATTGAAAAATCAAAGCAAAAAGAACCAATAATTTCAACTCCTGTATTAGAGCAGCCATCAACATCTACTTCTACACCTCCCTTTCCAGAAAGATTACAAATTGATAGAGGTGTAGAAAGCAGAATTATGGGCCACTAGTATGGTTACCCTAGTCAAACTAGATGAAAGCTGAAATGTTTGCATTAAGATTCCATTATTACAAGCTATCAAGGAAATTCCAATTTTAGCAAAGACAATAAAGGAGTTGAGCATGAAGAAAACAAGAAAAAGAATAAGAGAGAAAAATAAAATTCAACTGGCAGGAAAAATAGTAGACATTATGATGGGTAAGATTTCTATTCCAAAGTATGTAGACCCGGGAAATCCAGTTGTTAAAATTCATATCAATGGAATTGAGATCCAAAACAAACTCATTGATTTAGGAGCGGCAATCAATATCATGAGTAGACAAATCATGGATAAACTGAAACTTCCTAATCTTCTTTTTACACCCACATTATTACAATTAGTAGATAGATCTGTGATCAAACCTGATTGGGTAATAGAAGACATTCCAGTTTCTCTAGCTTCTTGGGAGTACCCTATGGATTTCATGATCCTAACTCCTAAGAATAGTCTAGGAGGGCATCCTATTATATTAGGAAGACATTGGTTAGCTACAGCTGATGCTTTCATTAGTTGTAATCATTTGTGATATGTACATCTCTTATGGTAGTTCAACTAAATTCTTTGTATCCTCTGGGCTAGGACAATTAGATTTAGATGATACTCAATGGATGAGGATGAAGATTTACAACCTCTCTTCACAATTTCAGAAATTAGTGAAGATAATCAAATTCTAAATACTCTGAAAACTTTGAGTCCTCTTCAATACAAACCTGAACCATTTCAAGGGATCCAACATTGAGTTTTTTGTCATCAAAGTGAGATGTCTCTTCATTCTATGGATAAATTTGGCAACTCTACAAGTGAGATATTTCAGGAAAAACTTGAACATAAACGGAGAACCTAGAAAAATCTCAAACAAGAAAGGGATTGATCCAGGAAGTATTCAGGCAAAACTATTACCTATGCATGGGGAGTACATGAACCCCAAAGGGATTAGCCCTTAGACTACTTTTCTCACACATCTATATAAGGGAAAATTATGACCAATCGAGAAAAAACTATAAAGAAGGATGAATCCAAACCTTAGGGAGATTGTTAAAGAAGAATTGCAGAAATTGTTAAATGTCAACTTTATTTATCCCATTTCAGATAGTCAATGGGTTTCTCCTTTGGTAATTGTACCAAAGAAAAATGGTAAATGGAGGGTATGTATTGGCTACTGGGAATTAAACAAAGCCACTCTTAAAGATCATTTTCCCCTACCTTTCATAGATCAGGTGTTAGACACATTAGCTGGAAAAAAGTACTTTTCATTTTTAGATGGGTTCAATGGTTATAATCAAATTCAAGTAGTACTTGACGATCAAGACAAAACCACATTTACTTGTCCCTGGGGTACATATGCCTACCGAGTATTTCCATTTGGACTATGCAATGCACCTGCAACATTTCAAAAGGCAGTATTAGGAATCTCTTTAGATCTAATACATGATTGTGTAGAGGTATACATGGATGATTTCACAGTGTATGGAAACACATTTGAAGAAGCCTTAGCAAACTTGGAAATTTTTTTAAAGAGATGTAAAGAAGCAAATCTTTTACTAAGTCATGAGAAGTGTTTTATGATATTTACTGAAGGAATTGTTTAGGGCATCACATTTCAGGGGATGGGATTAGATTTGATGAGTCAAAAGTTGAAGTCATCTCTAACTTATCTGTTCCAAGTTTTCAAAAATATGTTAGGAGTTTTCTAGGATTTACAGGATATTATCGGAGGTTTATAGAAAACTTCATGAAGATAGCATCTCCACTCTTCAAATTGCTTGCCAAAGACTGTGAATTCAAGTGGAATTCTGATTGCCAGTTAGCCTTTGAGACCCTGAAAACCAAAATTTCTGAAGCACCTATATTAAGGGGACCTAACTGGAAGTTACATTTTCATATCTCAACAGATGCCTTTGATACAGCTCTAGGAGCAGTATTGGGACAAAATTACCTGATTCCTCATGCCATCTACTATACCAGTAAAAATTTGACTCCTGCAGAGTTAAACTATACTGTAACTGAAAAAGAGTTTTTAGCTGTTGTTCATGCTATAAACAAATTCAGACACTATATAACAGGCTATGAAACTTTTGTTCACACTGATCATTCTGAAATTAGATACTTAATGAACAAATCAGTACTAATAGTAGAGTCATAAGATGGTTATTTCTTTTACAAATTCAACATTACCATAATGAATGGAGTCTGGAAAACAAAATATACATTCAAACTTATTTCCTATCTAGACTCCAAAGCATCAAGGTATTTTCAGTTGAAGATCAATTTCTTTGATGAATATCTTTTTACATTTCTGCTCAAAACTCCTATGTTTTATGACATTTGCTAATCCGCTAGTTTCAAGAAAATTTCCTTCAATAATGAATGCAGAGATAAACAAAAATCATTTATGACGGTGCAAAATATTCATGGGTTGCTAATGAGTTGTACAGGCAGATCTGGGTTGATCAATTGATCATTAGGATCAAAGCATGTCATGATGAACCTTGTGGCGGACACTTTCTTGATAAGAGGACAACATAAGATCCAGTTGTTAGGATATTATTGACATCCTTGTTTAGCAAATTCTTCAAAGAGTATGTCGAGACCCAGCATGATTAAAGGCAGGAAACCTTCTCCTTTAGGTGAGATGCCATTACAACCTCAGGTACACATTGAACCTTTTGAAAAATGGGCTTTGAATTTTGTAGGACCTATTAGTCCTCCATCAAGACAAAAGAAATATATATTAGTTTGCACTGATTATGTTACTAAGTGGGTAGAAGCTAAACCATTACTTGTTGCTAATGAAGCATCTGTAGTTACTTTTCTTTTTGAGGATATTTTTACTCATTTTGGTGTCCCAAGGGAAATTGTTATAGATCAAGGAGCTCAATTTACATCAAGGCTAGTGGAGCAAATGATGGAGAAGTACAAAATCAGACATAGAAAATCTACTCCTTATCATCCACAAGCAAATGGTCAAGTGGAATCTACTAATAAGGTCATTGAAGGAATCCTAACAAAGACTATTCATTTACATAGAAGAGATTGGGTAGATAGGCTTCCTGAAGCCTTGTGGGCCTATAGAACTATATGGAGAAACACAACAGGCCATACTCCTTATGAACTTGTTTATGGAAAGCAAGTTTTGTTTCCCATAGAGTTCCAGATTCAAACTTTCAAAATGGCAGTTCAGCTAGGACTTGATTTAACGGAGGCACAAAAGCATAGATTGGAGTAGATTAATGAATTGGATGAGATCAGACAAGATGCAGTTCAGAAAACAAGTCTAGTCCAATAGCAAAGGACTAGATGGCATGAAAAGTACATCAAAGAGAAGAAATTCAAAGAAGGTGACTGGGCTCTCTTGTTTGATTCAAAATTCAAGGATTTTCAAGGTAAATTTCAAACACATTGGCTAGGGCCATATGAAATTGTTGAAATTTTTGACAATGGAGCAGTAAAAATCAGGACAATAGATGAATAAGAGGTCACTTTTCTTGTGAATGGTCATAGATTGAAGCTGTATCACAAACCACTCTCAAGAGAAGAATTTGTCAAGAAGTTCCAGGAAAACAGTGATGTGAATTTAATGAAGAAGAATATTTCTTCGTCATCAACTTGATTGAATTTTCTGAAGCATTGCTTTGAAATAAATAAATAAATAAATAAATAAAGTATAGACATGAAAACCAATCACTGATTGGCATGTTTATACAGAAAAGATAGGGTGAAAATCATAGTCTTTCTGACACTCTAACTTTTCCATTTTGTTTTTGCAAGCAGCTGTTACAAAATCATAAGTTTAGATCCATTGCACTTATGATCCATCTCATTTCATTTCATTCCATTTACTTATCCATCCATACTCCATTTCATTCATTCATACTTCACTTCATTCCATATTTCATTCATCTCATTCCATACTTCATCCACCTCATTTCCATATCAAAATTTAAAATTTTGATGTTTTTCTGCAAATGAATAACACATGTCATGGATTGCAGGCCATTTCCTATATTCTTCCACTCCATTTCATAAATTATAATCCATCCCACTCCATCATTCACTTCATACATATCCCATTATACCATATTTCATCATTTATCTTCACTCATTCCATATAATATTCCACTTATATTCCAAACCACTCCATTCCATGATTAAAATTCTCTACATGTACATTCTGCAGCTAAACAGACATTCTGCAGCTAATCAGACTTTTTGCAGCCATGCAATCATTCCACAGCTACAGATCCTGAAGAAACTGATCAACAGACATTTTAATTGCAACAAAATGATCCAGTATATCCATGAACAAGAAAAGTTAAGAAGGATTATGAAGACTCACAAAATAATGGTTTCCAGAGGAGAACAAAGTATACAAAGACCACAAAAAGTAGATGAAAAGCAAAGGTAAAAAGTTCTGATTATAATGGCATATCATAAAAACTTTAGTATAGTTTTAGTTACGAATCATTTGAAAAGTTGTTTTGATTATTTTTATTGATCATGCCAAATATACCCTCTGCAAAACTTTGGATAAACATCTTTCATTTCAAATCCTATACCCGATCATTATTTAAGCGGTTAAAATGCTGAAGTAATTGATTTTCTCACGTCACCCAGCCAAATCATTTAATGATGATTTTTGAAACCGTTGTAAAATATCTCCGCGGTATTTTCACTCATTGATTTGTTTTCTTCACCTCACTTCATTAACTCGTTCTGTAACCACTTCCTATTACTCCATTCCATATCCAACCCTTCATCATTTCATTCTGTTAAACAGAGGTATCTCTGTCACCATGAGCAGAGGTATCTTATTTTGAAAGCTGAAGCCATTGTCACCGTGGAGCAGAGGTATATCATTTTGAAAGTTAAAGCCACTATCACCGTAAGCAGAGGTATATCAGTTTTAAATTTGAAGCCACTATCACCATGAGTAGAGGTATATCAGTGTGAAATTTGAAGCCATTGTCACCGTGGAACAGAGGTATATCAGTTTGAAAATTGAAGCACTATCACCGTGAAGCAAAGGAGTATTAATTTGAGGGTTGAAGTCATTGTCTCCGAGAGCAGAAAGAGTACTAATCTGAAGATTGAAGAAGAAATTATGGGCCTCATTGTGAGAACTGAACCAGTGGGCACAAAATACTTGGAAGGATACCCTCAAAGCAGAGAAATGTTGCAACAAGCAGGATGGCTTCAATTCCTTGAGAAATTTAATGGCTTCCACAAAGAAGTTACTAAAACATTTGCAAGGTCATTCAAAGGAGCCGAGGTTGAAGTTGGAGATGTTAAATTCACTGTCACAGAGGTTTTTATTGCAGAAGCAATAGGATTGCTTAGACATGGAGAAAGATGGTTTAAGAACAGAGAATTTCATAATGAATCATGGAAGAGGATCCTCAAATCACCAGGTATGGATGTCACTTTGTTTAAAAAGGGAATTCCAAGCTCTGCATTAAAAAAATAAATGGAGAAACATATTGCTTATTCTACAAAAATTTATCACTTGTGAAAGTAGATATGGTACTTTTTATGTTTACCATATTAGGTTGATAATGCATTTTCTGGAAGAAGAGCTTAATTTGCCCTATTTTTTGCTTCAAATTTTAAAAAAGATGGTTTCAAGTGTTCAGAGGAGAGTCCAATTCCTAGAAACAACTCTATACCATCATGGCTTGGTTAAGATTTTAATTGAATACCATTTAGCCAAAACAAAAGATACTTGGGATAATTTCTTGGTGAGGAATCACTTTGAGGAACCAAAAGAGCCTTCACTTGAACATCAGCCTACAAAGAGAAGTAGAAGATGGAGAGCCTATAAATTGAAACTGATAAATAAATTCAAGAAAGCAGTGAAGAGACAATCTCTAACAAATTGACTCAGATTAAGAGACAACTTAAGGAAGAGAGGGTAATCAGAAAATTTTCCACAGAAAAAGGAGAGGGATCATCCCAGCCAAGAAGAAGCCATAGAATCAGGGGGAAACTAACGAAAACACAGATCAAACAAATCGGGGTGATAAACATAGAAGATGAGGAAACACCTATTGAAGAAGATGTTGAAGAAGATTTTGATGAAGAAACCCCTGAAACTGACCCTGCACAGCAAGAAGTTTATGACTATGTTGAAACATTGGAAAGGAAAGCTTCAGAGAGTAGAGAGAGAACCCCTAGTCCTCCACTGTCCGAAATAGATGTGTTAAGAAGAGATAGGTATGAGATGGAAGTACTTAATAGACATATCAGAAATGAGAATGATATTCTGAAGGAACAAGTCAAACTCAAAACCAATATGAACTCAACCTTATCTCTACAAATGGACAAAGTGGAAAAGGCTAATGAAAAGTTGAAAAATAAGAGCAAGAAGTTAATTAGGGCACTTACCAGTTTAAGGTTCAAGTTAGTCATCAGGAAACCCAGAAGACCTTTAACTTCCAGGAAAATAAGAAGAAGAGGGTTAGATGTTCTTGCAGAAGTCTCTGAGTTTATGGAATAAGTTGCATGAGGACATGCAAGAAGTCAGCAGTGGGGGTATGTTGAGCCCCAAGATTATTCTTTATTTCATCTTACTTCACTCCATTTTCCTTTGTCCATTTTTATCCCAGGCCCAAATGATCAATGAAATTAGTTAAAATTACTTTTAGAATGAATAACATGGCTAACTTGCTAAGTTTTGTGATTTTGTCATTGTAATTCATTTTGAACCGAAAGTAGCTACAGAATGTAGACATTCCGTAGCTAACCGCCAATTCTACAGCTGTCTTCATGTTCAAGCATGTTCCAGGTATCCTCACAGGAAAATCCACACATGGGTATATTCCACATCATGTCCTCAACGTTTGTTGCTCACCATGAGGAATGAACCGAATTCTGGACGTGGTTTTGGTACGTGGGAACTCATTCAAGGAGGCAGACTCCTAATAGGAATAGGACAGTACAGATGTCCTTTTTCCCTTTACGCTGCCATATTTAGATTTCTAGTACAATTTTGATATGAAAAGACAATGATCCCCATATTTTTGCAAGTTCTGTTATGAAGATTTGTTATAAATGCACTTGGGAAATCGAGAGACTAGCTCTAGATTTTGATTAGATTTCATGGATTGACTGCTATATTTCTAAAGACCTAGAATACTCTGTTTCAAGTTATTTTCCTTTAATGAAGAAGACAACATTGCTTTGAACGCGTTGAGTTGATTTTGAGTTAGATTTCGTCTGGTGGTAGAGGGCCCCTGCCTCCTGAATGGCTTTACTTTCGCAATTTAGATAAGTATCTTAGTTTTTTTTCATGTTTTTGAAGTTTGAGTTCATAGTTAATTTCATTAGTCACTATAGCTATACTTGTTCTAAGAAACTCTTCCAAAAGATCATGATAATGAATGAGAAATAGCTGTAGTGTTATAGATTTTAATTGCAATTTCTTTTGTTCATTATCACAGTTGAACTTATTCTAGCAAACTCTTCCAAAAAATCATTATGATGGCTAAGGCATGACTGTGATACCGAAGGGTTCAGTTGCTTGTTTACACTAAGTAGCATAGCTGATCTTACTCTTAAACCTCTCTTCCAAAACATCATAACAATGGGTAGGAAATAGCTATGATATCTTAGTTTTTAATTGAAATTGCCTTCAATTTTCATGTTTTCATTTGCATTGAATTGTACAGCCAGGATTGTTCTAAGAAGCTCTTCCAAAACACCATTCATGATGGACAAAATAGGCTGTAGAATCCCATAGATTAATTGCATGATAACTTAGTTAGGGCACTCCGAAGTCAAATTGCATTCAATTCATGCTCTGTTATTTCGTTTTAAGTTTGATAATGGCTTGTTAGTTTAGCACTGTTTATTGTAGACTGATAACACTTTAGTTCAGTTCTAACTTAGCTCACTGTATTTACATTCCACATTTAGTTGTCATCCATTGCATATTAAAGGTGACTAAAGTGAGGTGACCCCTCTTATTTCTCACTTTATTTATTATTTCTATCTAAAGCGGCAAAATAAAGCAAAAATGCAATATTCCAATTAGCAAGGCTAATTGGGAATATTACAGAAATGTTCAGACAATGATAAATTACAATGGAAAGTAAAAAGCTTTGAAACTCATGACTCTTGGCAGAAGTAATGCTTGAGCCTCCTACCATTGACAGGACCTCCATATAGATCTTCTCCATTCAATTCCTTCATGAAAAATGCATTGCGACCCCTTTCAGCATGAATAATATAGGGTCCTTTCCACAAGTTCTCAAACTTGCAATGTTTTCCCTTCTCTTCCCTTCTTGAATCCCATTTAAGAACCACATTTCCAACTTGGAAATTGTTTGCCTTATTCCTTTTATCAAATAGTTTTTTGATATTTTCTTGGACTAGTTGTGTTCTTTCATAAACTTCCTCTCTGGACTATTGTAAATGAATTGTTTGGTTGATTCTTCTCTACATATCATTTTCTTCAATTTTCACTTCTTGAAGGAGTTTCATGACTAGAAATCCTAATGATATTAGGAAGAATGCATCCATGTCATAAACCAATTGATAGGGGAACATATTTATTGACTTCATAGTACTTAATCTATTAGCCCATAAGGCATGAACCAACTTACTGTGCCATGATTTCTGATTCTTCTCCAGCAACTTTTTGATGATATTGATGAGGCTTTTGTTGGAGGATTAAGCTAATCCATTTCCTTGGGGATAGTAGGCAGTAGAGTGGCCCAAGGTGATGTGGTATTTGTAACAGAAATAAACCATTCTTTTATACTTGAAGACAACAACATTGTCTCTTATGATTTTTCTAGGACAACCAAATCTGGATAGGATGTTTGTTTCAAGGAACTTGATAATGACAGAGTTAGTAGCACTCCTAGATGGTATGGATTCTATCCACTTGGTAAAGTAGTCAATGGCATTGAGGATCCATTTATGTTGGGCTGATGAATATGGGTGAATTTCCGCAATGAAGTCCAAGCCCCATTGCTGAAAGGGTGCCTCAACACTGATGGGATGTAATAGTAAGGGAAGGAGTTTTCTTTTTCCATAAAAAAATTGACACTTATGGCAAGACATGACTAACTTCTGAGTATCTGAGAAAAGGGTGGGCCAATAGTGACCAGATCTAAGGATTTTGTTTGTTGTGGTCTTCCAGTAGAGGTGTCCTCAACATTCTCCTTCATGTAGCTCATGCATGATTTTTCCTGCATCATCCTCAAGTAAGCATTTAAGCAAAATTCCAACAACATTTTTCCAATATAATACCCCATCTAATATGCAATAATTTAAAGCTTTCTATTTCAAAAATCTATCTTTAGTTTTGGACAAAGAAGGGGGGTATTTAAATATAAAAGTACATAAATGATGTCAACATACCAAGGAGAATTCAAAAATGTTTCTTTAATGAAAGGGGCCGTAAATTCTTTTATTTCTTCCAACACATCCACCATATTCATATCTAGTGCTTGGAAGTTCGACTCATCCATGAGTTTTGCTAATCCCTGCCCTTTAATCAGTTTGCTGGGCCTGATTTCTAAGTCATATTCAAGAATAGTGGCAATCCATTTTCCCCTTTTACCATCAGTGTCTTGACTTAGAATATCCTTGACAACAGTATGTGCAAGAAAAGCAATTATGTGAGAGTGTAAAATGTAGACTCTAAAGTCTTTTAATGCTTTCACTAATGCTAAGGCTTGCTTCTCCATGATGTTATATTTGAGAGGAGCATCTCTTAAGGCCCTACTAAAAAAGGATATTGGTTGTTCCTGCGCCAAATCATTATTTTGAAGTAATACTGTAGCTATTGTATGTTCTGATGCAAAAGAAAAAATATAAGTCTTTGGTGAAATATGGACTAATCAAGACTGGTGTTTGAGTGAGACCTTGTTTAACTAGTTCAAATGATTTTTTAGCTTGTGTAGTCCATTTCACACCTACCTCTTTCTTAAGCATGTTTTTTATGTTCCTTAATAGCTCAGCAAGGTTGGGGATAAACCTCCTTAAAAAATTTATCTTCCCAATGAAAGATTGTGATTCTTTGACGCTTCTTGGATGGCTGATTTTCAATATGCCATCAATCCTTTTAGGGTATACTTTGATTCCCTCTTCTGAAATTATGTGGCCAAGAAGCTTGCCTTCTTGGAGACCGAAGAGTGTCTTCTTGGGATTCAAAGATAAGCCGAATTTCCTAAATTTATCAAAAACTTTTCTTAAATGAATCAAATGTTCTTCATCAGTTTTAGAGAAGATGGTTATGTCATCAAGGTAAATGATTATAAAATAGCCAATATATTCTGAGAAGGCAATGTCCATGGCCCTTTGGAAGGTGGCCCCTGCATTCATCAAACCAAATGGCATTTTGAAATACATAAAGGTGCCCCAAGGTGTGGTAAAAGTAGTCTTGTGTTGATCACTTGGGAGCACTAACACCTGGTTGTAACCTGAGAACCATCTTGTTTATTGTGCTTGGCCATAAAAAATGCTCTCTCATTGGCTTATTCTTCACTGTTATTGTCTTCATCGGATGATGAGCTATCTTCTTTAGAGAGAAAGTTCCTTTTGGATCCTTTCTCTTTTCCTTGCTTGTTGAATTTCTTAAAGCCTTTCTTTCCTTTTGAGTTTCCATCACTTATGTTTGGAAATTTTGCTGCGAAATGCCCAACCTCACCATAGGTGAAACATATCAATGGAAGTTTACCTTTGAATTTTCCCTTACCAATTTTTAGTTTTCTCATAAAGTAAGCATATTCTTCATCTGAAAGACCTTATTCATCATAATACTTTTCTTCACACTTACAAGTGCATGTGTTTTCAATTGAAGGTTGTTTGTCCTTATTGGTTTTCTTAGATGCAATGAACGCAATTTCTAGATGTGAAGTACCCTCTTCTTCATCATGTCTCATTTCAAATGCTATGATAACTCCATGTAATTCCTCTTTGCTGAGTTTGTCCAGATTTGCACTGTATTCCTATAGAAATTATATACAACATGCGTTTATATATCCAGATTTTCCTAATCTAACAATATTTATCTTCTTTCTAAATACATAATCCTTCCACTTTTAATCTTTTGTGGAAATTAAAATCAATTGCAAACACATGAAGCAATAAAAACAATCGCACATAACACAGTTGTTTAACGGGAAAGCCTAAAGCTAAAAACCCCAACTATCATATATTATGTATCATGGAGATCATGTAACAATCTCATACAAAGCTTAGTACATCAAGCTTTCAGTACAATCAATCGTCACACACTAATCAGAAGAAATATGCAAATCCATGCACTAATTTCTTGCCACCTAATAGCCTGCTTCACTGCACAATCCCTGCTGAAGAATAGCTCTGAATGAATTCAAATTTCCCTTGCCTTGACTTCACAATCCTCATTGGCAACTCCAATGTGTGTGTGGTGAAATCAATGCATCACTATAGTCACAACGGATAGTCCATCTTGCCCTTTCACCTATCTCTCCACTAGGTCTCCACTGGAACTGACATGCACTGTAGTTAACTGTTGTATTTGTTCAGTTGATTAATGAGTTATTATTTTTGAATTAATTAAATAATTAATTCACTCCACTCTCACTAGTGTATCATTCAGTTAGACTAGATACAACTAGCTCAACTGAGTTTAACTCCATTAACTGAGTTAAACTGAATAAAAACTCCATGAACTACTCTTCCAACTCTGTCATAACTTTTCCACTTTAGTTCTAACTGAGTCCTCCATGCATGAACCACCAGTAAACCCTAGGAATTGTGTAATTCCTTTAGCCCACTGATTTTCCAAATCTGTACACTGAAATTAAGTGCTCCAAGAGAATAAGTTGATGTTTATTGTCGGATTATTATTAAGAGCTAATAATAATCGACACTTCTATTTTTAGATCGACAATCTATAAATAGACTTCGCCCAATATTCTAAAAATAGAATTTCATCTATTTTTCCAACTTGACCAACCATCCACAAATAGCATCCTGCAACTTCTGAAATATGATCACCATGTCTAAAAATAGACATAGTCTAAAAATAGACTTTTACCTAAAAATAGCCTATGGGCCCACTTAGTGAAGGCGACTGATTTTCACTAAGCTCATCATCTTGTTGAATCTCAACACTCCCTCTCAATAAGATAGGGATTATCCTTCACCCTGATCATGCCTCTATGGTATTCGAATTTGCTCCTGCCGAGCACCTTCGTCAGAATATCTGCATCTTGATCTTCTGTAGGAATGTACTGAAGCAACATGATCTTCCGCTGCACACAATCTCTGATATGATGATACCAGATATCAATATGTTTATATATATCATGAAACACAGGATTAATCAAGATTTTAATGAAACTCTGATTATCACAATGTATCACTATATGATCTAAATGTGAACCGAACAAATTGACCAGGATCTTCCTCATCCAGATAGCCTCACATGCAGCTTGACTTGCTGCCATGTATTCGACTTCAATTGAAATGAGTGCCATAGATCTTTGTTTCCTACTGTACCAAGAAACTGCTGTAGATCCAATATTGGAAACCCCTCCTGATGTGCTCTTCCTGTCTGTTGGGTTGCCTGCCCAATCTGCATCCGTGAAGCCATGAAACTTCACCTCATTTGTCTGTCTGTACCATAAGCCATACTCATATGTGCCCCTGATTAGGCGATCATGTCCAAGTTGAAAAAATGCTCAAAAATGGAATTGCTAAGAATTGGTTTCAATCTAAACGACCGGAAAGGCCTCGTTGTTGTGATTCTGGCACCGTGAATGAGAATCAAATCTGATTTTGTATGTGAAATTTACTGAAGTTTGGAAACACCCAATGACCTTCAAAATAGGGATTTTTGACCAAGAAAAATTGTCATTTTTCAAAGTTTTAGATGGAAAAAAAAATTATTTTATAATGTTTTTATGGGCCTATTACAGGGTGCCACGTGGCCTGCCCAGAGGCTACCACATGGCCCCAGGCCAATGATTCAAAATTCATATTAAAAATTTGATGCCAAGGTGGGTTGAACCCTCGACTTGACACCTCGGGCAGGGTCAACCCGACCAACACGATAGAGGGCAGACGTTGTTGAACGTGTAGACGGGCGAAAGTTTAAACGGGCGAGTCGGGCTCGTTGAATGAACAGTCGGGTCGACGAAGTTAGGTGTTAATCCCTCAAGGGTCAGCACCTTGGTAATAAGACCGGGGGCCCGAGACCATGGGCTAAACCCTTTTCAATGGGTGGAGTTTAGGTGTTAAGCCCTCAAGGCTAAGGGATAAGGCATTCCGTGACCTCACGCTAGGACCAAGGGCTAAGCCCCATATAATTGGTGGAACAAATGGGCCTTAGCACTCGGGTGATAGCCCTCTTTCCATATAACCTAAAGGCTATGACCGCGAGCGTGGGTTTGGAATTAACCTACAACGCAAACAGTTTTCAGGTCTTAAGCATGTGAACGCGCTTCAAACTGGCAGTCATAATTAATGTTGCCCCAAACTTAGTGGCATGGTTCCACCAGTCTTATCCGTCCACCATTTTTGTCAAATTTAACTGGAGTTCCTCTAGTTTTGGAGGAGGTTTTCTAGTGCCACTGGGAAAATTTGGTTTTGATCATAAATTTCTCAATTTTTGACCAAACAAGACAAAATTTTAGTCAATTTTGGGTTCTAAGCATTTTGGAGTGTTTGGGATAGGTCGCAGAGCGAACAGAGGTGTTCTTTAGCCATTTTTTCTTCAGGAAAGCGGAAAGGGACACTAGGGCCATCAGGAAGATGGAGCTGTATTGGGTTGTACTTCACTGTTTGAGGTGAAACAAAAGCCATTTTTAGCTTATTTTTGTCTTCTAAAGTCAAATTCACAGCTTGTTTTTCCTGTTTAGGCATATATTTCACTGTATAACCATTTTGAGCAACTTAATAGAGCAAGGACATGCCCATTGGGAGCTTTGGACTCGGCAGATGTAGCCTAGGAGGGGTGAACTACCTCATCAGTTTGTTGTGTTATGCTATGGTGAATTTCTATTGCTTTGTATTTCTGATATAATATGTTAAACAATAAAATTAATTAACATTTCCTCACACAAAAACTCAGAAACAATTACCAAAAACATTTTGTTTGACTTGTAAGACATGGAGAATACTTTGCACATTAATTTTAATGGAAATGGATACTTTGCATAGTATTAAAAATAGTTTCATTTTCAGATCAGATGGTATCAGAGCTTAGGATTTGAGCCTTAGGAGCTAGAGTTTTACTCTGCATTTGTTCTTGTGAAAAGATATAGTTGATTGTTTTCCAGTTTTGATGTTTACTAGGCTTAAAATCAAGAGAGGTGAAGGAAACTTGGTTAGTGCACAAAGTAATCCACAACCAAGAAGGGTCAGAGAGCCACCTCCAAAAGTGATAGAAGCAACCTCAAGCATGTCTTCAAGGGAAGGAGAAGCTCCTGAATACATAGATCCCAAAGAAGAGGAATAGGTGTTTCGAAAGGCTGTCCTAGACAAGACAGAGATGGTGAGGATACTGTACCAAGAAAGGAATGATAGGCTTGTTGGAGAAGGGTCTAAACACCAAAAAGAAGGAGAGGGTTATTTAGGAGGAAAGAAAAGTGATGAAAAGTCAAAGAAATGACACGGAGGAAATGGTGATCCACCATCCCCATCTTCATCCTCTTCCTCTACATCGTCATCCTCTACTTCGGTGAATCAATCTCACAAGTCTAAAACCAATGGTAAAAGTCCATTTTTAAAGCTTGATGTTAATTTTGATTTGCCTATGTTTAATGGTGAGGTCAATGCAGATAAAATTGACAATTGGATAAGACAGTTGGAATTTTATTTGAGGATACAAAACCTTCATGAAGACTACACCAAGATTCAGTTAGCCTCTTTGAGAATGGAAGGAGTAGCATTGGTATGGTGGGAATCCAAGACCAAGGATGAAATTAAAAAACATGGTAAGATCACTTTATCATGGGCTGAATTTATTTCTGCAATTAAGCAACAATTTTATCCATTAGCTCATTTACAAAAGGCTATCATGAATTGGAAAAGTTTTATACAACTTAAGGGACAAAGTTTTCAAGATTACACTCAAGAGTTTAGACGAAGGGCTTTATTACTTGGAATTGATTTGCATTGCCAAGAGAATTTGCTGAAATATATAGGTGGTTTACACAGCTATCTTATACATACTATCCTTATGTTCAATCCTACTAGTCTAGACGAAGTTTGTGTATAAGATATGCATTTAGAGGCTAGAGGTAAACAATATTTTTATGGGAATGAGGGTAGTGAATTTAAAGGCAAAGGGAGGAAAAGAAATGAAAAATCTAGGAAAGAAAAAGGAAAATTATTTTGTAAAAACTGTTCCAAAACAAGCCACGATGAAGACCATTGCTGGAAACTTCATCCAAAGCTGAAACCAGAAAAATTTAAAACCAAAGATAAGGCCAAAGAAAAGCGAAAAACGGTTGCAACTGTTGAAAAAGACTTAGGGTCTGAATCAGGAGACGAAACTAAAAGCATAGCCATGGTACTAAAGAACATAAAGGGGAAAGAGATTGTAAATGAAACAAATCCCAGTTCTAGCACTTTAAACTGTCACATAGAAGCTCAAAATGAAGAGAGGAGGATAGAGTTGTTTCATGTGAGGATAATTTCCAAACACACAAAGATATACACACTATTTGACAGTGGGTCACAAGCGAACAACATATCAGAAGACTTAGTCAAGAATCTGAAACTTGAGACCATTCCACAACTAAAGCCATATCCACTTGGATGGATTTGCAAGGATTCTAATTTACAAGTCTCAAGAAAGTGAGTGTTGCACTTTGGCATAACAACTCATTATGTTGACATGGTTGAACTAGATGTGGTACCAATTGACATTACAAGTGTTGTGTTGGGTAGTCCGTATTTATATGATAGAAAAGTGATCTTCCATCGCCATGAGAAAAAGTATCATCTGTTCAAGGATGGCAAGGAGTTTATTGTGAGAGCACATCAGAAGAAGCTAGAATCTTCTTTAGTCAACACAAGGCAATTGAAAAGGCTTGTCAATGCAAGTAAAAATTTGACTTTGTTGATGATTAAAAAAAAATATATTGTACATTACCCTTTTCATGTTATTTCTGAAGTAAATGATGATATGTTTCAGTCTGGAAGCAGGTCGTCTTTGGAAGAAGATGACAAGATGTTGCAAAAAGTGCCTTTGGTGTCGATCGGTGCAGAGAACAAAGTGTCAGTGCAAGGTGGTGCAAAAAAACCAAGAGAGGGTAAATCATGCAAGCAAATAGGGCACAAAGTTCAGCAAGGGTCATTACTGGTTTTAGAATGGTAGATTGGTATGGCGAGAAAACTTGGTTGGGAATCGACACAAGTACATGTCTCATTCTGCAAAAATTCACCATGAGGACAGTTGGTAAGGTGAATCTCAATTTCAGTTTCCTTTGAAGGTAGACCATTGTAGGAACAATATGATTTCTGCAAATTATAGTTGTTGTTCTGCAAATTTCAAAAATTTTCATCATGACTCAGTCAAAGTTAGCAATAGTCGGCCAACAGATTCAAGGAAGAATTTATCTTTTTATGAGAAGCTCAATTTGATGAAGTCAGGAAGATTTCAGTGGTTCAAGGTTGGAAGAGTGGAGAATGAGTCTCCTCATCTTCAATTTCTGTATTTTAGTGAGATTTTTGGGTCCAAAATATTCCCATTTGGGAGGTGTGATTAGGTGATCATGTCCAAGTTGAAAAAATGCTCAAAAATGGAATTTCTAAGAATTGGTTGCAATCTGAACGACCGGAAAGGCCTCATCACTACAATTTTGGTGCCATGAATGAGACTCAAATCCAATGTCGTATGTGAAAGTTATTGAATTTTGAAAACGCCCAATGACCTTCAAAACTAGACTTTTTGACCAAGAAAAATTGTCATTTTTCAAATTTTTAGATGGCAAAAGAAATTATTTTATAATGTTTTTATGGGCCTATTATAGGGTGCCACGTGGCCTACCCAGAGGTTGTTATGTGGCCCCAGGCCAATGGTTCAAAAGTCATATTAAAAATTTGATAGCAAGGTGGGTCGAACCCTCGACTCGACACCTCGGGCAGGGTTGACCCAACCAACACAACAGAGGGCAGACGTTGTTGAACGTGAAGACAGGCAGAAGTTTAAATGGGAAATTCGACCTCATTGAATAAATAGTCAAGTCGAGGGAGTTAGGTGTTAAGCCCTCAAGGGTCAGTGCCTTAGTAATAAGACCAAGGGCCCAATACCATGGGCTAAACCCTTTTCAATGGGCATAGTTTAGGTGTTAAGCCCTTACGGCTAAGGGATAAGGCGCTCCGTGATCTCGCACCAGGACCAAGGGCTAAGCCCCATACAATTGGTGGAACAAATGGGCCTTAGCACTCGGGTGCTAGCCCTCTTTCCATATAACCTGAAGGCTATGACTGTGGGCATGGGTTTGGCATTAGCCTCCAGCGCAAACAGTTCCCGGGTTTTAAGCATGTGAACGCGCTTCAAACTGGCAATCACAATTAATGTTGCCCCTAATTTAGTGGCACGGTTCCACTAGTCTTATCCATCTTCCATTTTTGTCGAATTTAACTGGAGTTCCTCTAGTTTTGGAGGAGGTTTTCTAGTGCCACTAGGCAAAATTTGTTTTGATCATAGCTTTCTCAATTTTTGACCAAAAAAGACGAAATTTTAGTCAATTTGGGTTCTGAGCATTTTAGAGTGTTTGGGACAGGTTGCAGAGTGAACATAGGTGTTCTTCAACCATTTTTGCTTCAGGAAAGAGGAAAGGGGCACCAGGGCCATCATGAATATGGAGCTGTATTGGGTTGTACTTCACTATTTGAGGTGAAACAAAAGAAATTTTTAGCTTATTTCTGTCTTCTGAAGTCAAATTCACAGTTTTTTTTTCCTATTTAGGCATATATTTCACTATATAACCATTTTTAGCAACTTAATAGAGCAAGGAAATGCCCATTAGGAGCCTTGGACCTAGCAGATGTAGCCCAGGAGGGGTGAACTTCCTAATCAGTTTTTTGTGTTATGCTATGGTGAATTTCTATTGCTGTGTATTTCTGATATAATATGTTAAACAATAAACTTAATTAACATTTCCTCACACAAAAACTCATAAACAGTTACCAAAAAAAATTTGTTTAACTTGTAAGACATGGAGAATAATTTGCACATTAATTTTAATGGAAATTGATACTTTGCATAGCATTACAAATAGTTCCATTTTCAGATCAGCCCCTGAGATACCTTAGGAAATGCTTTCCTACCTTCCAGAAGAGCTTGGTAGGCTTAACCATCGTTTGTAAAAGTTGGTTCACTGCATAGCATATGTTCGGTCTTGTATTAACTAAATACATGAGTGAACCCACCAACTATTGATAAAAAGTGGTATCCACTACCTCTATCGATGTAGCATCCTATTTCCTTTAATTTCCTGGAAGAGGAGTGTCTATAGGCTTGTAGCTTTGCATGTGAAACTTCTCCAGTATCTCCCGAGCATACTTTCCTTAAGACACAAGCAGTTCACCTTCCCGCTGCCATATTTCAAATCCAAGGAAATAATGAAGGAGGCCCAAATCCTTCATCTCAAACTCCTTTGCAAGATCTTGCTTGCATGAGTGTATCAACTACTCATCACTCGTTAGTATTAAATCATCAAAATAAAGAAAAATTATTAAAATCTTACCCTCCACCACAATTTGGTACAGGTTTGCATCTGCCTCACTCTTGGTGAAGCCAAGTCCAATGAAATAGCTTTCGATCCATGTGTACCAAGCATGTGGCACTTGCTTCAGCCATACAACGCTCTTTTGAGCCTGCACACATGCAACTAACTACTAAAGATCTCAAATCCTCCAGGCTGCTCAATGTACACCTCTTCCTCAATGATCCCATTAAGGAACGCAGTCTTCACATCCATCTGAAGAATGTTCGAACCCATCTACATTGAGAGAGAAAGGATGGTCCTTATGGAAGAATACCATGCGACAAGTGTAAAGTTTTCTTCATAATAAATCCCCTCGATCTGTGAGAAAGCTCGGGAAACAAATATTGCCTTATAATTCTCGATGCTCCCATCAGTAGCTTGTTTTACCTTGTTAATCCATCTTGATCCTACAACTGATTTACCCACCGGCCTTGCAACAATTTCCCAAGCATTTTTTTTTACAATGGAGTCATACTCCTCCACCATGGCATCTACCCATGTGGGCTCCTGCACTACTTCTTCAAAAGAATATGGCTCTATCATGATACACTTGCTCATAAGAGCCATGTATCCAGTAAATTAGTCAAGTGACTGTCTCTGTTTGCGTTGTGATGTAGGGACTCCTACATTTTGTGTCGTATCAAGCATTAGTTTCTCATCTTATGTGGTACGCTTTCTGCCTTGTCTGATGTTTGGTTCTGCATGAGTGGACTCCTCCACTCAATAAATCTCCTCATGTGGCGGATCCACATCTAGAGGCTCATCTTTGGGAAAAAGAAGTTCCTCCTCTACATGCAAGTGTAGCTCCCTCTCAAGCAACAACTTCATGGCTTTCACCTCATTGAATTTTATATCCCATCGCACCATAGTCATTTGACTATCTGGAAAATACACAATAATTATGGGGAATTTCTATGTACCATACAAATATCCCAACTTCTGTAGTCAGCTCCAGCTTCTTCCTGGCATCCTTTGTCACATGAATGTGTTAGGAATCTGTAATTTTAGCAGATTGGTGAGACTAAAACCTGTCCAGGGTGCATGGACAAAAAGGGTTAAGGACCTGGCCGAAGGGGGCTTAAGTCCAATACATAGAAACTATGCATTTTTATTGATTTTTCAATGTTTTCAAAGGGTTTCAAGGGTTTTGGTATAGTTAAAAAATGGGTTTTCAACTATGGGAAAGTGATTTTCATAACTGGAAGAAGAGGATTTATGAAAACAACAGAGTTTTTATGGAGAAAAAGGGAAGCAAATTTAGTTGCCTGATAATAAAATGAAGGTTCCCAAAGGCAATAGCCTTTCATTTGGAATCACGACTTTAGACCAGGGCGCAAACACGCGTATTTGGAGAGGAAGGAGTGCCTTCTGCAGCCTCAAGAGGCAACAGCTTTTAGAGGAAAATTGTTCGAAGGCCCAAAACAGATTTAGCCACCCTTGGGACAATCAACTTTACAGTGGCCAATAAGGGTTCCGGTACTGGGGATGGTGCCTTTTCTGAAGGCATCAAGAACTTTCAGACCGCATTCCTCCGGGAGGCTAAATTCATGTGCCTCTCTCTCTTCATCAGATTTACCGCCTGCTCAATCCATTGGGTCGCTCTTCCCATGTCGTGATGTTTTCTTTCTGAAATGTGCTTACTTAAAAGTGAAGGATCTTCATCAATACAACTTTATACCTACCCAATCCTACAGATCTAACATTTTTTCTTCAATAGAGTGCACTTGGATTGGAAAACTATTTTCACAACATTTTATTCTTTTCTGTGTTTTAGGCTATAATCTATTTCTACTCTTATTTTCCATCCCGTATTTAAATGAGTTCAGATGATTCTCTACCTAATCTACCATCTGTTGGGATTAAACTGTCCAACATATTTTCATTCTCTAAATTTATAAAACATAAATTTAAAAATAGTCACGTCAAGATTAAGCTATTTGACTTGCTGTGATCTATGGCATAAAGACAAGCTGCACATAGACATTTATTTTGCAGAAAAAACAAATAAAAAATGGAAGGCTTAAGATCTGAAACTTGAACACATTTCCTTCCTCTTTTCACAGCTCTATTTTGACTCTTATTGGGCTCTCTTTCCTTTTCTTCTGGTTCAAATTTTGAGCTAATTAGAACCAGATTTTACATCTTTTTTACTCAGAAAATAAAACAAATTTGAGTCATTTCTCTTTGCAACCTTAGGTTCAGATTTTGATCATGTTTGAACCTTTAATTTCTATTCTAAACTATCTACTAATAAGCCAAGATTAAACAGTTTGGTATATCAAATTCACTATCCTATCAGCAGAAAATTTAAAGCTGCTCAGCTTAAGATTGTCACTTGAATAAATTTGTAAGTTCGTTTTCGTGAGTGGTATTTGAGTCATAATTTCTTAATTTTGTTTCTTTTGTATGTCATACTTTTCTTTATGTTTTGACAATCTTCCCTCTTTTCTTTCTTTTCATTGTTTTTGTATTTTCGTTTTTTACAACTTTGAATGCAATGATGGATGAAATATTCATAATTGAAAAGATAAAAAGGCTTCAAAACATAACATGGATCAAGAGAAGTAATGCTTAAGCATCCTGCCATTGACAAGACCCCCAAATAATTCTGCTCCATTCAACTCCTGCAAGAAAAATGCATTGTTACCAGCAGCTGAATGAATAGAGTAAGGTCCAAGCCATAGGTTGTCAAATTTTCCATGCTTGCCCTTCTCTTCCCTTCTTGATTCCCACTTTAAAACTTTTTCCCCAACCTTGAAATTGTTGGCCTTTGTTCGTCTGTCAAAAAGCTTTTTAATGCTGTCTTTCTTTAGCAATGATTTGCTATACACTTCCTCTCTGGTTTGCTGAAGATGAATGGTCTAATTTATTCTTCTGATCATATCATTATCTTCAGTTTGCAACTCTTAAATTAACTTTATCACTGGTACACCAAGGCTGTTTGAAAAAATTGCATCTTACCATACACAATCTGGAAAGGTGACATACCAATAGATTTCTTCAAAGTCAATCTGTCAGCCCACAGTGCATGAACTAGCTTTGTGTGCCAAGACTTTTTGTTTTCCTCCAACAGTTTCTTGATTATGTTCACTAAACTTTTTTTTGAGGATTCTGCAAGTCCATTACCTTGAGGGTAATAGGCTGTGGAATGCCCCAATTTTATCTGATATCTGTGACAGAACTCAACCATCTTCTTTGATCCAAATGTTGCCTATTTATCAAACATAATCAGAGAGACACCAAATATGAGAGAATATTATTCTCATAAATTTTTATGATAACCTAATCATTGGTCTACCATAAGAATGATTCTGTCCACTTAATAGTTAGTATGTATGTTGGAGAACTCCCAACTGTGGCCGAGAACATGGTGATGATTTCTATACCTAATGTCTCCTGCACTGCTGAAAAGGCTTGTGCGTTGATTGGATGCAGAGGGAGGGGTAGCATTTTTCTTTTGCCTTCAAAAAGTTGAAACTTATGACAGGCTATGATCACCTTGTGTATATCATGGAAAAGAGTAGGCCAATAGAAACCAACCCTCAAAATTTTGTTGGTTGTTGTCTTCCAATATAAATGACCTCCACACTCTCCTTCATGGAACTAGTACTTAACCTCTCTGCATCAAACTCAGGAAAAAATTTAAGCAATAGACCACTTGCATTTTTCCAATAAAGGCATTTATCTATAATGCAATAGTTTACAGTTTTCAATTTTAGAAACCTTGCCTTTGTTTTTGTCAAACCAGGAGGTGTATTCAGATTAAGAAAAACATAAACAATATATGCATACCAAGAGGAATTCATAAAATGGTTTTCAACAATGTTAGAAACAGATTTCCTCTTGTCTATCCAAAACAGCTACACCAGAAGAATATCAAGGACCTCACAATTTGATTCACCCATCAATCCCTTTAAT
This sequence comes from Pinus albicaulis, assembly GCA_034641835.2. Lineage (NCBI taxonomy): Eukaryota > Viridiplantae > Streptophyta > Pinopsida > Pinales > Pinaceae > Pinus > Pinus albicaulis. The sequence continues at coordinate 10,655,119 of MU968382.1, read as the reverse complement.
CTTAGCTATACCTTGGCTGGTACGTTGAGATTATGGTTTTATCTTCAATTGTCCATGACAACAACAATCCACTTACCTCTCTTACCATCTGGGTCCTATGTTATAATGTCTTTAACAACCAAGTTTGGGACAAAGGCAATGATGTGTGAGTGAAGAATGTACACTCTGAATTCTTTCAAAGCTTTAACCAAAGCAAAGTTTTCTTCTCCATAATGTTATACTTCAGAGGGGCATCCCTCAATGCCTTACTAAAGAATGCAATAGGCTACTCTTGTCCTTGTGGATTTTTCTCTAGAAGGACAAGCCACTATGTATGTTCCATGTAAATGAAAAGATAAAAAATATTTCTAAAATCGTACTTATAAGAACCGTGTTTTGTTAACGTTTGTTTCATCATTTCTGTGCTGTATCTCTTTTGTTTCAAGTCCATTTTTCCCTTCTTCGCCCTTCTTTAACATAATTGTGATATTCCTAAGGAGCCTACCTAAATTAGAGATGAACCTTCTCAGTGTTAATCTTTCCAAAGAAAGGACCGTAACCTTTGATGCTCTTAGCATAGATTCAGGCTATAGCCTCAATCCTCCTTGGATCTATCTTTATACCTTCTTCTAAAATAATGTGTCCAAGAAGCTTACCTTCTTGGAGACCAAATAGTGTCTTCTTAGGGTTTAAAGATATTCCAAACCTTTTGCACTTCTCGAAAACTTTTCTCAAATGTTCTAAATGTTCTTCATCTATTTTTGAAAACACAGTGACATCATCTAGATAGACAATGATGAAGAAGCCCAATTCTTCCGAGAATGCTATGTCCATGGCTCTCTGAAAGGTTGCTCCAGCGTTCATTAGACCAAAAGGCATCTTCACATACATGAAAGTGCCCCATGGTGTAGTAAAGGTTGTCTTTAATTGATCAGCAGGGTAAACCAACATCTGATTGTACCCTGAATAGCCATCCAGCAAAGAAATTCTTTTAGACCCTACCACCCTTTGTAAAATATGATCCATCTTGGGAAGAGGGTAGTTGTATTTTAATGAAGCTTTGTTTAAATCTCTAAAGTCTATACAAAGCCTGATTTCTCCAGTTTTCTTCCTAACAGACACCAGAATAGATACCGATTCAGAATATCTAATAGGGACAATAATACCAGCTTCATACATCTTCTTAATATCCTTCTCAACCAAAGGAAACTGAACAGGGTTTATTCTGTGCAGCTTCTGTTTGAATGGTTTTTGGTTTTCTTTGAGGGGAATTTTGTGTTGTATTATTTCAGTGTCATAGGACTTAAGATCTTCGTAACTCCACGCAAAAACATCAGAAAACTCTTTAAACAGCTCTATGTATTTTAGTTTAATATGAGATGGTAAAGTCTTAGACAGTTTAATCATTTTTGGTTTTTCCTCACTACCTATATTGCATTCCTCCACTTCAGTCTCTACAGGTTCCAGTTTTGGTTTTTTTGCCACATCGTCAAAATCAAACAACTCTTCTAAAGGGGCTAGACCTCTAGGCAAACTTTCATCTTTATCATGGAGAGTTTCCAATTCCTCTGTTTCGTTCATAAGTTTGCTAGACAATAGGTTAATATTGACAGGCTCAGGAGACGGTTCTTCTTCACCAAGAAAGTTTTCTTCACTGCAGTCTGTTTCATAGTCTGAGTCCGAACTATTTAGTTTGAATTCATTTCTGAATTGCATGAAGTCTTCTATTTGTTTTTCATTGACAAAAACCTACCAATACTTCTTATTATCAGGTACTGCTGGTCTAAAATTTGTCTAAGTTGTACAGTCTTTGGTTTCAAATGGTGCTAAGCATGTCCTAGCTGAAAAGGATAAATTGTGGGCTGCAATTTTTCTTTTCCTTGGGACAAAGATTACCTTGGACTCCTCGAATGTTTTCAGAAGATCCATGACATCATTCCGATAGGCTCTAAGTCTGGGATGATTTGCGTTATACTCCCCATTGACTTGCCTAATGATTAACTCAGAATCCCCATGCACATTGATTCTTCTAGCTCTTAACTTTTTCAAAAGATGCAAGCCTAAGAGCAGGGATTCATATTCTGCTATGTTATTGGAACACTGAAAGTTTAATTTTCATGAAATGCATTCTGTGTGGTTGTTTTTAGTGTTAGTAATCCAGACACCTGCACCAGCGTTAGTTCTAGTGCATGACCCATCAAAATACATACTCCAGAGAGGACTGTTCTTGGTTTTATCTTGGTTAGAGTCCTCTTCAACTGATGTTCTTTCTAATTGTTGTGGGATATCAGCACTTGGTAGCAAATGTTTTGATTCCCCCTGATTTTCAGTTATTTGAGGGATACCTTCTTGACTCTCAATGTTTAGAATCAAGGGACGCATGACTTTTAGTTCAAGACCCATATTTGGTTTGTTGTCGTTAAAAGGTTCAGAAAATTGTTTTGACAGTTCATTGGTATTCACCTCCTCCTCTGTATCGGTCATTAATTCTGTTAAAGTGACTTTTTCACTAAGTGTTTCATCATTAAACATGATAAAAGAATCGTGGCCTGTATTGACAGAATAGATAGGAGAGTTTTGTAGTCTGTCTTGGCTTGTAACAGTGTATTGCATATGGGACTCCCTGTAAAGTCTTCTAGTTTGATTGAAAACAGGGATAGTCGCATAGGTCATGTCCATTTGCATAGTCCCTTGCAAATTATCCCCCCAAGATCTTGATAAAAGCATTCCATATTTTGGGGGTACATCAGCCACAACAATATCCATGACTAAGCATTTGGCTAGAATTTGGGCTAAGTTAACACAGAGGTCCTTGATCAATCCTAAACATTTTACTCTGCTAGAATCAAAAGAGTAAAGGTCTTTATAAGGTCTGGTGATTTCTAGACCCAGGCTCTCCATTACATCTTTGGGCATTAGATTATGAGAATCCCCTTAGTCATGCATAGCGTTGTGCAAAATCTTGTCATGAATGTTAGAACTTACATAAAAGGGAGGAATAGGTCCCTCTTAATATTTTCCTTCAGTCTTTGGACCAAAAATAAGCTCTGGTTGGTCATTGTTAAGATTGACTGTGTCATTGTTGTATTCTAAATTTAAAGCCTTCAAAATTTGGGTCCGATATACATGTTGGGCAGCTAACTCGGTGAGGGGAATAGAAATTTTGATCTTTGAGATTTCCTGCTCCAGGCTGAAAGGAGTTTGGTTCTTTAAAGTGCTGGTTTCAACCTTGTTAACTGCCACTTTATAAGCAATGTCAGCTTGCTGATTTGTTTTATTTACATTTGATAAAATTGTTTTAACAGGAGTACTAGCTGATGTGTTAGTACTACTAATGTCTGCACTCTGTTTTTCATTGTCTTGAGTGCTTTTTCCTTTACCTTTATCAGAATTTTCAGCCTTTGTTTTATCCTTTTGTTTGAAAAATTTAGGCTTGGTTGCAGTGCTGTTTTGTGAGGATTTGTCAGGGGTTTTTTTGTTGGGGGTTTGTTGACTAGATTTACTTCTAAGGTCATATTCTCTTCGAGGTTCCGTGATGGCATTTTCCATGTTTTGATAATAATCTTCATCATCATCTCTTTTATCATCATAAGGTGTATAAAGACCTTGTTTTCTATCATAATGAACCTCAAAGTCATCATCATCTACCCCAAATAGGTTAATATTATCTTCCTATGTTATTTGATCTATTTCCTCACCCTCACTTACATAGTTTTGATGAAAGGGAGGAGTGATCTGCTGATCATATTCCCTAGGTCTGTTTGGAGGTTGGTTCCTTCTAACATTCTGATTCTGGTTCTGGTTCCTATTTTGAGGAGCACTTTGGTTTTGGCTTGCTTGTGCTCTCTTGATTATGCTCATTTCTTTCATCATCTCCTCCATCATTTTTTCCATCTTTGAATTGGAAGTAGAAGGTGTGGGTTCCTCTCTAAAGGATACTCTCTTTTCATCTTTCATCCTTGCTCTCTTCTCCATTAAGTTGACTTCCATAGAAAGAGCATCTCTTTGAATGTCTTCAAGAGTTGCAAAATCTCTTTCTCTTAGCGAATAGGTCATGTCAGAGTCAAACCCTTCAGGAAACTTGTTTAAAGTTGAGCCTTGTGGAGGTTTCAATTCTGGGGAAAGGGAATTATACACACTATTGAATCTAGTGCAATAAGCTTGCACACTTTCCCCAGGGTTTCTATGGAGGTTTTTATAATCAGAAAAGACTTGGATATGATTCTTTTTTACTTCCCATTTGTTTAAGAATGTTTGATGGAAGCCTTGGAGATCATTGATACTATGGGGGGCTAAGCCTTTAAACCATTTTCTTACTTCTCCCCCCAGGCTTTGAGAAAATAATCTAAGTTTGACAGAATCATCATCATTTTCATTTCTGTCAAAATATTCATCCATCTTATCCACATGTTGTGATGCAGTTGTAGTATTGTTAGCATCACATAATGTAATTTTGGACTGATAGTCCTGTGGGAGGTTGACTAATGGTGCAGGAAGGACTAAGGGAGCATACCATGCAGCCATGGCAGGAGGTGGAAGTGGATTTACAAGGGGTGGATTAACAAAAGGGAAAGTGGGTTGGAGTGGAGTGGTTTGGACAGTGGATGTTGGATGAAGGGATGCGGATGGAACAACAGTATATTGCTGAGCTGATCTTGGATGAGAGACACCTAGGTTGAGGAGGAAATGTAAATCAGGAGGTGTTGTTTCTCTACTACCAATATGTTCACTAATTTTAGGAGAAGAAAGTGAAGACTCAGAATCTAGCTGGATTATATCATCAAATGACCTAGTTCTAAATGGATTTACTAAGTCAGCTTGTGATTGTTGTAGAGCTGAAAGATGTTCAGGAACTGATTTATCTTTCAAGGGTGGTCTGAAAACAGTTGATAATTTAATCTTAGGAGACTTCCTAAGGATACTTTCAGGGTTATCAACTACTTCAGGTGGATCAGGGTCAGGATAGGCTCTAGTGTGAATCTTTCTAGGAGCCACTATGCTGTGTTTATCAGACCCAAATAAACAAAACAAGTTCAACCAGATATGACAGTCTTTGAATGGTTAACAAATCTGTTTACCTAAATTTCAATCCCACGGTCCTCTAACTTAGTTTGAATGATATTATGATGATCAGGGTTCTTCCCAGCGGAGTCTTAAGGTCTGTTTAGGATTGTGGAGTCGCCAAGTGGAAGTTTTTAGCTCTTTTCAGAGGTAAAAGATTTTATGGTCCACCACCATGCTTGTGAAGTATCCCTTTTCAAGGACATCTCGGAACACAAAAAACTCTAACCAGAGATTGACTGTGAGGGCATTTACCAGATATTTCACCTCTAAAAGAGGATGAGATCCGGAAGCTACCTGGTCCTTTCCAGACTCTGTCTAAGAGTATGGGGTAAAACACAACAAAGGTAAGTATCAATGTAGGAGTAAGTGTTTTACTACCAATTTGAAATATTTTTGAGGTTTTTATGAGTTATTTTTCAGTTGTGTGGTTTCTAAGAATATGCTAACTCTGTTTCAAAACTTAGCTACGGTTATGAGATAGAGACAATCTACTCTTATGGCTAAGCCAGCTGATTTTTCAAGGTTTGATAAATTCTTAAGAGAATCCTAGGGTTTACCTAGATTGTCACTGATTCAAACAAGTTTCATCATGATTACCATTTCTTGGTAGTGCTTGAAAAGGCTGCTTTTACTCACAAATTTTTATGAAGTTTTTAAAGGAAACTAAGATGAAAATTCAACTGAGTCCCCAGCGGAGTCGCCAGAAATGTTAGGAATCTATAATTTTAGCAGATTGGTGAGACTAAAACTGCAGAAGCAACATTGTTTCAACCAACTTTGGGATTCTAGGATCTAGCCCTCCTGAATCCAGAGAGGGATCTCCCCAATATGTACAAAGATGGATTTGTCTTTGAAGTTTGGGGTTATGCTATTAGGCTAGTTATGAAGGCCAAGGGCTTGTTTGTTTTTTGGATGGTTGAGCATGATTACTGTTCAAGGGGGAAAGTCCTGAGTGCAAAAAGTTTCAAAGGTGAGAAGTTGCAGGCAATCAGAGTAAGCTTCTGCCAAAAGATAGACAATTGCAGGTTTTAGTCCATTGGGATATGGAGTCATAATAGGATTTAATTGGAACAGCAAGAGGCAAGAGTGGTCCATGGGGCAGGTCATCTATGTCTAAGGATCTCTTGGAAGATTAATTTATGGAATGGAATGATACAATAAGAAGGAGAAATAAACATATGCAGAAAACAAGAGTAGCCCAGGATCTGGTAAGTACTTTGAAACTAGCCAACCTTTGACATGAACTCAAGAAAAACATAAAAGTAAACTAGGATCTGGTAAGTAGTTTGAAACTAGCCAGCCTTTGATACACTTTAAATCGAAAACATCTTAAAACTAAGGGAAACTTGAAGGCAACTTTTGGATTAGAAACTAGCGGGCCGGGCTCACCACAAATCCTCTCCTAGCTCTTCTTTTACTTGGTTACTTTCAAGACAAATACAAAGATAAAAACAGAATGGCCTAAGATCTGGTAAGTACTTTGAAACTAGCCAGCTTTTGACACATTCAAAGGGAAACAATCAGACAGTCTGTGGGATCATATTGGGACCATGGCTCACCATATCTTCCTCAGTTCATCTTCACAAAACATATACTGAAAATAACATCTAAGAATAACATTCAGCTAAGACAATAAGACGAGGGAATGCCAGCATTTCTATGCTTAAACTGAATTAATTCATTCCTAAATAACACAATTTAGAGGAAAACATTTAGATGAAGATTTTCATTCAGATAAGGTTACTGATATACAGTAGGTCCTAACTCTATGCATGATGTTATTTATAAGAGAATATGAAACACAGATGGAAACAAAAATAAAATAACAAGTTACAATTAGAAAAACATCACCGTCAACATAGACCAGGATCCCATAAATCAGCTCGTATTGATGCTTCAAACCAGTTACCGCTTTAAGTCCAATGCTTTAGGTCAGCAACCATCTACACATCTCAGCCTAACCTATCTATCACCAGCAGAGCTCCAAGAGCCAGTGAATACTATGTACAATCAGAAGTTTTTTGCTCAAATGTATATCAAAATTCTACAACCAACCCCTCACTCATATTTTGCTGTAGTATATATAGAAGAATGAGGAGGTGAGATCTGATAAAAGATCTCAATTAAAATTAATACAGATTTAATGTCTTCTTGGCCCTTGGGGGTCTCAATGAAGAAACTGTACAGGTTTTTCACTATATTAATTGATTTATACTTATGAATTAAGCTCGGCGGGAGCTTTATTGACTTTTGAGGCTCTGTGTGACACTAGGGTTACTCTGCAGATATATTTTGCATTAAGTTTCATTTCAGAAGTAACTTCTTGGCTGCGCTGAGGCAAAATCTGATCTTCTTCAATAACTTCGGCCCCTGATTGAGTACTTTGAGGAACAGGTGGCACTATGGTAGCTGGGAGGAATCGATTTGCCTCAGATTATGGCGGTGGAGGCATTCCTGCTTGATAAAACACTTTAGGTTTTCTGTAAATTGTGTTTTATCTGGGGATTAGGATTTTGATAAGCATCTTAGACATAATCCCCACAAATATTTCCTTCAATCCTCTGTTCTGGTGCATTTTTGTCTTCGGCGCTGATACTCTTTGACTGTGCCCCTTTCATGGTGTTTTTGCTGGTGTGCAGGGCTGCGCAGGGTTCATAAGGCATCCATTCCTGAGGAAACATTGAGGAAATGTGCATTTCTACCCTGTGGATGATTTCCTTCGACGAATCGAATATGGGAGGGTCGTCACCCTCCGCCTCTAAAATATTCTTTTAAAATTGCGAGAAAATGATAAGAAACCCTGCAAAATACGAAAACTATTAAAAAATATTGCTTTTATAGGTTGACTGCAATGGAGGGCGTGCGAGGAGATCGGATCCGTTGGATGGCATCATCCAATTGTCGGGATTGATCAGGAGCGATCATGGAATGGGTGAAAGAAGGATTAAATCCGAGCCGTTGATCTTGTAGAGATCGACGGTCGAGATTAAATGAGGCGGTCAGAGGAGAAGGATGAATCTGAGCTGTCGATCGCGCAGAGATCGACGGTCGGGATTGGGCAATGGAAAATCAAATGGAGAGATCGGGCGATGAATTGTGGGTTGTCTATCTGCAGATCAGATCGACGGAGGAGATTGATTTTCCGTTGCACGATGGCCTGGTTATCGCGCGAGCACCTTCATTAACCATCGAGCGGCTTCAGCGAGTGATCACCCTTGGATCAATGGGCCCAGATCGGACGGTCCACAGTGATATCACTGGGCATCCTGGTCTAATCATTAACGCGTGATGGATGATGGATGGAGGGCGGTTTTCAAATAGTACACGGGACGCGTGGCGGCAGGTGTATGGAATCGCTAGACATCGGGGGAAAACAACCTTTTTCCCGAAGGCGGTGCGATGGATACCGCTGGTTTTGGGAAAAAGATGCACGGCTGGGGGGTCCACAGGGAGGCGCGCTCCGCACCATCGGATCTGTGGATCAGATCGACGGTGTAGATTGCTCCAAAAATTGCACAGGCAGAAAATTTAAAAATGAATTTTTCGACGGTTTAAACAAATATCAAAGGTTTTTTAATGTTTCGCAAAGAAATATTTTTTTAAACCGGTTAAGCGCCCGACTGGCTCAGCACGCGGTCATGGTGCCAGGGCGCATGGACAAAAAGGGTTAAGGACCTGGCCGAAGGGGGCTTAAGTCCAATACATAGAAACTATGCATTTTTATTGATTTTTCAACGTTTTCAAAGGGTTTCAAGGGTTTCGGTATAGTTAAAAAATGGGTTTTAAACTATGGGAAAGTGATTTTCATAAATGGAAGAAGAGGATTTATGAAAACAAGGGAATTTTTATGGATAAAAATGGGAGCAAATGAAGGTTTGAGAAGGGGGAAAATGAAGGTCTTGTAGCAGTCTTTCATTTGGAATCAGCAGAACTTCAGAATCTTTTTAGAAAGTAAATATCAGTGCAGATTTGGACAGAGGCAGGAGGCCTTCGAAAAGTCTTCAAGAGCCAACATTTTTTAGTGAGGAAAATTTTTCCTTGAAGGCTCAAAAATAGATTTAGCCACCTTTTGGGATAATCAAATTTTACAGGTGGCTAACAGAATGTAAACAGATGAGCCAAAAATATTCAAATAAGAAATATCAGGCTTCTTACCAGTAAAATCTTCTTCAGGTGTACTCATGCCAAATACTCTATGAGGACAATGGTTTTGCACATAAACCAGTGTTGCATGCTTCCGCCCACAAATGCATCGGTAGGCCCGGTCATGCAGCATTGCTCGTGCAGCACCCACGATCGTTCTGTTCTTCCTCTCCATGAACCCATTCTACTGTGGGTTATGAGGCACTATGAGTTCTCTTCGAATTCATTCTTTGCTACAAAAGTATTTGAATTCGCCTGAGATATATTCACCACCAATATCGCTCCGTAGAGCCTTCACTTGCTTCCCCGACTCCTTCTCCACCAATGCTTTAAACTCACAGAACTTTGAGAATGTTTCGGTATTCTTCTGCATGAATAAGATCCAACATCTATGAGAATAGTCATCAACAAATATAACATAATACCTGTGTTTTTCTGTTGAAGCAACCGAGAAAGGTCCACACACGCCTGTGTGAATTCTCTCCAGGATCACCGAAGCATGGTTCTCCTTCTCATGAAAGGTGGTATTCACAAACTTACCCATAGTACATCCCTTGCACTGATTTGACTGCACAAGAGTACCCTTGGGAAGTCTAGTATAAATCTGCTGCAAAATCTTCAAACCGCCATGAGATGGCCCAATCTCCCGTGCCATAATTCGCCCTCATCCCGGCTCACCACTTATTTTGTTTTTCCCATCATTAAAATGCAGCCATCTACCTCCATCTTGTAGAGATTCTTAACTCGAATCCCTATCCTCTTGGATTGACCCATTTTTTTATGTCACAGGAAGGCTTTTCCCTCACTAAAAACAACGTCATAACCTCTGTCTTCCAACACTGCGACTGAGACCAAGTTCTTCTTCAGACATGGAACATACATAACATCTTTCAACAAAAATGGATTACTTGACTCCCTCTCAAAGGTAATGGTCCCAATGCAGGACGCATTGTATCGATCATTGTCGCCCATATCTATATGCATTTAGAGATCCTTCTCCTCCAAGTCACTAAACAAATCTTTGTCTCCTGTCATATGAAAAGATGCACCAATATCAAGATACCACACTGATCCCATTGAGCTTGAAACTAAGCATGTGATAAAAGAGAAATAAAGTTCAAATTGTGAAGATAAGGCCTCTCTAGCTGCAGCTCCAACAACCTTCTTGTTCTTCTTCTTCTGTGGGCAGTTAGTGGCGAAATGCCCATGTTCGTGAAAGTGAAAACACTTCACCTTGGAAAAATCTTGCTTCTTGCCTTTAGCTTCAGATTTTAGATGGGATTTCTTCCCCTTCCTTGTCCCCTTCCTTGCCTTGGCAGCCAAAGCATAATTTTCTTCATCATCATTCTTCAATGAAGAGCCATCCCTGGTACTTCGCCTTATCTCCTCCCGCACAAGATCCGACCAGAGTCGCTCCCATCCCGGCAGTTTCTCCCGTCCATTGACAGAGTCTTTGTAGCTATGCCAACTCTTCGGAAGCCCAAAGAGAGCCAATCTCACCAGGTCTTCATCATCAACAGTAATCCCCACACTTCCCAGTTCATCCCTACAGTGGACAAACTTCGTGACATATTTTGGAATACTGTCGCCCTTCTCCATTTTTATTTTCCTGAGCTTATCTTTCAGAGCCAACTTCCTCTGGTCGTTGCTGCTTTGGAAAAAATATATCAAATCCTTCCACATTGCAAATGGAGTGGCTTTCCTGTGAAGGTTAGACACAATATGGTCTTTCACACCTTCAAACAAAATTCTTCTTGTCTTTGCTATCTTCTTTTGCCATGCGTCAAGTAATGCAACATCGCTAGATCCCGGCTTAGGAACATCGCTATCGATGAACTCCTTCAGTTCATTATTCTCCAGCACCACCTCTATACTATCCTTCCAGGCTATGTAATTCAAGCTACCATCAAGGGAATATTCCAATTGCAGCCCATTGAAAGACATTTCAATGTATAATCAACTGTCGCACCAAGAATTTTCTGCAGCAAATTCGAATTATCCACCAACACAAACTCAACAATTCTTCACAATTGCAATCTTCAAGAATTAACACTGATCTAATACCATGTAGAAATTATATACAATATGCATGTATATATCCAGATTCTCCTGACCTAACAATATTTATCTTCTTGCTAAATACAGAATCCTTCCACTGTTAATCTTTTGTGGAAATTAAAATCAATTGCAAACACATGAAGCAATAAAAACAATCGCACATAACACAGTTGTTTAACGGGAAAGCCTGAAGCTAAAAAACCCAAATATCATATATTATGTATCACAGAGATCATGTAAAAATATCATACAAAGCATATTACATCAAGCTCTCATTACAATCAATCGTCACACACTAATCAGAAGAAATGTGCAAATCCATGCAATGATTTCTTGCCAGCTAATAGCCTGCCTCCACTGCGCAATCCCTGCTGAAGAATAGCTCTGAATGAATTCGAATTTCCCTTACCTTGAATTCACAATCCTCATTGGAAACTCTAATGTGTATGTGGTGCAATCAATGCATCACTATAGTCACAATGGAATGTCCATCTTGCCCTTTCACCAATCTCTCCATTGGGTCTCCACTGGAACTGACATGCACTATAGTTAACTGCTATATTTGTTTAGTTGATTAATGTGTTTGTTGGATCCCCGTTGTTGTAGAGGTAAATCCCCTCTGCGGACAGAGGCGATCCCTACTAGCCCAGATCGGGTCTAGCAACAATCGTAACACGCTATGGCGCAAGTTCCTAATTGCAATAAACCAAATCGCGAAGAAGGCCTACCTCAAGTCCAACATTGTCGTTTGTAGAGGAGATGATGCTCCCGTTTCCTTGCTTCGGTAGATCAAAATCCTTTCGCTCACCGCGATCAAACACCTGCACACACAAGAAACACGACAAACACAAGAGTTAAACATGATATATGCAATTATGTATCAGTCAGAGAAAACACAACTCATGATCATAATGAACAATACGAGTGGAACCATAACCAATAGTCACTTATCATTAATTCAACAAAGGAAAATACAACCTGGCTTCGACGCTGAATTCTCCTTCGGCAGGTCGTCAGCGGAACACGTCTCAGTAAAGCTTGTCAGGAATGGGGACAAGCCTCTCTCTTCGATCGTCAATCTCCTTGCTATGGATTTGGCACTATGAAGACTATCAAAGCTCTTGCAGAATTCTGAAGGCTCTTGGAGATTAGCTTGCAAAGGGAAATGGCAAGCTTATATAGATGGTGGAAGAGGAGTTGGGATCCCTACAATCATGGGATTGGCCATATCCTCAAGGAATCTTCCATGAGAGGTGGCAAACTACTTCCTCTACATGGAAATCTAGAGCCAAACGTCCCAACTCAATTTAGAGACCAGTTTAGGAGTTGTTTAAAGTCAACCTTCTGCCATTTATTTTTAAAAAACACCCTTTATTAAGCCTGGCACGAGTGCGACTCTAAGACAGAGCACCAATTGGCGTGCCCTCTTTGAAGGATTTCCCCCATTGGCATGGATATAACATAGGATAGTCGTGCCAAGGGTGAAAAGGCTATTTTTAGGGTTTTTCACAAGGAGATGTCTTTAGGGGAATGAAATTCCATGTCTAGGGGAATGCCATGAAAGTGTTTTCAGGTTATGTCACTGCTCATAGGTCACGGAATAAGCCCTCAAATGTGTGGGATGGGGAATTGTAGGGACAGTGACAAATTGCTGTGTAACACCGTAATCAGAAATATTGGAAAAAGTCTGACTACAGGGAGAACACTGTTTCAACCACTTTGGGATTCTAGGATCTAGCCCTCCTGAATCCGGAGAGGGATCTCTCCAAGAAGTGCAAAGATGGATTTATCTTTAAAAGCTTTTGGGTAATGATATTAGGCTAGTTATGAAGTCCGAGGGTTTTAGTTTTTTTTGGATGTTTGAGCATGATTATTATTTGGGTGGAAAGTTATAAATGGAAAGAGTTTCAAATGTGTGAAGTTGCAAGTAATCAGAACAAGCTTTGGCCAAAAGGATAGATAATCGTTGGTTTTGGTCCATTGGGCTATGGATTCATAATAGGGTTTAATTGAAACAACAAGGGGCAAGAGTGGTCCATGGGGCAAGTCATCTATGTCTAAGTATCTCTTTAAAGTTGATTTTATGGAATGAAATGATACAACAAGAAGGGGAATTAAACAAATGAAGAACAAAGAGCAGCCTAAGATCTGGTAAGTACTTTGAAACTAGCCAGCTTTTGACATACACTTAAGAAAGACATAAAAGTAATCCAAGATCTGGTAATTACTTTGAAACTAGCCAGCTTTTGATATAATTTCAATAGAAAAACATTTAAAACACAGAGGGAAACACAAATGATAACGAAGAATGGTCTAAGATCTGGTAAGTACTTTGAAACTAGCCAGCTTTCAACACATTCTTAGGGAAACTTTCAGACAATATTCGGGGATAAAACTAGGATAGGGCTCACCATAAATTCCTTAGTTCATCTCTACTTAACATAAACTGAAAATAACATTCAAGAATAACAATTATCCTAAACAGTAGGACGAGGGAACGCCAGCATTCCTAACTACTTGAAACTGAATTAAATCATTCCTAAAACAACACAAATTAGAAGAAAACATTTAGATAAAGCTTATCAGTCAGAAAAGGGTACTGATATACAGTAAATCCTAACTCTATTCTTGTTGTTCTTTATCAGAGAAAATGGAAAAAGTGAATAATAGAAATAAAAAAACAATTTAAAATAAGAAATAACATCATCGTTGACATAGACCAGGATCCCATAAATCAACTTGTATTGATGCTTCAAACCAATTACAGCTTTAAGTCCAATGTTTCAGCTCAGTAATCATCTTCACTCCTCAGCCTAACTATTCTATCACAAGCAGAGCTTCAAGAGCCCGTGAACACTATTTACAAGTAGAAGTTTCAAGCTCAAGTATATTTCAAATTTTTTCAACCAACATTTTCTCATCTTCTACAGGAGTATTTATAGAAGGAATGAGGAGGTGGGATCTGATAAAAGATCTCCTAGGACAATTAATACGGACTTAATACTTCTCAGCCTTTAAGGGGCTCAATGGAGAAGTTTACATATGTTTTTCTATATTAATTGTTTTACATTTAAGATTTAAGCTCGGTGGGAGCTTTTGTTGACTTTTAAGGCTTTGTGTTATGTTGTAATAACTCTGCTGATATTTTTGCATTAAGTTCCTTTGGCAGAATTAACTATTTGGCTGCGCTGAGGCAAATATCTTCTTTTCTGATCATAATTTAGCCTCTGTTGAATGCTTGTGGCTACAGGTGGCTTTGGGTAGCTGAGAGGAATCAATTTTCCTCTTAGGTGGCAATGGAGGCATTCCTCTGTTTGATAAAACTTTTGATTTGTATTTAACTATGTTTAACCTAATGGATTAGGCTTTTGATAATCGATCTTAGTCGTAATCCATTAAACTATGGAATTCATCTTCAATCTTCAGTTCTGGCTTGTGGCAGGTCTTCAACACTGATACTCTTTTGTTTTGATTTAATTCACTATGTCTTGTTGATGTGCAGGTGCCGCAAAGGGCTAATATGGCATCAATGCCCATGAAGCATTGAAGAAACGTGACTTTGAACCCTTTGGAATGATCCTTCTATAGGCACAAAGGCATGGGGATTGTCATCCCCCGCCTTTGGTTTTCCTTTAATATAATGGAAGAACCATAGAAACCTGCATAAAACAAAAAATATTATAAAATCCTGCGTTTTTGGGGGGAAAAATACTTCAGAGGTTGTGGGGAGGAGCGTGGCCATTGGATGGCAGCATCCAATGATGGAGATCTGCACATAGTGGTCAAAAGGAGAGTGGTGGTAAGAAATAAGTCAGATCTGTCGATCTGCAGGGATCGACGGTCAGGGTTAATTGGGAGAAAATAAAGAGAAGGGGTCACTTTATATAGAAATGGCAGAAATATAATGAGATAAGGTTAAAAACCTTTGGTGGAGGAAAAAATTAATTAAACATTAAATGGGTTTCAGGAGGAACATGAGCTGTTGGATGAGATTGGCTCATAAAGATCAACGACTGAGGAGGCATGCGATGAATCACAACGGAGAAGAGGGAAAGCGGTTTTGGGAGGTAAAACCATTGGTTTTGTGCAGTGAAAAGGCGGGTAGGTAGTTTTTCCTTTTGGAACGTGATATGCATCATGAGGTGACACGTGGATTTTGAATACAACTTATATCGCGTGATTTTCAGGAATTAACCATCGTGCTTAAAGTTACGCAACATGGAATGTGGGCCGTTAGATCTGGGACCTCAGATCTAACGGTGGGGAAGCGAGCGCGATTTTGGATAGATGCGTGGGCAGAAGCAGGAAGGGCAGTTTTATTATGGACCGTCTGATCAAAAGATCGACGGCGGAGATCAGATCTAGAAGGAGGCAGGACCCACAAGAGGCGGGTCTAACGGGGTTAATATGGGCTGTCAGATAGAACAGATCAACGGTTAGGATGAAAACTGGGTTTTGAACGAAATAATAACAAAGTGGAGCAAGGGTTAATACAAAGACCGTTGATCTATAGATATCAATGGCTATGATTGGCTGAAAAAACATTATGAGCGGGGATGCATGTTTTAAACCAAAGTCGGGAAATGCAATCTGGACCATCCGATCTGGACACGTGGACAGTCCAGATGCAATCAGAGTTTTGCAATCAATGGGGCAATGGACAAGGAGGGCACCGAAGCGATTAATTATGGGTCATCGATCTACAGATCAAATCGACAGTGGGGAATGGATCGGGGAATGTCAATCAAAGGTGAGGCAATGTTTAACGCGCCTGATGAAAAACTTGCGATGTGATAATGCGCGGGCTGTTTGATCGGCTTGAGATCAACGACAGAGAGTATCACATATATGGAACCAGCGGAAAACCCTTTAAAACATATGAAAAACAAAAAATAAATGAAATACAAAGGTTTTGGTGGGTCGGGAAGGGTTATTTATATATGAAAAGGCTTGGCGCCCATTTGCGGGCCTGTTGGTTTATATGGAGTGTGATAGGCCCAGGGCTTATGTATATAAGGTCCAATCGCATCGGAAGGTTGGGATTTTCAATCTAACCATTTTGATTTTCTCTGATGTGATTAGCGCTTTGAGACTTTAAATCTCGTTCTTGGGCGTAAGTTTATATGGAAAGAAGCAGAAGGTGGGGGTTTATACAACAGGGCTCAATCGCATCAGAACTTTTTTGTGCGGGTCTTTCAATCAACCCATTTTTCATTAAAAAACATTGTTTCAGTGGGTTTAGACCAAACTTAGGAAAAAGTGGGTTTTTTTATTTACAAAGGAAAATGAGTATCAGGAATGGTTTATTCACAAGTTTTAAGCGCCACATGCGGGCCTAAGGGTTATATGAAGCGGTGAAAGACTTGGGGCTTATAAACAGAGGGCTTAATAAAATCGGAGGTTTTAACATGGCAAATGGACTTGCGCGCTCTGATTTTTCTGATGCGATTAGCGCCAAATGGGCTCAGCGCTTGGTTCCAGCACCAAGGCATATGTGGGGAAGTGGTTTAAGACTTAGCCCAAGGGGGCTTAAACCCATAGTAAACAAACTTATTTTTATGAATTTTTTTCAAGGTTTTTGATGGATTTGGGGGTTTCAGCAGAATTTAAAAAGGAGTTTTAAACTCTATAAAGAGGGTTTTATGAAGGAAAAAAGGGGAAAAAATGGAAAATAGAAGAATTCCATGGGAATGAAAGGGGTAAAAATGAAGGTTAGTTTTGAAGTGGAGGGAGGGGAAAAACGGATTTTGCAGCATTTTTTCCTCTATGAAATCAGCAGAATTTTAGAGTTTAAAATGGAAACAACAGTGAAGATTTGAAAAAAGGGCATGATGTCTTCAGGAGTCTTCAAGAGATAAAATTTTTAGCAATAAAACTGTTTCTTGAAGGCTCCAAAAATGATTTAGCCACCATTTGGTATGACAAATTTTATAGGTGTCTAACAGTGGCTCCACTTGGGGATAGTGCCTTCTTGAAGGCATCAAAAACTTCATACCTGCATTCTCTGCGAGGCTGATCAGTGCCTTATCCATTGGGCTACCTTTCTTTTCTTGGATGATCTTCTTTGCTCTGAAAACATATTAGCAGTCATGAAAAACAATGGATCTTCATCAACATAAACGTTTTACCTACCCAATCGTACTGATCTAACATTTTTTCTTCTTTAGAGTGCACTTGGATTGGCAAACTCTTTTTACAACTTTTTATTCTTTTGAAAGCATAAAACTAATATAATTCTACTCCTTATTTCTCCATGAACTCATATTAAACAGTTGAGTCCATATGCTTCTCTACCTAATCTACCAATCTGTTAGGATTAAACAGTCTAACATATTTTTGTTCTCTAATTTTTAAAGCAGAAATTAAAAAGCATACAAGTCATGATTGAACAGTCTAACTTGATGCTAATCTATGGCATAAAAAACAAGCTGCACATAGACATTATTTTGCAGAAAATTAAATCAAAATGGAAGGCTTAAGATGTGAAAGTTCAAAGCACTTCATTCATCTTTTTACAACTCTGTTTTTTTCTTCTGTTTGAGCTGTTCTTTCTTTGTCTGTCTGGTTCAGATTTTGAGCTGATTAGAACCAAATTTACCTCTGTTTTTGACTCAAGTAATAAACATATTTGAGTCATCTCTCTTTGGAAACTTAGGTTCAGATTTTGAGCATGTTTGAACCTTTAATTTCTAGCCTAATCTACCTACTGATAAGCCAAGATTAAACTATTTGGCTAATCAAATTCACTAACCTATCAGCAGTAAATTTAAAACTAATTAGTCAATATTAGGCTGTATGACTAATTAGAAGTGTGTTTTTCAGGAGTGGCAGTTAAGCTTGCACACTTTCAGATTTGTTTCTCTTTTTGTTGGTATGGGGCGGTACCTTTATTGTTTTTACAATCTGCCCTCTTTTCTTTCTTTCACTTGTTTTTGTATTTTTGTATTTTTTATTTTTCTTCAGAGACAAAAATCAACAACTATCTAAATGATCATAACTGAGCTATATTGACATTCCTATCTAACCTAATCTAACTTGGAATATTTACATTATCATATGATACAAAAATGCCAATGCAGCCAGCTGAGTAATGTCAAGAAGAAGAAGAAACTCTGGCTGCTTATAAGAGGTATCCATAGTACATTTTGAAGATTAATCTTCAAAACCAAGACTATCACAGAGGGTGATAGCTTCTCATGTATTTGGCTCTTGCAAAGGATCACTGCTTGATAATTTGATCTAGTTGAGATTTCCACACACTCGTCCAAAGGATCAACAAAGAAAGAATGAAGATTCTCTTCTTTCTGGTCCTCCATGTCTGGTAGATTGTCTGCTTCCAAGACTTCATCTTTGAGGACTGCGTTATCAGTATGCGGCTTGGAAGTATCATCATCCTTAACCTGTATAATAGTAAACAGTGAAATATCTTCTTTCTTTAAATCTATGCTTATTTCTGATATAAATTCAGGTTCTTCGAATGGCAGATTAACATTATTGAATGGAGAAGTTTCTTTTTGAAAAGAAAGTGTATCCTCAGTAGGATGGTCTGCTATTTGTTTTTCTCCTTCAAAGTTTTGCCAGTATCTTTTATTTTTTGGGACAGCTGGTCTAAATTTTTCTTGAATTGTATATTGTTTGCTCTCCCAAGGTCTTAGACATGTACTAGCCACAAGGGCTAATCCATAAGCAAAACTATTTTGGTCTTTAGGAACAAGGATAAGTTGGAAATATTTAAAAGATTTCAGTAAATCTATGATATCAGCCTTATAAGCTTTAAGTCTTGGATGTTCAACCATGCATTCTTCTTTCACTTGCCTAATTACCAATTCTACATTCCGTGAACTGTTATCTTCTAGGCTCCTAGTTTTTTCAATAAGTGTAGCCCTAAGAGAAGTGCCTCATACTCTACTATGTCAGTTGTGCATTGAAAGTTCAATTTATATGAATGGGATTCAGAATAATTGTTTCCTGTATTGTAAAGCCATATTCATACACCTGCATTAGTTTTAGTATATAACCCATCGAAATTCATATTCCAAAGAGGACTAGTTTCAGTATTATCATTGGTTTCCTTACTATCCTCTTTGTCTTGAGTGCCATTGGATTCTTCTATGAAATAGGCACCATGTTCATGACTGTCTAGTTGAGATTATGGTTTGGAGGGTAGCTGCTCACTTAGTATTTTATCAATTCGTTCTTCTGTCAAAGGAGAGATTTTTCTTTTAGTATAAACAGAAGAAGAGCTACCCTGTATTTTAAGACCAACAAAAGAACTCTCTGCATATTTACAACAGAGTTCTCTTCGAGAATGTCCAAGACTATTTGTTTTGCAATAAGTTTCAGAGACTGTTTGTTTATTAATTGTCTGAACTATCTCTTCTTCTGTCAACGAGGAAAATATTTCTATGTCCCTTTGAACAGAAGTACATCGGTTCTCTGTCTCTTGTAAAGGCTGATTTTGAGGCTGGATGTTCTCTTGAGCCTCTTCTAGGGGATCTTTACTTGTGCTTGCAGGAAAAATCTGAGGATTTTCTTTCGTTTCCTCAAAGCACTGCTCACTAATAGTATTCGAAATTTGATTGTTAATATCTCCTATCAGCATAGTACAAGATATAGGAAGGCAATCAAAAATTTCTTGACAACCTTCTTTATTGCTTTCTTTGTAAGTTTGCTCATCATTTTCTATAAGGTGTTGATCATAATTCATAGCTTGGTCACTGTTTTGATCTTGAGGTGATTGGGCTTGTGTTTGATCAAGGGAAAGCATAGCTCACTCTAGATCATCCATTTTCATATTAGCCATCAACCTATCCATTCCTTTCCAAGCATATGCATCATCTTTTCCATCATGATTAGAGATTTTTCTTGATTGTTTTCTTTATAATCTTGTACATCATACACGTCTTATTGGGGTAAAGTTTGCATTTGATTAGGGAAAGGTATATGTTTCTCTATATTTTCAACGTTTAGATTAGCCATAAACCTATCCACCCTTCCTCCAAGAATGTACATCAATTTCTCCATCATGAGCATATGTTTGTCTTCTAGGTCTATATCTAAATCCATGTTTGTAAATCAGAAAAAGAGGTCACTGTGTCTATTCAATCAGTTCAAGGTCTTCTACCAGTGGAGTCATTTGGTATTTTGGGAGTTTCAGAGTGTGGAGTCGCTAGGTGGACGTTTTTAGCTCTTTTGGAGGTAAAAGGTTTTATGGTGCACCACCATGTTTATTATATACCAATCTGAAATATTTTTGGGTTTTCTGAGTTATTTTTCAGTCCTGTTGGTTGTTAAGAGTTTCCTAAATCTGTTTCAAAACTTAGCTATGGTTATGAGACAAAGACAATTTACTCTTATGGCTAAGCTAGCTAATCTTTCAAGGTTAGATAAACTCTTATGAGAATCCTAGGGATTTACCTAGTTTGTCACTGATTCAAAAAAGTTTTATCATGACTACCATCACTTGGTAGTGCTTGAAGAGGGCTGATTTTTACTCACTGCACAATTTTCTTGAATCAAGGGTCTTCTAAGGCTTTAAAGGTAACTAGGCTGAAAAAACACTCAAAGTCCCCAGCGGAGTCGCCAGAAATGTTGGATCCCCATAATCAGCAAGATTGGAAAAATTATGACTGCAGGGAGAACACTGTTTCAACCACTTTGGGATTCTAGGATCTAGCCCTCCTGAATCTGGAGAGGGATCTCTCCAATAAGTGCAAAGATGGATTTATCTTTAAAAGCTTTTGGGTAGTGATATTAGGCTAGTTATGAAGTCCAAGGGTTTTTGTTTATTTTTTATTGTTGAGCATGATTATTATTTGGGTGGAAAGTTATAAATGGAAAGAGTTTCAAAGGTGTGATGTTGCAAGCAATCAAAACAAGCTTTGGCCAAAAAGATAGATAATCATTGCTTTTAGTCCATTGGGCTATGGAGTCATAATAGGGTTTAATTGAAACAACAAGGGGCAAGAGTGGTCCATGGGGCAAGTCATCTATGTCTAAGGATCTCTTTAAAGTTGATTTTATGGAATGAAATTATACAACAAGAAGGGGAATTAAACAAATGAAGAACAAAGAGCAGCCTAAGATCTGGTAAGTACTTTGAAACTAGCCAGCTTTTGACATACACTTAAGAAAGACATAAAATTAATCCAAGATCTGGTAAGTACTTTGAAACTAGCCAGCTTTTGATATACTTTCAATAGAAAAACATTTAAAACACAGAGGGAAACACAAATGATAACGAAGAATGGTCTAAGATTTGGTAAGTACTTTGAAACTAGCTAGCTTTCAACACATTCTTAGGGAAACTTTCAGACAGTCTTTGGGGATAAAACTAGGATAGGGCTCAACATAAATTCCTTAGTTCATCTCTACTTAACATAAACTGAAAATAACATTCAAGAATAAAAATTAGCCTAAACAGTAGGAGGAGGGAACGCCAACATTCCTAACTGCTTGAAACTGAATTAAATCATTCCTAAAATAACACAAATTAGAAGAAAACATTTAGATAAAGCTTATCAGTCAGAGAAGGGTACTGATATACAGTAAATCCTAACTCTATGCTTGCTATTATTTTTCAGAGAAAATGGACAAAGTGAATAACAAAAATAAAATAACTATTTACAATAAGAAATAACATCACCATTGACATAGACCAGGATCCCATAAATCAGCTTGTATTGATGCTTAAAACCAGTTAGAGCTTTAAGTCCAATGTTTCAGTTCAGAAATCATCTTCACTCCTCAACCTAACTATTTTATCACAAGCAGAGCTTCAAGAGCTCGTGAACAATATTTACAAGTAGAAGTTTCAAGCTCAAGTATATTTCAAAGTTCTACAACCAACATTTTCTCATCTTCTACAGGAGTATTTATAGAAGGAATGAGGAGGTGGGATCTGATAAAAGATCTCACAGGACAATTAATACAAACTTAATACTTCTCGACCTTTGAGGGGCTCAATGGAGAAGTTTATAGATGTTTGTCTGTATTAATTGTTTTACATTTAATATTTAAGCTCAGTGGGATCTTTTGTTGAATTTTACGGCTCTGTGTTATGTTGTAATAACTTTGTTTATATTTTTGCATTAAGTTCCTTTGGAAAAATTAACTATTTGGCTGCACTAAGGAAACTATCTTCTTTTCTGATCATAATTCAGCCTTTGTTGAATGCTTGTGGCTACATGTGGCATTGGGTAGCTGAGAGGAATCAATTTGCCTCTTAGATGGCAGTGGAGGCATTCCTCTGTCTGATAAATCTTTTGATTTGTCTTTAACTGTGTTTAACCCAATGGATTAGGCTTTTGATAATCAATCTTAGCTGTAATCCATTAAATTATGGAATTCATCTTCAATCTTCAGTTCTGGCTTGTGGCAGGTCTTCAACACTGATACTCTTTTGTTTTGATTTAATTCACTGTGTTTTTTTGATGTGCAGGTGCCGCAATGGGCTCATATGGCATCAATGCCCATGAAGCATTGACGAAATGTGACTTTGAACCCTTTGGAATGATCCTTCTATAGGCACAAAGGCATGGGGATCATCATTGCCCGCCTTTGGTTTTCCTTTAATATAATGGAAGAACCATAGAAACCTGCATAAAACAAAAAATATTATAAAATCCTGCATTGTTGGGGGGGAAACTGCTTCAGAGGTTGTGGGGAGGAGCGTGGCCGTTGGATGGCAGCATCCAATGGTGGATATCTGCGCATAGTGGTCAAAAGGAGAGCGGTCGGAAGAAATAAGTCAGATCCATCGATCTGCAAGGATCAACGGTCAGGGTTAATCGGGAGGAAATAAAGTGAAGGGGTCACTTTATATATAAATTGAGGAAATATAATGAGATAAGGTTAAAAACCTTTGGCGGAGGAAAAAATAATTAAACATTAAATGGGTTTCGGGAGGAACATGAGTCGTCGGATGAGATTGGCTCATAAAGATCAACGGCTGAGGAGGCGTGCGATGAATCACAACGGAGAAGAGGGAAAGTAGTTTTGGGAGGTAAAACCATGGGTTTTGCGCAGTGAAAAGGCGAGTAGGTAGTTTTGCCTTTTGGAACGCGATATGGGTCATTAGGTGACATGTGGATTTTGAATACAACTTATATCGCGTGATTTTCAGGAATTGACCATCCTGCTTAAAGTTACGCGACATGGAATGTGGGTCGTTAGATCTGGGACCTCAGATCTAACGGTGGGGAAGTGAGCGCGATTTTGGATAGATGCGCGGGCAGAAGCGTCAAGGGCGGTTTTATTATGGACTGTTCGATCAAAAGATCGACGATGGAGATCAGATCTAGAAGGAGGCAGGACCCACAAGAGGCAGGTCTACCGGGGTTAATATGGGCCGTTAGATAGAAAAAATCAATGGTTAGGATGAAAACTGGGTTTTGAATGAAATAATAATGAAGTGGAGCAAGGGTTAATATAAATATCATTGATCTACAGAGATTAACGGCTATGATTGGTCGAAAAAACATTATGAGCGGGGCTGCATGTTTTAAACCAAAGTCGGGAAATGCGATCTGGACCGTTCGATCTGGACACGTGGACGGTCCAGATGCAATCGGAGTTTTGCAATCAATGGGGCGATGGACAGAGAGGGCGCCAAAGTGATTAATTATGGGCCGTCGATCTGCAAATCAGATCGACGGTGGGGAATGGATTGGGGAATGTCAATCGGAGGTGAGGCAATGTTTAACGCGTCTGATGAAAAACTTGCAATGCGATAATGCATGGGTCGTTTGATCAGCTTAAGATCAACGATGGAGAGTATCACAAATATGGAACCGGCGGAAAACCCTTTAAAACATATGAAAAACAAAAAATAATGAAATACAAAGGTTTTGGTGGGTCGGGGAGGGTTATTTATATATGAAAAGGTTTGGTGCCCGTTTGCGGGGTCTTTGGTTTATATGGAGTGCGATAGGCCCAGGGCTTATGTATATAAGGGCCAATTGCATCGGAAGGTCAGGCTTTTCAATCTAACCATTGTGATTTTATCCAATGCAATTAGCACTATGGGACTTAAACTCTCGGTCCCGGGCGTAAGTTTCTATGGAGAGAAGCGGAAGGTGGGGGTTTATACAACAGGGCTCAATTGCATCGGAACTTTTTGGTGCAGGTCTTTCAATCTACCCATTTTTCATTAAAAAACATTGTTTCAGTGGGTTTAGACCAAACTTAGGAAAAAGTGGGTTTTTTTATTTACAAAGGAAAATGAGTATCGAGAATGGTTTATTCACAATTTTTAAGCGCCGCTTGCGGGCCTAAGGGTTATATGAAGCGGTGAAAGGCTTGGGGCTTATAAACAGAGAGCTTAATCGCATCAGAGGTTTTAACATGGCAAATGGACTTGCGTGCTCTGATTTTTCTGATGCGATAAGCGCCAAATGGGCTCAGCGCTTGGTTCCAGCACCAAGGCATATGTGGGGAAGTGGTTTAAGACTTAGCCCAAGGGGGCTTAAACCGATAGTAAACAAACTTATTTTTATGAAATTTTTTCAAGGTTTTTGATGGATTTGGGGGTTTCGGTAGAATTTAAAAAGGAGTTTTAAACTCTATAAAGAGGGTTTTATGAAGGAAAAAAGGGGAAAAAATTGGAAAATATAAGAATTCCCTGGGAATGAAAGGGGTAAAAATGAAGGTTAGTTTTGAAGTGAAGGGAGGGGAAAAATGGATTTTGCAGTAGTTTTTACTCTATGAAATCAGTAGAATTTCAGTGTTTAAAATGGAAACAACAGTGAAAATTTGAACAAAGGTCATGATGTCTTCAGGAGTCTTCAAGAGATGACATTTTTAGCAATACAACTATTTCTTGAAGGCTCCAAAAATGATTTAGCCACCATTTGGTATGAAAAATTTTATAGGTGGCTAACAGTGGCTCCACTTGGGGATGGTGCCTTCTTGAAGGCATCAAGAACTTCAAACATGCATTCTTTGGGAGGCTGATCAGTGCCTTATCCATTGGGCTGCCTTTCTTCTCTTGGATGATCTTCCTTGCTATGAAAACATATTAGAAGTCATGAAAAACAATGGATTTTCATCAATACAAACTTTTTACCTACCCAATCGTACTGATCTAACATTTTTTCTTCTTTAGAGTGCACTTGGATTAGAAAACTCTTTTTACAACTTTTTATTCTTTTGAAAGGATAAAAATAATCTAATTCTACTCCTTATTTCTCCATGAACTCAGATTAAACAGTTGAGTCCATATGCTTCTCTACCTAATCTACCAATCTGTTAGGATTAAACAGTCTAACAGATTTTTGTTCTCTAATTTCTAAAGTAGAAATTAAAAAGAATACAAGTCAGGATTGAACAGTATAACTTGATGCTAATCAATGGCATAAAAAACATGCTGCACATAGACATTATTTTGCAGAAAATTAAATCAAATGAAGGCTTAAGATGTGAAAGTTCAAAGCACTTCATTCATCTTTTTACAGCTCTGTTTTTTGCTTCTGTTTGAGCTGTTCTTTCTTTATCTAACTGGTTCAGATTTTGAGCTGATTAGAACCAGATTTACCTCTGTTTTGACTCAAGTAATAAACATATTTGATTCATCTCTCTTTGGAAACTTAGGTTTAGATTTTGAGCATGTTTGAACCTTTAATTTCTAGCCTAATCTACCTACTAATAAGCCAAGATTAAATTGTTTGGCAAATCAAATTCACTAACCTATCAATAGTAAATTTAAAACTAATTAGTCAAGATTAGGCTGTATGAATAATTAGAAGTGTGTTTTTCAGGAGTGGCATTTAAGCTTGCACACTTTCAAATTTTTTTCTCTTTTTGTTGGTATGGGGTGGTACCTTTGTTGTTTTTACAATCTGCCCTCTTTTCTTTCTTTCACTTGTTTTTGTATTTTTGACTTTTCTTCGAAGACAAAAATCAACAACTATCTAAATGCTTAGAACTGAGCTATATTGACATTCCTATCTAACCTAATATAGCTTGGAATATTTACATTATCATATGATACAAAAATTCCAATGCATCCAGCTGAGTAATGTCAAGAAGAAGAAGACAATCTGGCTGCTTGTCAGAGGTATCCATAGTGCATTTTGAAGATTAATCTTCAAAACCAAGACTATCACAGAGGGTGATAGCTTCTCATGTATTTGGCTCTTGCAAAGGATCACTGCTTGATAATTTGAGCTAGTTGGGATTTCCACACACTCGTCCAAAGGATCAACAAAGAAAGGATGAAGATTCTCCTTTTTGGTCCTCCATGTTTGATAGATTGTCTACTTCCAAGACTTCAGCTTTGAGGACTACGTTGTCAGTATGCGGCTTGGAAGTATCATCATCCTTAACCTGTAAAATAGTAAACAATGAAATATCTTCTTTCTTTAAATCTATGCTTACTTCTGATATAAATTCAGTTTCTTAGAATGGCAGATTAACATTATTGAATGGAGAAGTCTCTTTTTGAAAAGAAAGTATATCCTCAGTAGGATGGTCTAATATTTGTTTTTCTCCTTCAAAGTTTTTCCACTATCTCTTATTTTTTGGGACAGTTGGTCTAATTTTTTCTTGAATTGTATATTTTTTGCTCTCCCAAGGTCTTAGACATGTACTAGCCACAAGGGATAATCCATAAGCAAAACTGTTTTGGTCTTTAGGAACAAGGATAAGTTGGAAATCTTTAAAATATTTCAGTAAATCTATGGTATCATCCTTATAAGCTTTAAGTCTAGGATGTTCAACCATGCATTCTTCTTTCACTTGCCTAATTACCAATTCTACATTTTCGTGAACTGTTATCTTTTGGGCTCCTAGTTTTTTCAATAAGTGTAGCCCTAAGAGAAGTGCCTCATACTCTACTATGTCAGTTGTGCATTGAAATTTCAATTTATATGAATGGGATTCAGAATAATTGTTTCCTGTATTGTAAAGCCATATTCCTACACCTGCATTAGTTTTAGTATATAACCCATCGAAATTCATATTCCAAAGAGGACTAGTTTCAGTATTATAATTGGTTTCCTTACTATCCTCTTTGTCTTGAGTGCCATTGTATTGTTCTATGGAATAGGCACCATGTTCATGATTGTCTGGTTGAGATGATGGTTTGGAGGGTAGCTTCTTGCTTAGTATTTGATCAATTCATTCTTCTGTCAAAGGAGATATTTGTCTTTGAGTATAAATAGAAGAAGAGTTGCGCTGTATTTTAAGACCAACAAAAGAACTCTCTGCATCTTTACAACAGAGTTCTCTTCGTGAATGATCAAGATTATTTTTTTTGCAATAAGTTTCAGAGACTGAATGTTTATTAATGGTCTGATATATCTCTTCTTCTGTCAACAAGGAAAATATTTCTATGTCCCTTTGAACAGAAGTACAACGGTTCTTTGTCTCTCGTAAAGGCTGATTTTGAGGTTGGATGTTCTCTTGAGCCTCTTCTAGGGGATCTTGACATGTGCTTGAGGGAAAAATCTGAGGATTTTTTGTCGTTTCCTCAAAGCATTGCTCACTATTAGTATTCAAAATTTGATTGTGAAGATCTCCTATCGCCATAGCACAAGATATAGGAAAGCAATAGAAAATTTCTTGACAGCCTTCTTTATTGATTTCTTTATAAGTTTTCTCATCATTTTCTATAAGGTGTTGATCATAATTCATAGCTTGGTCACTGTTTTGATCTTGAGGTGATTGGGCTTGTGTTTGATCAAGGGAAAGCATAACTCGCTCTAGATCATCCATTTTCATATTAGCCATCAACCTATCCATTCTTTTCCCAAGCATATGCATCATATTTTCCATCATGATTAGAGATTTTTCTTGATTGTCTTCTTTATAATCTTGTACATCATACATGTCTTGTCAGGGTAAAGTTTGCGTTTGATTAGGGAAAGGTATATGTTGCTCTATATTTCCAACATTTAGATTAGCCATAAACCTATCCACCCTTCTTCCAAGCATGTACATCAATTTCTCCATCATGAGCATATGTTTGTCTTCTGGGTCTATATCTAAATCCATGTTTGTAAATCAGAAAAAGAGGTCACTGTGTCTATTCAATCAGTTCAAGGTCTTCTACCAGTGGATTCATTTGGTATTTTGGGAGTTTTAGAGTGTGGAGTCGCCAGGTGGAAGTTTTTAGCTCTTTTGGTGGCAAAAGGTTCTATGGTCCACCACCATGTTTATTAAATACCAATCTGAAATATTTTTGGGTTTTCTGAGTTATTTTTTAGTCCTATTGGTTGTTAAGAGTGTCCTAAATCTGTTTCAAAACTTAGCTACGGTTATGAGACAAAGAAAATCTACTCTTATGGCTAAGCTAGCTAATCTTTCAAGGTTAGATAAACTCTTATGATAATCCTAGGGTTTTACCTAGTTTGTCACTGATTCAAACAAGTTTTATCATGATTACCATCACTTGGTAGTGCTTGAAGAGGGCTGATTTTTACTCACTGCACAATTTTCTTGAATCAAGGGTCTTCTGAGGCTTTAAAGGTACCTAGGCCGAAAAAACACTCAAAGTCCCTAGCGGAGTCGCCAGAAATGTTGGATCCCCGTAATCATCAAGATTGGAAAAAGTCCGACCGCAGGGAGAACACTGTTTCAACCACTTTGGGATTCTAGGATCTAGCCCTCCTGAATCCGTAGAGGGATCTCTCCAATAAGTGCAAAGATGGATTTATCTTTAAAATCTTTTGGGTAATGATATTAGGCTAGTTATGAAGCTCGAGGGTTTTTGTTTGTTTTGGATGGTTGAGCATGATTATTATTTGGGTGGAAAGTTCTAAATGGAAATATTTTCAAATGTGTGAAGTTGCAAGCAATCAAAACAAGCTTTGGCAAAAAAGATAGATAATCACTGGTTTTAGTCCATTGGGCTATGGAGTCATAATAGGATTTAATTGAAACAACAAGAGGCAAGAGTGGTCCATGCGGCAAGTCATATATGTCTAAGTATCTCTTTAAAGTTGATTTTATGGAATGAAATGATACAACAAGAAGGGGAATTAAACAAATGAAGAACAAAGAGAAGCCTAAGATCTAGTAAGTAATTTGAAACTAGCCAGCTTTTGACATACACTTAAGAAAGACATAAAAGTAATCTAAGATCTGGTAAGTACTTTGAAACTAGCCAGCTTTTAATATAATTTCAATAGAAAAACATTTAAAACACAGAGGGAAACACAAATGATAACGAAGATTGGTCTAAGATCTGGTAAGTACTTTGAAACTAGCCAGCTTTCAACACATTCTTAGGGAAACTTTTAGACAGTCTTTGGGGATAAAACTAGGACAGGGCTCACCATAAATTCCTTAGTTCATATCTACTTAACATAAAATGAAATTCACATTCAAGAATAACAATTAGCCTAAACAGTAGGACGAGGGAACACCAGCATTCCTAACTGCTTGAAACTGAATTAAAGCATTCCTAAAACAACACAAATTAGAAGAAAACATTTAGATAAATCTTATCAGTCAGAGAAGGGTACTGATATACAGTAAATCCTAACTTTATTCTTGTTTTTCTTTATCAGATTAAATGGACAAAGTGAATAACATAAATAAAATAATGATTTACAATAAGAAATAACATCACCGTTGACATAGACCAGGATCCCATAAATCAGCTTGTATTGATGCTTCAAACCAGTTACAGCTTTAAGTCCAATGTTTCAGTTCAGCAATCATCTTCACTCCTCAACCTAACTATTCTGTCTCAAGCAGAGCTTCAAGAGCCCGTGAACACTATTTACAAGTAGAATTTTCAAGCTCAAGTATATTTCAAAGTTCTGCAACCAACATTTTATCATCTTCTACAGGAGTATTTATAGAAGGAATGAGGAGGTGGGATCTGATAAAAGATCTCCCAGGACAATTAATACAGACTTAATACTTCTTGGCCTTTGAGGGGATCAATGGAGAATTTTACAGATTTTTTTCTGTATTAATTGTTTTACATTTAAGATTTAAGCTCGGTGGGAGCTTTTGTTGACTTTTAAGGCTCTGTGTTATGTTGTAATAACTCTGCTGATATTTTTGCATTATTTTCCTTTGGCAGAATTAAATATTCGGCTGCAATAAGGAAAATATCTTATTTTTTTATCATAATTCGGCCTCTGTTGAATGCTTGTGGCTACAGGTGGCATTGGGTAGCTGAGAGGAATCAATTTTCCTCTTAGGTGGCAGTGGAGGCATTCCTCTGTCTGATAAATCTTTTGATTTGTTTTTAACTGTGTTTAACCCAATGGATTAGGATTTTGATAATCGATCTTAGCCATAATCCATTAAACTATGGAATTAATCTTCAATCTTCAGTTCTGGCTTGTGGTAGGTCTTCAACACTGATACTCTTTTTTTTTTTTTTAATTCACTATGTCTTGTTGATGTGCAGGTGCCGCAAAGGGCTCATATGGCATCAATGCCCATGAAGCATTGACGAAACATGACTTTGAACCCTTTGGAATGATCCTTCTATAGGCACAAAGGCATGGGGATCGTCATCCCCTGCCTTTGGTTTTCCTTTAATATAATGGAAGAACCATAGAAACCTACATAAAACAAAAAATATTATAAAATCCTACATTGTTGGGGGGGAAATTGCTTCAAAAGTTGTGAGGAGGAGCGTGGCCGTTGGATGGCAGCATCCAACGGTGGAGATCTGTGCATAGTGGTCAAAAGGAGAGCGGTGGGAAGAAATAAGTCAGATCCGTCGATCTCCAGGGATCGATGGTCAGGGTTAATCGGGAGGTAATAAAGCGAAGGGGTCACTTTATATAGAAATGGCAAAAATATAATGAGATAAGGTTAAAAACCTTTGGCAGAGGAAAAAATTAGTTAAACATTAAATGGTTTTCGGGAGGAACATGAGCCATCGGATGAGATTGGCTCGTAAAGATAAACGGCTGAGGAGGGGCGCGATGAATCATAACGGAAAAGAGGGAAAGAGGTTTTGGGAGGTTTTCATGCTGTGAAATGGCGGGTAGGCAGTTTTTCCTTTTGGAACGTGATATGCATCATGAGGTGACACGTGGATTTTGAATACAGCTTATATCATGTGATTTTCAGGAATTAACCATTGTGCTTAAAGTTACGCGACATGGAATGTGGGCCATTAGATCTGGGACCTCAGATGTAACGGTGGGGAAGCGAGCGCAATTTTGGAGAGATGCGCGGGCAGAAGCGGGAAGGGCGATTTTATTATGGACCATCCGGTCAAAAGATCGATGGTGGAGATCAGATTTGGAAGGAGGTAGGACCCACAGGAGGCAGGTCTGTCAGGGTTAATATGGGCCATCAGATAGAACAGATCAACGGTTAGGATGAAAACTGGGTTTTGAACGAAATAATAACGAAGTGGAGCAAGGGTTAATATAAAGACCGTTGATCTGCAAAGATCAACAACTATGATTGGCCGAAAAAACATTATGAGTGGGGCTGCATGTTTTAAACCAAAGTTGGGAAATGTGATCTATATCTTTCGATCTAGACATGTGGACGGTCCAGATGCAATCAGAGTTTTGCAATCGGTGGGGCGATGGACAAGGAGGGCGCCGAAGTGATTAATTGTGGGCCATCGATCTACCGTTTAGATCGATGGTGGGGAATGGATCAGGGAATTTCAATCAGAGGTGAGGCAATGTTTAACACACCCAATGAAAAACTTGTGATGCGACAATGCATGGGCTGTTTGACTGGCTTAAGATCAACGGCGGAGAGTATCACAAATGTGGAACCGGCGGAAAACCCTTTAAAACACATGAAAAACAAAAAATGAATGAAATACAAAGGTTTTGGTGTGTTAGGGAGGGTTATTTATATATGAAAAGGCTTGGTGCCCATTTTCGGGGCTGTTGGTTTATATAGAGTGTGATAGGCCCAGGGCTTATGTATATAAGGGCCAATCGCATCGGAAGGTCGGGCTTTTCAATCTAACCATTTTGATTTTCTCTATGCGATTAGCTCTTCGGGACTTTGACTCTCGGTCCCAGGTATAAGTTTATATGGAGGGAAGTGGAAGGTGGGGGTTTATACAACAGGGCTCAATTGCATCGGAACTTTTTGGTGCGGGTCTTTCAATCTACCCATTTTTCATTAGAAAACATTGTTTCGGCGGGTTTAGGAAAAACTTAGGAAAACGTGGGTTTTTTTATTTACAAAGGAAAATGAGTATCGGGAATGGTTTATTCACAAGTTTAAAGCACCACATGTGGGCCTAAGGGTTATATGAAGCGGTGAAAGACTTGGGGCTTATAAACAGAGGGCTTAATCGCATCGGATGTTTTAACATGGCAAATGGACTTGCACGCTCTGATTTTTTCGATGCGATTAGTGCAAAATGGGCTCAGCGCTTGGTTCCAGCACCAAGGCATATGTTGGGAAGTGGTTTAAGACTTAGCCCAAGGGGGCTTAAACCCATAGTAAACAAACTTATTTTTATGAAAATTTTTCAAGGTTTTTGATGGATTTGGGGGTTTCGACAGAATTTAAAAACGATTTTTAAACTCTGTAAAGAGGGTTTTATGAAGGAAAAAAGGGGAAAAAAATGGAAAATAGAAGAATTCCATGGGAATGAAAGGGGTAAAAATGAAGGTTAGTTTTGAAGTGGAGGGAGGGGAAAAATGGATTTTGCAGCAGTTTTTCCTCTATGAAATCAACAGAATTTCAGAGTTTAAAATGGAAATAGTAGTGAAGATTTGAACAAAGGGCATGATGTCTTCAGGAGTCTTCAAGAGATAAAATTTTTAGCAATAAAACTGTTTCTTGAAGGCTCCAAAAATGATTTAGCCACCATTTGGTATGAAAAATTTTATAGGTGGCTAACAGAGTTATTATTTGTGAATTAATTAACAAATTAATTCACTCCACTCTCACTAGTGTATCATTCGTTAGACTAGATACAACTAGTTCAACTGAGTTTAACTCCATTAACTGAGTTAAACTAAATAACAACTCCTGTAACTACTCTTCCAACTCTGTCATAAATTTTCCACTTCAGTTCTAACTGAGTCCTCATGCATGAACCACCAGTAAACCCTAGGAATTGCGTAATTCCTTCAACCTACTGATTTTCCAAATCTGTACACTAAAATAAAGTTCTCCAAGAGAATACGTTGATGTCTATTGTCGAATTATTATTAAGAGCTAACAATAATCGACATGCATCTATTTTTATATCGACGATCTATAAATAGACTTTGCCCAATATTCTAAAAATAGAATTTCATCTATTTTTCCAACTTGACCAACCATCCACAAATAGCATCCTGCAACTTCTGAAATATGGTCACCATGTCTAAAAATAGACTTGCACCTAAAAATAGCTTGTGGACCCACTTAGTGAAGGTGACCGATTTTCACTAAGCTCATCATCTTGTTGAAACTCAACAATTCCAAGACCGATACCTTTGGGTTGAATCTTCCCGGTAACGTTCTAAGAATATTTCGTACAATAGTCTTCTTGTTAAATGGCTCTCCCAATCCTTCCAGGGTGTTGGTTATTTCATCAACGTATTGGAAGTATGCAACAATGTTTCCATCTTCTTTCATTCTGAGTTGCTAAAAATTTTCTCTATAGATTTGAAGCTTTGCTTCTTTGACATTTGAATCACCTGCATATATATTCTCAAGCTCATCCCATACATTTTTTGTGGTTTTATAACCCAACACCTAATGATAAGTAGATTCAATAATTCCACCGATAATAATATTCTTTGCTTTTGCATCATTTACCAAATTCTTCTTACCTTGTTCATCCGTGGTTGGTGTAAATCCATTTTGAACAGTGTCCCATACTTCGTAACCTTGCGCCAAGAGATATATCTCCATTCTTCCTTTCTAGAGTGCATAATAATTTTCATTGAACAGAGGTACACCATTCTTGGTATGCTCTATGACCTCCTTCTAGCTGTTAAATTGCTATTGAAGGAACCAAGCTTTGATTCCAATTGTTGGAAATATTGAGTGGGGGAGGGGGGGGGGGTTGGGTGAATCAGTATTCCTTTTAGAGCATTAGTTAATATTCAATTATTATCAGTGTTTGTAAAATTATAGTAGTAAACAAAAGGAAAAAAAATGCACATAGATTTTAAGGTGGAAACCCACTCTGAGACAAAAACCACCTGAATAATTTCTAATAATTATTTAATATTCAACTCCAATTGAAAATAAAGCTCCAACTTCCTAGAATCTAGAAAAGCATTCTTCTCTGGCTCCCACTGGATGGACGTTCCAACGCTCAAGATTCTTCAATATTCAACTGAACGATGCCCCAAACACCCAATGAGCTACAGCTCACCCTAGCACCACCCTACCACCCTATAGAATAATAAAACAAGAATGGAATCCCATACTAGGGAAAATATTCCACTTTACAATGATATAGAATGATGTAGAAGAAGAAGAAAAACTAGACCATAACCCCAACTATGAAACAACAACCTAATGATGATCCTAGACCTCTCGACGTTGCCTCTTCAAATCTTGGCAGATAAACACTTGTACAATTTTTATAATGATGCATTTACAATGACTTGGTACAATGATACCTTTACGATAACTGTATGCAGTGCTGCCCACTTGAAGACTTCATGTGGTGAACTTCTTGCTACTTTTCTGCACCTTGAATTCTACTCTTTTCATGCTACCCTCTACTACACCTTGTTTTGCTTTACTGCCCTAGAAATTCTGGTCCTTTGCAGCCCTTGACAACACATGATGTAGCCTTTTTTGTCCTTCTAGAAGCTTGATATTGAATCTGGTGTATCTCTGCTATTTCAATTCTCCAATATGTGATTTTTGGTCCTGTAGTAGTCCACTGAGTCTTCTTTCCAATGCCATAGGTTTGACCCAATTTGGATTCTTCAAGTGAGATTTATGCCCAATCTCTCACAATGACCTAATTATGGACTAGTTCAATAGAGTGAACTTGTATGGCATGCCACGTATCACTGTTTCTTCATTCGGTTATGAAACTAATATAGCGAAAACTATAGTCCATGTACTATCCTCCACCTTTTACAAAATTTCAATCTGATACTCAAAGAGAGTGTTATGTTGATTTTCCCAAGGGCACTTATTTGAGATGAAGTTCAGGATCCTGCAAAAACACTAACTTCCACAGATCATATCTCTGAAAATATTGCGCACCTTGATCTGAAATTTTTCCAGGAGCTTCCTCAAGATTTAGGCTTCACCTCTTAAAAATTTCAGCTTTTGAACCTTTGTAGAAATTTTTTTTATAGTGCAAATTCTACAATGACTTGTTTCAGGTATCGAAATCCCTACAAGAGGAGGAGATGAGGATCAAAATTTATATAAATTATTAGGTTGATAGAGACTTCAGCAAGTGAACATGGAAGGGATTTTAGGAGCTTAAAAATTATAAATTATTGACCTTTCAATGACCCATGCCACAACCTCATGGGGTTTTAGCCCACTAACTGGGGTTACAAACTTCAAACATGAATATCTCTCAAACCGTGAAGAATTACATGGAATTCCATATATCAACGGAAACATCTCAAAAAGTAGAAATCATAAAAAATATTCTTGACCCAGAATATAATAATTTGTTAGGTTAAAATTACCATGAAAGATAAGGGTAGCCCTTAGTGTTGCTTGGGTTGACATCAATAAAAACCACTGATCAATAGTCCTGAGCTACCCTGCCTTAGATTTTTTCTTTGTTCTACAGTTTAGGGGAACCTTTACCTTTCTTCTAATTCATAGATCCAAAGACTCGCTTCTTTTGTTTTAATATATGCTCAATCTTAGCAGCATACTGGTATGTTGCACCAAGAGAGGGGATGTCTAGGAACTCCATTTCTTTCTAAATGTATCTATGCAGATAACTATGGTACTTAAACTCCAAATGATTCTCTGAATCTTTTATACACAACTTTGTGCACATGGTTTGGATTAGATTCGTCAGTTCATGCACATCTTGATCCCTTTGTTGTCGCACCATAGTCAATTGTATGTACTTGTCATCATATCTCCCCATGGGATAATATTATTCCTTGATTTCATATCAGAAAAAATCCCATGTGGGTTCGACTGATAATAGAGAGGGTTCCCTCTCGTCCTTATGATCAAAATAGGTTTTCCACCAGTCCTTGACATGGGGGGCGACTTTTAGGAGTGCAAAAGTAATATTTTCCTCGTTGGAAAATTCATGAACTGACAAATATCATTCTAATAGATTCAAAAATCTATATATGATGTCTGCATCTATTTTCCCCTCAAAGACGAGAATGTCAAAGTTTACTTGTACCATAAAAGGAATGACACCTCCACAGTGGCTGCTAGATGCAGATGCACTGCTGGTGGGCAGCCATTGAAGGATCAGGGTAAATTTATCCATCATTGCATTCCTTTATTTCTCGAGGGCCTCCTTGAGCAATATTTTGATAGGATATCCTTCTCCCTCGTCTTTATTTTCTTCCCCCATGGGTGACTGTCGGGGTTTGCGAGGTTGATCTTGCAAAGGTTCAACTAGATCGAGCCATACCTCCTTCTACCCCGACCTCTTTGGAGGCATGAAAATAGGGATCAAGAAAGAGTAGACTACTCTGGTACCACTGATATAGACTTATGTAGGAATGAAATAAAATAAATAAATACACATCAACATGGAGATGCAATAAATATAACACTTCATTTCATTAATATCAAATAACAGAAATATGCTTACAGATAGAATGGAAATAAACTAGCTAAGGCGTTGGTAGCTAATCTCTGAGAAGATATTTGGTGGCTACAAGCCTCTGAACTATGTTACAATGAGGCTAAATGGCCTTTTAATTATTGAACAACATAGGAAAAACATAAACAAACAAAACCATAACCTAAGGGGAAGAAACACCAATAGTTTGTGGGCCCCATTGGGGTTAGTTTGGTAGCCAACTTCTGAGGGTTGTAACTTGGTCATATTATCTCTGTTTGGCGTGTATGATATATCATTGAAAAATATCTCCGAGTACTACATGTTTTGCTGCATACCCATACCTATGACTACGAGCCTGCTGCAGACCTAAAAAAACACCGTT
This sequence comes from Pinus albicaulis, assembly GCA_034641835.2. NCBI lineage: Eukaryota > Viridiplantae > Streptophyta > Pinopsida > Pinales > Pinaceae > Pinus > Pinus albicaulis. Next base: position 10,617,854 of record MU968382.1, on the reverse strand, counting down.
GAGGGGTCAAAGATGCTCTGGAAGTTTAGGACTTGAAAAACTACTAAAAATAGTAAATGCTTCTATAAAAAAGGAAACTGATGAAATTGACTAGAGGTATAGGGATAATAGGTGGGTGGCCACCAATATCCACCTAGATCATTCCTCCCCCTTAGGAAACAATGGTCCCCATTGCATGCAGAGCCTCCATGAGGTAAGGAAATTTTTGTTGAACTTGGTCCCTGGTGAACCACTTGCCCTGGTGGAGGAGTTGGATTGCTTTGAAAAATCGATATAGCTTGATCCTCTGCTGGAAACTATTCTTGATCTGTGTGTCCATGATATGATAAATTGTGGATTGTTACATGTATTCTAGGTTTAACTTTGTTGGTGTGAGTTATTTTTCCATGTCGGATGTTTCTAACAGAGGTGGAAAGTACGGCCGAAGGTGGTCCACATTGAACATGTTAGCCACCTGTAAAATTTGATTATCCCAAAATGTGGCTAAATCTATTTTTGAGCCTTCAAGGAACGATTTTCCTCACTAAAAACTGTTGGCTCCTGAAGACTTTTCGAAGGCCTCCTGCCTCTGTCCAAATCTGCACTGATATTTACTTCCTAAAAAGATTCTGAAGTTCTGCTGATTCCAAATGAAAGACTGCTGCAAGAACTTCATTTTACCCCTTCTCAAACCTTCATTTTCTCCCCTTTTTCTCCATAAAAACTCCCTTGTTTTCATAAATCCTCTTCTTCCATTTATGAAAATCACTTTCCCATAGTTGAAAACCCATTTTTTAACTATACCGAAACCCTTGAAACCCTTTGAAAATGTTGAAAAATCAATAAAAATGCATAGTTTCTATGTATTGGACTTAAGCCCCCTTCGGCCAGGTCCTTAACCCTTTTTTTCCATGCGCCTTGGCGCCGTGACCGCGCGATGAACCAGTCGGGCGCTTAACCGGTTTAAAAAAATATTTCTTTGCGAAACATTAAAAAACCTTTGATATTTGTTTAAACCGTCGAAAAATTCATTTTTAAATTTTCCGCCTGTGCAATTTTTGGAGCAATCTACACCATCGATCTGATCGACAGATCTGACGGTGCGGAGCATGACTCCCTGTGGACCCCCCAACCATGCACTGTTTTCCCAAAACTAGCGGTATCCATCGCACAGCCTTCGGGCAAAAGGTTGTTTTCCCCCGATGGCCAGCGATTCCATACACCTGCCGCCACGCGTCCCATGTACTATTTGCAAACCGCCCTCCATCCATCGTCCATCGCGCGTTAATGATTGGACCAGGACGCCCAACGATATCGCTGTGGACTATCCGATCTGGGCCCACTGATCCAACGGTGATCGCTCGCCGAAGTCGCTCGATGGTTAATGAAGGTGTGCGCGCGATAACCGGGCCATCGTGCAGCAGCAAATCAATCTCCGTCGTCGATCTGATCTACATATCGACGGCCCATAATTCATCGCCCAATCTCTCTATTTGATTTTCCATTTCCCAATCCCGACCGTCGATCTCTGTGTGATCGACGGCTCATATTCATCCTTCTCCTCTGACCGCCTTGTTTAATCTCGACCGTCGATCTCTACAATATCGATGACTCGGATTTAATCCTTCTTTCACCCATTCCATGATCGCTCCCGATCAATCCTGACCATTGGATGACGCCATCCAATGGCTCCGATCTCCTTGCACGCCCTCCATTGCAGTCAACCTATAAAAGCATGATTTTTTAATAGTTTTCGTATTTTGCAGGGTTTCTTATCATTTTCTCGCAATTTTAAAAGAAGATTCAGAGGCGGAGGGTGACGACCCTCCCGTCTTCAATTCGTCGAAGGAAATCATCCAAAGGGTAGAAATGCACGTTTCCTCAGTGTTTCCTCAGGCATGGATGACTTATGAACCCTGCGCAGCCCTGCACACCAGCAAAATCACCATGAAAGTGGCACAGTCAAAGAGTATCAGTGTCGAAGACAAAAATGCACCAGAACAGAGGATTGAAGGAAAGATTTGTGGGGATTACATCTAATATGCTTATCAAAAGCCTAATCCCCAAATAAAACACAGTTTACAGAAAACCTAAAGTGTTTTATCAAGCAGGAATGCCTCCACCGCCACAATCTGAGGCAAATTGATTCCTCCCAGCTACCATAGCGCCACATGTTCCTCAAAGTACTCAATCAGGGGCTGAAGTTATTGAAGAAGATCAGATTTTTCATCAGCGCAGCCAAGAAGTTACTTCTGCAATGAAACTTAATGCAAAATATATCTGCAGAGCAACCCTAGTGTCACACAGAGCCTCAAAGGTCAATAAAGCTCCCGCCAAGCTTAATTCATAAGTATAAATCAATTAATATAGTGAAACACCTGTACAGTTTCTTCATTGAGACCCCCAAGGGCCAAGAAGACATTAACTCTGTATTAATTGTAATGTAGATCTTTTATCAGATCTCACCTCCTCATTCTTCTATATATACTACAGCAGAAGATGAGTGAGGGGTTGGTTGTAGAACTTTGATATACATTTGAGCAAAAAAATTCTGATTGTACATAGTATTCACTGGCTCTTGGAGCTCTGCTGGTGATATATAGGTTAGGCTGAGATGTGTAGATGGTTGCTGACCTAAAACACTGGACTTAAAGCTGTAACTAGTTTAAAGCATCAATACAAGCTGATTTATGGGATCCTGGTCTATGTTGGCGGTGATGTTTTTCTAATTGTAACTTGTTATTTTATTTATGTTTCCATCTGTGTTTCATATTCTCTTATAAAGAACAACATGCATAGAGTTAGGACCTACTGTATATCAGTAACCTTCTCTGAATGAATATCTTTATCTAAATGTTTTCTTCTAAATTGTGTTATTTAGGAATGAATTAATTCAGTTTAAGCATAGGGATGCTGGCGTTCCCTCATCTTATTGTCTTAGTTGAATGTTATTCTTAGATGTTATTTTCAGTATACGTTTTGTGAAGATGAACTGAGGAAGATATGGTGAGCCCTGGTCCCAATATGATCCCATGGACTATCTGATTTTTTCCCTTTGAATGTGTCAAAAGTTGGCTAGTTTCAAAGTACTTACCGGATCTTAGGCCATTATGTTGTTATATTTGTATTTGTCTTGAAAGTAACCAAGTAAAAGAAGAGCTAGGAGAGGATTTGTGGTGAGCCCGACCCGCTAGTTTCTAATCCAAAAGTTGCCTTCAAGTTTCCCTTAGTTTTAAGATGTTTTCTATTGAAAGTGTATCAAAGGCTAGCTAGTTTCAAAGTACTTACCAGATCCTAGTTTACTTTTATGTTTTTCTTGAGTTCATGTCAAAGGATGGCTAGTTTCAAAGTACTTACCAGATCCTGGGCTGCTCTTGTTTTCTGCATCTATTTATTTCTCCTTCTTATTGTATCATTCCATTCCATAAATCAATCTTAAAAGAGATCCTTAGACATAGATGACTTGCCCCATGGACCACTCTTGCCTCTTGTTGTTCCAATTAAATCCTATTATGACTCCATAGCCCAATGGAATAAAACCTGCAATTGTCTATCTTTTGGCCGAAGCTTACTCTGATTGCCTGCAACTTCTCACCTTTGAAAATTTTTGCACGCAGGACTTTCCAACTTGAATAGTAATCATGCTTAGCCATCCAAAAAACAAACAAACCCTTGGCCTTCATAACTAGCCTAATAGCATAACCCCAAAATTCAAATACAAATCCATCTTTGTACATATTGGAGAGATACCTCTCCAGATTCAGGAGGGCTAGATCCTAGAATCCCAAAGTTGGTTGAAACGATGTTTCTTCTGCAGTTTTAGTCTCACCAATTTGCTAAAATTATAGATTGCTAACATTTCTAGTGACTCCGCTGGGGACTCAGTTGAATTTTCATCTTAGTTTCCTTTAAAAACTTCATAAAACTTTGTGAGTAAAAGCATCATTTTCAAGCACTACCAAGAAATGGTAATCATGATGAAACTTGTTTGAATCAGTGACAATCTAGGTAAACCCTAGGATTCTCTTAAGACTTTATCAAACCTTGAAAAATCAATTGTCTTAGCCATAAGAGTAGATTGTCTCTATCTCATAACCGTAGCTAAGTTTTGAAACAGAGTTAGCGTATTCTTAGAAACCACACAACTGAAAATTAACTCATAAAAACCTCAAAAATATTTCAGATTGGTAGTAAAACACTTACTCCTACATTGATACTTACCTTTGTTGTGTTTTAACCCATACTCTTAGACAGAGTCTGGAAAGGGCCAGGTAGCTTCCGGATCTCATCCTCTTTCAGAGGTGAAATATCTGGTAAATGCCCTCACAGTCAATCTCTGGTTAGAGTTTTTTGTGTTCCGGGATATCCTTGAAAAGGGATACTTCACAAGCATGGTGGTGGACCATAAAACCTTTTACCTCTGAAAAGAGCTAAAAACTTCCACTTGGCGACTCCACAATCCTAAACAGACCTTAAGGCTCCGCTGGGAAGAACCATGATCATCATAATATCATTCAAACTCAGTTAGAGGACCGTGGGATTGAAATTTAGGTAAACAGATTAGTTAACCATTCAAAGACTGTCATATCTGGTTGAACTTGTTTTGTTTATTTGGGTCTAATAAACATAGCATAGTGGCTCCTAGAAAGATTCACAATAGAGCCTATCCTGACCCTGATCCACCTGAAGTAGTTGATAACCCTGAAATTATCCTTAGGAAGTCTCCTAAGATTAAATTATCAACTATTTTCAGACCACCCTTGAGAGCTAAATCAGTTCCTGAACATCTTTCAGCTCTACAACAATCACAAGTTGACTTAGTAAATCCATTTAGAACTAGGTCATTTAATGATATAATCCAGCTAGATTCTGAGTCTTCACTTTCTTCTCCTGAAATTAGTGAACATCTTGGTAGTAGAGAAACAACACCTCCTGATTTACATTTCCTCCTCAACCTAGGTGTCTCTCATCAAAGATTAGCTCAGCAATCTACTGCTATTCCATCCACATCCCTTCATCCAACCTCCACTGTCCAAACCACTCCACTCCAACCCACTTTCCCTTTTGTTAATCCACCCCTTGTAAATCCACTTCCACCTCCTGCCATGGCTGCATGGTATGCTCCCTTAGTCCTTCCTGCACCATTAGTCAACCTCCCACAGGACTATCAGTCCAAAATTCCATTATATGATGCTAACAATACTACAACTGAATGACAACATGTGGATAAGATGGATGACTATTTTGACATAAATGAAATTGATGATGATTCTATCAAACTTAGATTATTTGCTCAAAGCCTGGGGGGAGAAGTAAGAAAATGGTTTAAGGGCTTAGCCCCCCATAGTATCAATGATCTCCAAGGCTTCCATCAAACATTCTTAAACAAATGGGAAGTAAAAAATAATCCTCTCCAAGTCCTTTCTGATTATAAAAACCTCCATAGAAACCCTGGGGAAAGTGTGCAAGCTTATTGCAATAGATTCAATAGTGTGTATAATGCCCTTTCCCCGGAATTGAAACCTCCACAAGGCTCAGCTTTAAACAATTTTCCTGAAGGGTTTGACTCTGACATGACCTATTCGCTAAGAGAAAGAGATTTTGCAACTCTTGAAGACATGCAAAGAGGTGCTCTTTATGTGGAAGTCAACTTAATGGAGAAGAGAGCAAGGATGAAAGATGAAAAGAGAGTATCCTTTAGAGAGGAACCCACACCTTCTACTTCCAATTCAAAGATGGAAAAAATGATGGAGGAGATGATGAAAGAAATGAGCATAATCAAGAGAGCACAAGCAAGCCAAAACCAAAGTGCTCCTCAAAATAGGAACCAGAACCACAATCAGAATGTTAGAAGGAACCTACCTCCAAACAGACCTAGGGAAGATGATCAGCATATCACTCCTCCCTTTCATCAAAACTATGTAAGTGAGGGTGAGGAAACAGATCAAATAACAGAGGAATATGATATTAACCTATTTGGGGTAGATGATGATGACTTTGAGGTTCATTATGATAGAAAACAAGGTCTTTATACACCTTATGATGACAAAAGAGATGATGATGAAGATTATTATCAAAACATGGAAAATGCCATCACGGAACCTCGAAGAGAATATTACCTTAGAAGTAAATCTAGTCAACAAACCCCCAACAACAAAACCCCTGACAAATCCTCACAAAACAGCACTGCAACCAAGCCTAAAGTTGTCAAACAAAAGGATAAAATAGTGGTTGAAAATTCTAATAAAGGTAAAGGAGAAAGCACTCAAGACAATGAAAAACAAAGTGCAGACATTAGTATTACTAACACATCAGCTAGTACTCCTGTTAAAACAATTTTATCAAATGCAAATAAAACAAATCAGCAAGTTGACATTGCTGATAAAGTGGCAGTTAACAAGGCTGAAAACAGCACTTTAAAGAACCAAACTCCTTTAAGCCTGGAGCAGGAAATCTCAAAGATCAAAATTTCTATTCCCCTCACCGAGTTAGCTGCCCAACATGTATATAGGACCCAAATTTTGAAGGATTTAAATTTAGAAGACAACAATGACACAGTCAATCTTAACGATGACCAACCATAGCTTATTTTTGGTCCAAAGATTGAAGGAAAATATGAAGAGGGACCTATTCCTCCCTTTTATGTAAGTTTTAACATTCATGACAAGATTTTGCACAACGTTATGCATGAATCAGGGGCTTCTCATAATCTAATGCCCAAAGCTGTAATGGAGAGCCTGGGTGTAGAAATCACCAGACCTTATAAAGACCTTTACACTTTTGATTCTAGAAGAGTAAAATGTTTAGGATTGACCAAGGACCTCTGTGTTAACTTAGCCCAAATTCCAGCCAAATTCTTAGTCATGGATATTGTTGTGGCTGATATACCCCCAAAATATGGAATGCTTTTATCAAGATCTTGGGGGGCTAAGTTGCAAGGGACTATGCAAATGGACATGACCTATGCGACTATCCCTGTTTTCAATCAAACTAGAAGACTTTATAGGGAGTCCCATATGCAATACACTGATACAAGCCAAGACAGACCACAAAAATCTCCTATATATTCTGTAGAAATTTGAATAATAGCTGAATTATTCACCGAGATTATCCTAATTACACACTATTTAAGCTTCATGCATAATACATAACCTCTTCTACAATTGATCATCAATTTGCGGAAATAGAAGCAGTCGCATGCGCACATTAAAACATAATCAAGCACACATATAACACAGTATGTAATGGGGAAAGCTTACATCTGAAAACCCCCAACTATCTGTATATTATAATGATAGATAACATGTAACAATACATAGTACAATACTCCTCACAAGTACTCAGTACTATCTCCAATGCTACACACAAACTAGCTCAGATCTGAACAAGTCACAGGTTCAAATATCCTCCACAAGTCTGCCTGCCTCTACTGCACAATCCAAGATGAGAATGAATTGGATCCAAGTTTGAATTCCCTTGGCTTGTACTGCGCAATCCTCATTGGCAATATCAATCAATGTGTGTGCAAATCTCATGCACAAGTATAGTCACAACTGATAGCCATACTCACCCTTTCACCCACCTCTAACACTGGTCTCCACTGAACTGTCCATGCATTGCAGTTAACTGATGTGTTCTTTAGTTGATTTATGAGTTAATAATTAGTGAATTAATTAATAATTAATTCACACCACTCATCACTAGTGTATTTTTCAATTAGACTAAATACAACTAGTTCAACTAAGTTAAACCGAACACAACTCCACCAACTGTCTCATCAACTCCACCAAACTCTGCCACATGAGTTCTAACTGAAGTCAACCATGCAATAGCTCAAAAAAACCCTAGGAAAAGTGTATTTCCTTCTGTCAGCTGCATGTGCCACATCCGTAGCTCGAACTGAAGTGCTCCAAGAGGATAAGATAATGTTTATAGTCCAAATATTATTAAGGGTTAATAATATTCGACTGTTCTATTTTTAGCCTGGCAGTCTAAAAATAGATTCCGCCCAATGTCTAAAAATAGAGGCCCATATATTTTTACCAACTTGACCAATCATCCATAAATAGCATCCCGCAACTCATAGACCATGATCCATATGTCTAAAAATAGACATAGTCTAAAAATAGACTTTGCGACAAAAATCACCTGTGTGGCCCCCACCTAGTTTAGGTGATCACTTTCCAAATAGGATCTGGAAAGATGTTTTAGGATGCCTCCTTCATTTTTTCTTGTTGCAATCTTCAACACTCCCTCTCAACAAGAAAGGATTGTCTTTGCATGCGACATGCAACTCCATGCATTCGCCATGCAACTCCATGCATCTGCTCTGCAACTCCTCTGAAACTGAATAGGCTCCAAAAAACTCAATCAGTCTGATGCATCTATCATCAAATTCTTCAACTTCTGTTGGTACCAACTGCACATGTCATCAGGAACCAATGCGCTGTTGAACTCTTGCACCCATGCACTCTTGCACTTGTTGTCAACTCTGATCCGCGCTCCAGTATCCGACACTGTCACTTTGATCTGCCTGCATCAATCCAACTGATCATGCTACTGCTGTGCTGTGGGCACCTTGTAGCCAGGTTCAATTTATGAGATCGACACCATCTCATGAATCCTGCCCAGAAATCTCCTCTTGGGATTAATCATGCATGTCGCCCCACCTCTCACCTGGTGGTATAGCTGCATGCACTCCCTCTTCCCATCTGGCTCGAAATTTCTCTGCATGAGTGGTTTCTTCCACTCCATGATCCTCATCTTGTGGCTGCTCCATGTCTCGAGGTTCACTATTACCTGCATGCAAAACTTTCTCCCTCTCAAGCATCAATTGCATGTCTTTCTTGCACTTCCCAATAGTAGGAAGCTCTGCAGACATCCCATCTACTTCAAGTCTGTAGAGATTATTTGCTCGAATCCCAACCTTCTTGAATTTTCCTGTTGCCTTGTGCCGAAGGAAAACTTTTACTTCACTGAAGACAACTTCATACCCTTTATCCTCTAACATTGCGACTGAGATCAAATTCTTCTTTAAACTTGGAACATGCACTACATATTGTAAAAGAATGAGTTTACCTGACTCCCTCTAAAAGGTTATGGTACCAATGTCGGTCGCATTGTATCATCCATTGTTGCCCAACTCAACATGCAACTGGAGATCTTTCTCCACCAAGTCACTGAAAAGATTCACATCTCCCGTCATGTGAAAGGAAGCGCCACTATCAAAATACCACCCCGATCCCAATGCACTAGACACCATGCATGCGATCAATGAGAAGTCAAGCTCAAATTGCGAGGCAAGAGCCTCACCAGCTGCATCTCCAGCAGCCTGCTTGTTCTTCTTCTTCTGTGGAGAATTTGTGGCATAATGTCCATGATCGTGACAGTGAAAACACTTCACTTTGGACATGTCACGCTCTTTACCATTCGCACCGAATTGAGAAGCATTCTTCTTGTCCTTCCCCTTCCTTGCTTTGGTAGCCAAAGTGAAATCTTCTTCATTAGATGCCTTTGATGAAGATCCATCCCTAGTACTCCGCCTTATCTCCTCTTGCACAAGATCCGACCAAAGTCGCTCCCATCCTGGCAATTTCTCCCGACCATTGACAGAGTCCTCGTAGCTATGCCAACTCTTCGGAAGCCCAAGGAGAGCCAAGCTCACCAGGTCTTCTTCATCCACACTAACTCCTACACTCCCAAGCTCATCCCTGCAGTGGACAAACTTTGTCAAGTATACTGGAATAGTGTCATTCTTCTCCATCTTTATTTTCCTGAGTTTATCCTTGAGCACCAACTTCCTCTGGTCACTCTTGCTTTGGAACAATTCTGTCAACACTTTCCACATCAAGTATGGAGAAGATTTTCCATGCAGGCTAGATACAATGTGATCCTTCACACCCTCCAACAGAATCCTTCAACACCTTGCTGTCTTCTTTTGCCAAGCCTCAACCAAGGCTGCATCGCTAGGCTTTGGAACTTCAGCATCTATGAACTCCTTCAGCCCATTTTCATCGAGCACCACCTCCATCCTATCTCTCCATGCAATATAATTTGAGCTGCCTTCAAGAGCATACTCCAATCGCAATCCTTGATAAGACATTTTGACTTCGACACTAAGAAAACACTGCTGCAAATTCGAATTCCACCAGCTCAGAACTCAACCACTTCTGATCTGTGAGAAAAAATTATTTCTAGCACAGAGATCGAATGTAGGGGCATTTACTGGATATATCACCTTTCAAAGAAAGGATGGATCTAGAGGCTACCTGGCCCGCTTACAGACTCTGTCTACCGAAATAATTGTAATCACTGTAATAGATCCAATGATCAATTCTGCTCTGATACGATGTAGAAATTTGAATAATAGCTAAATTATTCACCGAGATTATTCTAATTACACACTATTTAAGCTTCATGCATAATACATAACCTCTTCTACAATTGATCATCAATATGCGGAAATAGAAGCAGTCGCATGCGCACATTAAAACATAATCAAGCACACATATAACACAGTATGTAATGGGGAAAACATACAGCTGAAAACCCCCAACTATCTGTATATTATAATGATAGAGAACATGTAACAATACATAGCACAAAGCTCCTCACAGCTCTCAGCACTATCTCACATGCTACACACAAACTAGCACGGAAGATGAACAAGTCACGGGTTCAAATCTCCTCCACAAGTCTGCCTGCCTCTACTGCGCAATCCAAGATGAATAATGATGAGATCCAAGTTTGAATCCCACTGGCTTGTACTGCGAAATCCTCATTGGCAATCTCAATCAATGTGTGTGCAAATCTCATGCACAGCCATAGTCACAACTGATAGTAGACTCACCCTTTCACCCACCTCTAACACTGGTCTCCACTGAACTGTCCATGCATTGCAGTTAACTGATGTATTCTTTAGTTGATTTATGAGTTAATAATTAGTGAATTAATTAATAATTAACTCACACCACTCATCACTAGTGTATTTATCAGTTAGACTAAATACAACTAATTCAACTAAGTTAAACCGAACACAACTCCACCAACTGTCTCATCAACTCCACCAAACTCTGCCACATGAGTTCTAACTGAAGTCAACCATGCAATAGCTCAACCAAACCATAGGAATAGCGTAATTCCTTCTGTCAGCTGCATGTGCCACATCCGTAGCTCGAACTGAAGTGCTCCAAGAGAATAAGATAATGTTTATAGTCCAAATATTATTAAGAGCTAATAATATTCGACTGATCTATTTTTAGACTGGCAGTCTAAAAATAGACTCCGCCCAATGTCTAAAAATAGAGGCCCATCTATTTTTACCAACTTGACCAATCATCCATAAATAGCATCCTGCAACTCATAGACCATGATCCATATGTCTAAAAATAGACATAGTCTAAAAATAGACTTTGCGACAAAAATCACCTGTGTGGCCCCCACCTAGTTTAGGTGATCACTTTCCAACTAGGATCGGGAAAGATGTTTCAGGATGCCTCCTTCACTGTTTCTTGTTGCAATCTTCAACATATTCTATCAATACAGGCCTCAATTCTTTTATCACGTTTAATGATGAAACACTTAGTGAACAAGTCACTTTAACAGAATTAATGACCGATAGAGAGGAGGGGGTGAATACCAATGAACTGTCAAAAAAATTTGCTGAACCTTTTAACGACAACAAACCAAATATGGGTCTTGAACTACAAGTCATGCGCCCTTTGCTTCTAAAAATTGAGAGTCAAGAAGGTATCCCTCAAATAACTGAAAATCAGGGGAATCAAAACATTTGCTACCAAGTGCTGATATCCCACAACAATTAGAAAGCACATCAGTTGAAGAGGACTCTAACCAAGATAAAACCAGGAATAGTCCTCTCTGGAGTATGTATTTTGATTGTTCATGCACTAGAACTAATGCTGGTGCAGGTGTCTGGATTACTAACACTGAAAACAACCACACAGAATACATTTCATGCAAATTAAACTTTCAGTGTTCCAATAACATAGCAGAATATGAATCCTTGCTCTTAGGCTTGCATCTTTTGAAAAATTTAGGAGCCAGAAGAATCAATGTGCATGGGGATTCTGAGTTAATCATTAGGCAAGTCGATGGGGAGTATAACACAAATCATCCCAGAATTAGAGCCTATCGGAATGATGTCATGGATCTTCTGAAAACATTCAAGGAGTCTAAGGTAATATTTGTCCCAAGGAAAAGAAACATTGCAGCCCACAATTTATCCTTTGCAACTAGGACATGCTTAGCACCATTTGAAACCAAAGACTGTACAACTCAAGTAAAGTTTAGACCAGCAGTACCTGATAATAAGAAGTATTGGCAGGTGTTTTTCAATGACAAACAAATAGAAGACTTCATGCAATTTAGAAATCAATTCGAACTAAATAGTTCGGACTCAGACTATGAAACAGACTGCAGTGAAGAAAACTTTCTTGGTGAAGAAGAACCGTCTCCTGAGTCTGTTAATATTAACCTATTGTCTAGAAAAATTATGAACGAAACAGAGGAATTGGAAACTCTCCATGCTAAAGATGAAATTTTTCCTAGAGGTCTAGCCCCTTTAGAAGAGTTGTTTGATTTTGACGATGTGGCCAAAAAACCAAAACTGGAACCTGTAGAGACTGAAGTGGAGGAATGCAATATAGGCAGTGAGGAAAAACCAAAAATGATTAAACTGTCTAAGACTTTACCAGCTCACATTAAACTCAAATACATAGAGCTGTTTAAAGAGTTTTCTGATGTTTTTGCGTGGAGTTACGAAGATCTTAAGTCCTATGACACTGAAATAATACAACACAAAATTCCCCTCAAAGAAAACCAAAAACCATTCAAATAGAAGCTGTGCAGAATAAACCCTGTTCAGTTGCCTTTGGTTGAGAAGGAGATTAAGAAGATGTATGAAGCTGGTATTATTGTCCCTATTAGATATTCTGAATGGGTATCTAATCTGGTGTCTATTAGGAAGAAAGCTGGAGAAATCAGGCTTTGTATAGACTTTATAGATTCAAACAAAGCTTCATTAAAAGACAACTACCCTCTTCCCAAGATGGATCATATTTTACAAAGGGTGGTAGAGTCTAAAAGAATTTCTTTGCTGGATGGCTATTCAGGGTACAATCAGATCTTGGTTTACCCTGCTGATCAATTAAATATAGCCTTTACTACACCATGGGGCACTTTCATGTATGTGAAAATGCCCTTTGGTCTAATGAATGCTGAAGCAACTTTCCAAAGAGCCATGGACATAGCATTCTCGGAAGAATTGGGCTTCTTCATCATTATCTATCTGGATGATGTTACTGTGTTTTCAAAAACAGATGAAGAACACTTAGAACATTTGAGAAATTTTTTTGAGAAGTGCAGAAGGTTTGGAATATCTTTAAACCCTAAGAAGACACTATTTGGGCTCCAAGAAGGTAAACTTCTTGGACACATTATTTCAGAAGAGGGTATAAAGATAGATTCAAAGAGAATTGAGGCCATATTGCAAATCTCTCATCCTCGCAACATCAAAGAGTTGCAGTCTTTCATTGGGAAGATTAAATTTTTGAGAAGGTTCATCCCTAATTTAGCTGAGCTCCTTAGGAATATCACAAACATGTTAAAGAAGGAGTAGGGGGTAAAATGGACCTTGGAAGAAAAGAATTCCTTTGAGCTGGTGAAACAAGCGTTAACCAAAACACCAGTTCTTATAAGTCCTGATTTTTCGAAAGATTTTTATATCTTTTCATTTGCATCGGAACATACCATAGCTGTTGTCCTTTTACAGAAAAATCCACAAGGACAAGAGCAGTCTATCGAATTCTTTAGCAAGGCATTGAGGGATGCCCCTTTGAAGTACAACATGATGGAGAAGCAAGATTTTGCTTTGGTTAAAGCATTGAAAGACTTCAGAGTGTACATCCTTCACTCACACATCATGGCCTTTGTCCCAAATCCAGTGGTTAAAGACATTCTAACACAGGACCCAGATGGTAAGAGAGGTAAGTGGATTGCTGTTATCCTTGAATATGATTTAGAGATAAAACCCACTAAGCTCATCAAAGGCCAAGGTCTAGCTAGATTGATGGCTGAATCAAATTGTGAGGTCCTTGATATTCATATGATTAATGCTTTGGATGAACAAGAGGAAATCTCAACACCCATTGTTGAAAACCATTTTATGAATTCCTCTTGGTATGTAGATATTGTTTATGTTTTTCTTAATCTGAATACACCTCTTGGTTTGACAAAAACAAAGGCAAGGTTCCTAAAATTGAAAGCTGTAAACTATTGCATTATAGATAAATGTCTTTATTGGAAAAATGCAAGTGGTCTATTTCTTAAATGTTTGCCTGAGTTTGATGCAGAGAAGGTTAAGTACCAGTTCCATGAAGGAGAGTGTGGAGGTCATTTATACTGGAAGACAACAGCCAACAAAATTTTGAGGGCTGGTTTCTATTGGCCTACTCTTTTCCATGATATACACAAGATGATCATAGCTTGTCATAAGTGTCAACTTTTTGAAGGCAAAAGAAAACTGCTACCCCTCCCTCTGCATCCAATCACTGTTGAAGCCCCTTTTCAATAGTGGGGACTTGACTTTATAGGAGAAATACATCCACCATCTTCTTCCAAGCACAGATGGATTCTCACTACCATAGACTATTTCACTAAGTGGATAGAAGCCATTCCTTGTAGGCAGGCCAATGATTCAGTTATCATAAAATTTATGGAGACTAATATTCTCTCCAGATTTGGCTGTCCCACCAAGATCATCACTGATAATGTAGCAGCATTTGGATCAAAGAAGATGGTTGAGTTCTGTCAAAGATATCAGATAACATTGGGGTATTCCACGGCCTATTACCCTCAAGGTAATGGACTTGCGAAATCCTCAAACAAAAGTTTAGTGAACATAATTAGGAAACTGTTGGAGGACAAAAAGAAGTCTTGGCACACAAAGCTGGTCCATGCACTGTGGGATGACAGATTGAGTTTGAAGAAATCTATTGGTATGTCACCTTTCTAGCTTGTGTATGGTACTGATGCAATTTTTCCAAATAGCCTTGGTGTACCAGTGATAAATTTGATTCAAGAGTTGCAGACTGAAGATAATGACATGATCAGAAGAATAAATCAGACCATTCATCTTCAGCAAACCAGAGAGGAAGTGTATAACAAAGCATTGCAGAAACAAGACAGCATTAAGAAGCTTTTTGACAGAAGAACAAAGGCCAACATTTTCAAGATAGGGGACAAAGTTTTAAAGTGGGACTCAAGAAGGGAAGAGAAGGGCAAGCATGGAAAATTTGACAACCTATGGCTTGGCCCTTACTCTATTCATTCAGTTGCTGGTAACAATGCATTTTTCTTGCAGGAGTTGAATGGAGCAGAATTGTTTGGGGGTCCTGTCAATGGCAGGATGCTTAAGCATTACTTCTCTTGATCCATGTTATGTTTTGAAGCCTTTTTATCTTTTCCATTATGAATATTTCATCCACCATTGCATTCAAAGTTGTAAAAAACAAAAATACAAAAACAATGAAAAGAAAGAAAAGAGGGCAGATTTTGAAAACAAGCAAGGTATAGCCCCATACCAAAAAAGAGAGATAAATCTGAAAGTGTGCAAGCTCAAATGCCACTCCTGAAAAACACACTTCTAGTTATTCAAACTGTTTAATCTTGACTAATTAGTTTTAAATTTTCTTCTGATAGGATAGTGAATTTGATATGCCAAACTGTCTAATCTTGGCTTATCAGTAGATAGTTTAGGATAGAAATTAAAGGTTCAAACATGATCAAAATCTGAACCTAAGGTTGCAAAGAGAAATGACTCAAATCTGTTCTATTTTTCTGAGTCAAAGAGATGTCAAAATCTGGTTCTAATTAGCTCAAAATCTGAACCAGAGAAAAGGGAAGATAGCTCAATAAGAATCAAATCAGAGCTGTAGAAAAGAGGAAGGTAGTGTTATCAAATTTCAGATCTTAAGCCTTCCATTTTTTATTTATTTTTTCTGCAAAATAAATGTCTATGTGCAGCTTGTCTTTATGCCATAGATCACAGCAAGTCAAACAACTTAATCTTGACTTGACTGTTTTTAAATTTATGTTTTAGAAATTTAGAGAATGAAAATCTGTTGGACAGTTTAATCCCAACAGATGGTAGATTAGGTAAAGAATCATCTGAAATCAACTGTTAAATTTGAGTTCAGGGAGAAATGAGGAGTAGAATTAGATTAGATTTATTTCTTTTAAAAGAATAAAATGTTGTAAAAGAGTTTTCCAATCCAAGTGCACTCTATCGAAGAAAAAATGTTACATCAGTAGGATTGGGTAGGTAGAAGTTTGTATTGATGAAGATCCATTGTTTTTCATGCTTGCTAATATGTTTTTCAGAGAAAGATCACCCCAGTAAAGGAAGAGCAGCCCAATGGATTAGGCAACTGATCAGCCTCCCAGAGAACATTAAAGGATCAGACACATGGTCAGCCTCCCAGAGAATGCAGGTCTGAAAGTTCTTGATGCCTTCAAGAAGGCACCATCCCCAAGTGGAGCCATTGTTAGCCACCTGTAAAATTTGATTATACCAAAAGGTGGCTAAATCTATTTTTGAGCCTTCAAGGAACAATTTTCTATGACAAAAAACTGTTGGCTCTTGAAGACTCTTGAAGGCCTCCTGCCTCTGTCCAAATCTGCATTGATATTCACTTCCTAAAAAGATTCTGAAGTTCTGCTGATTTCAAATGAAAGACTGCTGCAAGACCTTCATTTTCCCCCTTCTCAAACCTTCATTTGCTCCCCTTTTTCTCCATAAAAACTCCCTTGTTTTCATAAATCCTCTTCTTCCATTTATGAAAATCACTTTCCCATAGTTAAAAACCCATTATTTTTTAACTATACCGAAACCCTTGAAACCCTTTGAAAACGTTGAAAAATCAATAAAAATGCATATTTTCTATGTATTGGACCTAAGCCCCCTTGGGCTAAGTCCCTACCCTTTCCGCCCATACACCCTGGCGCCGTGACCGCGCGCTGAGCCAGTCAGGCGCTTAGCCACATAATATATATTTCGCTCGAAATTATAAAACCTTTGTTTTATAATAAACTTTGGGTTTTATTCATTTTATAACTTTTCCGCTGAATCGAATTTCGATTTAATTCCACCATCGATCTAAATCCATAGATCGACGGTGTGGATTTCATCTCCCCGTGGTCCCCACTGCCCTAAAGTCGATTGCTCGAAACTGGCGGTATCCATCGCACCGCCTTCGGGCCAAAAGCTGTTTTCTTCCGATGGCCAGCAATTCCATACGCTGTTTGACACGCGTCCCAAGTACTGTTCCGGAAACCGCCATCCACCGCGTGTTAAATTCATCCATCCCGCGTTATCGTTCAGACCTGGACACCCAGCGATATCACTATGGACCGTCCGATCTGGGCCCACTGATCCAACGGTGATCGCTAGCCGAAGTTGCTCGATGGTTAACAAGGGTACGCGCGCGATAGCCGGGCCATCGTATAGCGGCAAATCAATCTCCGCCATCAATCTGATCTATAGATCGACGGCCCACAATTCATCGCCCGATCTCTCCATTTTACCTTTCATTGCCCAATCCCGATCGTCGATCTCTGCGCGATCGACGGTTTAAATTCATCCTTCTCCTCTGACCACCTCGTTCAATCTTGAGCATTGATCTTTGCACGATCGACGGCTCAGATTTAATTTTTCTTCCGCCCATTCTATGATCTCCTCGATTAATCCCGACCATTGGATGATGCCATCCAATGGCCTCGCTCCTTCCACATGCCTTCTGATGCATTCAACCTATAAAAGCAGGATTTCTTAATAGTTTTCGTATTTTGCATGGTTTTTATCATTTTCTCGCAATTTTCGAAGAATATTTAGAGGCGGAGGGTGACGACCCTCCCTTCTTTGATTCATCCAAGGAAATCATCCACAGGGTGGAAATGCACGTTTTCTCAGTGTTTTCTCAGGCATGGATGCCTTATGAACCCTGCGCAGCCCTGCACAACAGTGAAGAACACAGCAAATCGGGCACAGACAAAGAGTATCAGCGCCAAAAACCTAAATGTATCAGAGAAGAGGATTAGAGAAAGTTTCACGGGGATTACGTCTAAGATGCTTATCAAAAGCATAATCCCCAAATAAAACACAGTTTAACAGAAAACCTAAAGTGTTTTATCAAGCTGCGATGCTTCCACCGCCACAAACTGAGGCAAATTGATTCCTCAACTACCACAGTGCCACCTGTTCTTCAAAGTACTCAATCAGGGGGCCGAAGTTATTGATCGAATGAATATTTTCACCTCAGCACAGCCAGAAGGTTACTTCTGCAATGAAATTTAATGCAAAAGATATCTGCAGAGTAACCCTAGCGTCACACAGAGCCTCAAATGTCAACAAAGCTCCCATCGAGCTTAATTCATAAGTGTAAATCAATTAATACAGTGAGACACCTTTACAGTTTATTCATTGAGCCCCCAAGGGCCAAGAAAACATTAACTCTGTATTAATTGTAATTGATATCTTTTATCAGATCTCACCTCCCAGATCTTTCTATAAATACTTCTGTAGAAGATGAGTGAAGGGTTGGTTGTAGAACTTTGATATACATTTGAGAAAAAACTTATGATTGTACATAGTGTTCACTGGCTCTTGGAGCTCTGCTGGTGATAGATAGGTTAGGCTGAGATGTGTAGATGGTTGCTAAATTAAAGCACTGGACTTAAAGCTATAACTGGTTTGGAGCATCAATACAAGATGATTTATGGGATCCTGGTCTATGTTGACGGTGATGTTTTTTCGTTTTAACTTGTTATTTTATTTATGTTTTCATCTGTGTTTCATATTCTCTTATAAAGATAAACATGCATAGAGTTAGGACTTATTGTTTATCAATAACCTTTTCTTACTGAAAATATTTATCTGAATGTTTTCTTCTAAATTGTGTTATTTATGAATGATTTAATTCAGTTTAAGCATAGGAATGCTGACATTCCCTCGTCTTATTGTCTTAGCTGAATGTTATTCTTAGATGTTATTTTCAGTATAAGTTTTGTGAAGATGAACTGAGGAAGATATGGTGAGCCCTGGTCCCAGTATGATCCCACAGACTATCTGATTGTTTCCCTTTGAATGTGTTAAAATATAGCTAGTTTCAAAGTACTTACCAGATCTTAGGCCATTCTGTTGTTACCTTTGTATTTGTCTTGAAAGTAACCAAGTAAAGAAGGGCTAGGAGAGGATTTGTGGTGAGCCCGGCCCGCTGGTTTCTAATCCAAAAGTTGTCTTCAAGTTTCCCTCTGTTTTAAGATGTTTTCTATTGAAAGTGTATCAAAGGCTGGCTAGTTTAAAAGTACTTAGCAGATCCTAGTTTACTTTTATGTTTTTCTTGAGTCCATGTCAAAGGCTGGCTAGTTTCAAAGTACTTACCAGATCCTGGGCTGCTCTTGTTTCTGCATCTGTTTATTTCTCCTTCTTATTGTATCATTCCATTCCATAAATCAATCTTCAAAGAGATCCTTAGACATAGATGACTTGCCCCATGGACCACTCTTGCCTCTTGCTGTTCCAATTAAATCCTATTATGACTCCATATCCCAATGGACTAAAACCTGCAATTGTCTATCTTTTGGCCGAAGCTTACTCTGATTGCCTGCAACTTCTCTTCTTTGAAACTTTTTGCACTCAAGACTTTCCACCTTGAATAGTAATCATGCTCAGCCATCCAAAAAACAAACAAACCCTTGGCCTTCATAACTAGCCTAATAGCATAACCCCAAACTTCAAAGACAAATCCATATATGTACATATTAGAGAGATCCCTCGCCGGATTCAGGAGGGATAGATCCTAGAATCCCAAAGTTGGTTGAAACGATGCTTCTATATTTTTAGTCTCACCAATTTGCTAAAATTACATATTCCTAATAGAACGCTGGGTGCATAACAAGGAATGGTGGAATACTGAGCTATATGACACATATTAGAGCAAGCGAAGCTTGCGGTCGGGTCCAACGATGCACTCCTTTGACAAATGTAGCCACAGTTTGTCACCCACCTGGAAGTTGTGTGGCACCCAATGCTGATCATGTCACTACTTAGCATTGGCTCTATCGAATATTTCATGAACCTATTGGTAGACGTGATGAATGCACTCAATGATGTTGTTTGCCTTGTCAACTTCAGTCTAGACATGAGTTGAATCTTCCTTAGTAGCTGCAAATGGCATGGCTACATCAATGAGACATAGTGCCTGGAATCCCAATTCCACCTGAAACAAGTTATGGCCTGTTGAGCTATGGAGAGCACAATTATAGCCATGTTTTACGTAGGGGTGACATAGGGGAATCTCTCATCCAATGTACATAGATGCTTTGAGTTGTACATGCACATAATGTGTACAATCATCCTGTTGACGACCTCTGTCTGTCCATTAATTTGGGGATGGAAAGCTATGGACTTGGTGAGCTTGGTATCTAGAATCGACCAAAGGCTTGACCAAAATGTACTGAGGAACTTGCTATCCTAATATTATATGATAGATTGTGGGACCCCAAAGTGTACCCAAAATCCTTCAAAGAAGAGTTTAGCAGTGGCTTCTGTTATGATATTCTTCTTGTAGGCTACCATAATGGACATCTTTGAGAATTTGTCGATGATCACAAAAAAATAGTCATTGACATTCTTGATAGAAAGAAGGCCTGACATGTAATACGTGAAGATGGATTCCCAAGGTCAACTAGGGGTAGGAAATGGAGTATAGAGGCCTTGCTTCTTGGTGGACGGTTTGGAAATGGCACAAGCATTGCATGATCTGATGTAATTCTTGACAACTCATTGAAGGCTAGACTAATAGAAATACTTTTGTGGTACTTCCACTGTTTTCTCGACCCCAAAATTCCTAGCGACCCAACTGTAGTGTGCTTCCCAAACCATATTTGAACGCTCACTTGAAGGAACCCAAAGGTGTCCCAGGTGACATAGCAGTGCATCCTAGAGGTGAAAATTTGGAACTTTCCTACCCTCCAAGAGCGTCTTGTATGTGTGGCCGAATTCTGGATTACTTTTGTAGAGAAGCATCAGGTTGGAAGTCTTGTACCCACATGATTTGAGAACAATGGTTAGCACCATGATCGATGGTCGGCTAAGGAAGTCTGCAAAATTACTAGTGTTGCCCTTATTGTAATTGATGTTCAAATGAAAATGTTGCAGGTATGTGGACCACTTATGATGGTGATTGTTCTGCAGCTTCCCTTGTGTTTGTATGAACTAGAGGGGTTAGGGGTCTATCTAGATGACTGTTTTCTTCCCCAAAATGTAATGCTTCCATTGTTAGCAAGCCTACACAATATAATACATATATTTTTCATACGTGGGATACTTATAGATTGTGTCAGAAAGTGTTTCACTGTGATATGCCACTAGATTCCCCTGTTGAGTAAGAAGTGCCCCAATAGAAAAGTTAGAGGCATCTGTCTTCATCTCAAATGGTTTTTGCAATTTTGGTAATGTGAGATCTGGTGCAGAGTAGATGCGATGTTTCAACTCTATGAAATCCTTCTGTTGATATTCAGACCAACATAAATTTTCTTTTTCTCCTCCTTTGGTGATGTGACTGTTGGGTGCTAGTTTTGCACACTTTTCCTACACTTGTTTTCCGTATTTTGCCTCATGACTATAACCAATGGGACTATCTTTGCCTCTTTTTCCTACCTTTCTATCCTAACTTGTGTTGATTCACCTTATTGTTACACTAAAAATTGTCACCTTGACATTCTGCTAACTGTATGAGCTCATTATCACTCATACTTCCTCCTTTGCAAGTCTAACACATTAGTTCCTCATGTCAAGCCTTGAAAATCAGAAGAAAGTTCCTAAAAATCTCCTAAACTTTGGTGTCGCACTTTCTCTCTATCTTGCCTGCGGTCCCGCACCTAATGTTCAGCTATTTTGTGTACCTGAATGCACTTTATCTGTGTTAAAAGTGCGGACCCCTGTAAGATCAAAAAGGCGCAAGTAAATTCCAAAAATCTCAATTAAAGTAAATTCTGGAAGCTTCTAGAATGGATCTTGCGGTGGCAGAACCGCTCTTGTGAGGTGCATGAATCCCCTACCTTATGGAGATAACCCCTTGATGTGAGGATCTTATCCCTTTGAAGGAGGATTCTATCCCTTCATACTTGGAACAGAAAACCTCCTCTTTTCCACTATAAAAAGAGGCATTGGGTAGCCTCAAAGGGAGTTGAAGCTTTAGAATATTTGAAGTTAAGTGCTGTTGAGATTTACACTTAGTTAATTAAGACTTTTGTGAGGAAAGATTACATACCTCTATTCGTCTTGGTTGGAGGAGTGCAGAGCTTATCAAATTAAAGGACATTCCTGCTTCGGACCCCGGAAAGTCCTGTGCAACATCAGGGCTCAGGTTGTAAGGATTTTCTTCTTTTGAAATTAATACAAATATACTCATTTTTCTCAATAAGATTTCAATCAATGGTTTATTTCATAGATTCCTTGATCACTATGATAAGCATGGTTTATGATGATTTCTATACAAGTGCTATGTAATGTTTTTCTTGTTTGTGACTGCAGGTTTACGAGGAAAACTCCTTCAAGCGCACGAGGGACAACAACGACTTCAAACAAGCACTGGACAAACGGTAAGTCCTTAACACCTCTATAGAGCTTTTCATAGATTGTATATGCTTAGAGAAATATTAGTCTATTTTGTTGTTTGTTTCTAGATACTTTTAGTACTAGGGAGATCGGTCTTGTCCGCAAGACGGATTAATCCTCCAACAAATTGGCGACTCCACTGGGGAGATGACTTGTTGTTTTTGGTTCTCTTTTATTTTGATTTGAGGAAAAGTTTTTCCTAGTTTTTGATTGATAAAAATCTGCTTGGGTAGCTTAGGTTTTCTCTGTTTTTGAAAATTTTGAGATCTTTTATGTTTTTCTCTAATTTTTCCTGGGACCGCACTTTGCCTTCTTTGCACAGTGCGGGCAGTTTCACACTTTTTCTTTAGTAAACAGTGCGGTACCACACCTGTTACTTCTGCAAGCCTCCAGACCCTGTTAAAATTTTGAAAAACCTTTAGATTTATTTCTTTAATTTACCTTTATTTTAATTTAGAGTTTTTGGTTTCTGCCCAGATTGATGATTGTTTTTGTCAAAAGCTTTCTGTGAATGAATCTTAGCAGTATTGGGTGTTTTGAGTCTCTTTTTTGAGAAATTCTTAATTTTATTTCCTTTGGTCATTACTTGGAGGTTTGTCTCAATATTTTCACAATTTTGCATCTTTTTTCTTTTGTTTTTGCAAAAAAATTTCCCCCTCATTCGCCGAGTGGGGGCTAAATTTTGTATGAGTGTTAATCGCTTTGAGTGTTTTTCTTTTCGATCTTTGGAACTCTCACCCGATTTTCTTGGCTTGCACTTGATTGTGTTTGAGAATTCTCTTGCATAGATCACATTTGCATAATTAGAATTCTCATTTTCAGAATATGAATGAAAAATGTGCATAGATTACATTTGCATACTCTTCATGTGAATTGTGCATAGTTTACATTCTGAAAAATCAATCATGGATTTAGATCAATTTTCTTTGATTTGAATTTAGATGTTTTTATGCTTATTTTAAAAACACAAAAAATATAAAAATTGTTTTGGGATTGATTTGCATTAGTTTTTCTTAATGAAATTAGTGCATTAGAGAATTTGTTATATTTTCTCTTAGTGATCAATTTTTTGCATTGTTGGAAGCGAATGGAAACTCTCTCCTTACTTTAGTTAGGATTCATCGAATTGAAAAGATTATATTATCATATTCGATTGCATTCAGTTTTGGGTCAGGTCATAACACCATTGGTTTCGTATCCATTTACCCTTTTGAGTAATAACAGCCTAAATAACACAACGCTTAATAAAATTCATCTAGTAATTTTTACATTTTTAGGGCTCTTTCCACCAATCTAGCTCAGGATTAGTGCTTTGGAATAGGTTGTAGTTAACTTTCCAAAGCAACTAAAACAAACAAGTAGACAAATCTTGCGGTAGGAAATAAATCCAATTGTAATTTGTATAATCTGGGAAGCTTCTCTTAAAGAAGTCAATCGCGAGATCATGTCCGAACCTTTGAGACAATCAATTTCGTTTCATTGGGAAAGATAGAATATTCTGCGCGCCTTACAAATGGTAAACCTCGGATTAACCATTGTCGAGGAGCCTGGGTTCACTTGTCGGTAAACCTCAGATTAACCATTGTCGAGGAGCCTTCAAGGGGATTGAGCTTTGGTACTCTACCCTTGTGCGTGGGATCGGATCGTAGACTGTTCCCCCAGTTGTATTTGTTACTTTTGGTAACCTTAGTGTCCATAAGCTTAAGATTATTTCCTAAGGTGACGGTGAAGGAAAGGTCTCACTGTACCTGGAGCAGACGTCGACTAGACTCACTTGGAATCTCTGGGGGGTTCTCTTCACTTGAGATGGTTTTGTCAAGAAACTTATGCCAGTCTGTTTCATTAAGCAGGTTGTCGGGGCAACTGTTCCAACCGCACTTTCTGTATTAAATTCTACAATGTTGGATTTCATCACCAACTAGTGTTTTTATTACGGAAGTTACTGTTTGTGTGTGGTTTGACTCCTAGATTTGATAGCGTGTGTTAATTTGTTTGTTTTTACTTTTAGATACCATAGGTGTGAATTATGAATTTTAATTGTTAGGTGTGAATTGTGAAGTGTTAATTTTAGTTTTAAATTGTTAATAAAATTCACTGAAATTGAATATAATGGAAACTGTTCCGGAATTTACCAACCAAGGAACTCCTCTTAACGAGAATCCTAGTACTTTTCCTTGTTTTGGAAATGTTGGTCCTCCTTATATGGCTACATTGTCATTACCTGGATTTACAATAGGTTTACTGATATGGTTATTTTCAACTTCGTTGGCCCCGAATAATCCAATTGTTCCACCTCAACCGGATGCTTCATTTCAACAGAGTTCACCATCTCAACATCACCAACCTTCTGTTGACCCTTTACCTTCTTTGCCTAATATTTCTTCCTCCATTACTTCCTCTTCACTTGGTAAAAGCCTTGATGCCAGTAACCAGGTGGTGACGAAGAAGAAGAAAGGGAAGAAGAAGAATAAGAAGAAGCAAGATAAGAAATAAGTCAACCAACCAACCATGGCTGTAAGTGTTAGTTTTGTTGAGGAAACCTCCAACATGCATCGTAAAGCCAAATACCCTTGCAGGCTTTGTAAGGGTGACCACTTCCTTATCAATTGTCCCGGTATTCCAAAGGTCTTGGAAGTATGGTCAGAAAAATCTCATCAACTTTTCGTTGATCCATCAACCAGTGATAGTCAGGTTCCTGGGAAGAAGGGTAAAGTTAGGTTTCCTTGTAAGTTATGCAAAGGGAGTCATCAAACTCACATTTTCCCTCACATGGATGAAGCCTCAAAATTATTGGAAAACCTTACTGTTCCACAGCAAGAATTTCCAATTGGTTACCGTAAATTTTCTCCCAACCTACCGTCAACTGACGGAGTGATTGATCTAATTTCAAGTACAATCGATCCCACTCTTCCATTGGAGAGTGAAACTCATAGCACTTAGGTTTATGATCCATTAGTTGATCAAGTGGCCGATTCGATTTCACATTCAGTTGATCCCATTCTCCCTGCAGAGAGTGAACTTCATACCGCTCAGGTTCTTCTTGTTACATCAGATTCTTCTACGCCGGGGGGCATTTCACTTGTTTCTACAGAACCCCCTCCAAGTACTGAGGTCTTTTCCTTTGATTGTAATAGACTAACATAACCTCGTCTTCCTTCCTCCATTCCTTTCCAAATCATTGTGAAGTTGGGTGGTAGGGACATACACCGCACACAGGTAGATGAAGGTGCTTCTATTAGTATTTTATCCTCAACTGCTTGGAAAGCTTTTGGTTCCCCTCAGCTTGTGCCTATGAAGTATGAGCTCATTATCACTCATAATTCCTCCTTTGAAATTCTACCTGAACGCACTTTATCTGTGTTAAAGGTGCGGACCCCTATAAGATCAAAAAGGTGCAAGTAAATTCCAAAAATCTCAATTAAAGTAAATTCTGGAAGCTTCTAGAATGGATCTTGCGGTGGCAGAACCGCTCTTGTGAGTTGCATGAATCCCTTACCTTATGGAGCTAACCCCTTGATGTGAGGAGCTTATCCCTTTAAAGGAGGATTCTATCCCTTCATACTTGGAACAGAAAACCTCCTCTTTTCCACTATAAAAAGAGGCATTGGGTAGCCTCAAAGGGAGTTGAAGCTTTAGAATATTTGAGGTTAAGTGCTATTGAGATTTACACTTAGTTAATTAGGACTTTTGTGAGGAAAGATTACATACCTCTATTCGTCTTGGTTGGAGGAGTGCAGAGCTTATCAAAGTAAAGGAGATTCCTGCTTCGGACCCCAGAAAGTCCTGTGCAACATCAAGGCTCAGGTTGTAAGGATTTTCTTCTTTTGAAATTAATACAAATATACTCATTTTTATCAATAATCTTTCAATCAATGGTTTATTTCATAGATTCCTTGATCACTATGATAAGCATAGTTTATGATGATTTATATACAGGTGTTATCTAATGTTTTGCTTGTTTGTGACTGCAGGTTTACGAGGAAGACTCCTTCAAGCGCGCGAGGGACAACAACGACTTCAAACAAGCACTGGACAAATGGTAAGTCCTTAACACCTCTATAGAGCTTTTCATAGATCGTATATGCTTAGAGAAAGATTAGTCTATTTGGATTTTTTTTGCTAGATACTTTTAGTACTAGGGAGATCGGTCTTGTCCGCAAGACGGATTAATCCTCCAACACTTATTTTCATTACTCTACCATTTCATCAATTATTATGATATATCGTGCCTTTTTATGACTAATTGAGGATGAATGTTTGGAGAAGATCTATGGTCTTTGTGTTGTATTTTCAGATGTCATTTATAGCACCAAATATCCTGAGAATGAGGTCCACAGGAGCAGTTAAGGGGGTGTTGTTATAGTGAAGCAATGTTGTTACACCTTGCTGTTACAGACCCGATGACAAACTGTTGTTACAGACCCGTTGGAGAACTGTTGATACAGTTGTACTGCTGATTAGATCTCGTCAACACCTGTTGCTAACCTATCCTTTAGTTGTTACACTACAACTGTGGTTTTATTACAATAGATGTAGAATTTGTTTAGCATTGTATTTTTGGATAACAACCTAAGGGCAGTTGTGATTGTAATATATAATTTTCTAGTTAGAAATTTATTAAGAAGTGGTTATAACTATATGTATACTATTTCGACCAACATGAGAATCATAAGATTCTCATGACTGATCTATCCCTTGATTTTCTAAGATGTAACCACTATATAGTTCTCGGCCCTAGAGGTCGAAAGTTTCGCAGAGAAAAACATTATTTTGGCTCTGTAATTGTGCTCAGATTAATACAGATTATCCTGTTATTGTTATTACATGTGTTATTCAATTTAGTTTCTGTTAAGTTCTTCCTCTACCTGTGCCTTGCTAGGGAGGAAGGGCCCTCCTTCTTAGCAGGGATTGCAGTGATTAAAGTATTTGTGTGCATGTATTTGTATTTCAGTTTATGTATCAGTAGAGGTGTTGTTGTTGTTGTTCAACTGTGAATATATCTGCTTCAATTTCAATACTTGGTATGCTGTTACACATATGATAGTAGAGATACCGACTGGATATTTGTTGTGTGGCACGCTAGAGCAGATTAATTGAAGTGTGATTCTAGTCTTGTAGATCATTTTATTTCTACATGAGTGATTTACTTCTGGAATTTACTTCAACAATGATTTATTTTCTTTGGAATTGCTTCTGGTTGGGTGTATTGGCACAGATAGTGCAATTGTCATTGGAATAACAAGAAGTCCATGGATTGATTAATTATGTGTATTGTTTAGTCATTTAATAGTGATTAATACATCCCAACATTTTGGCACTGTTTCCGGGGATGGCAGTGATGATTCAATATATTAGAGTTGTTTCTTAGAAGTGTAATTTTCGTGTGTTTTTTTAGAGTGTTTCTAGCAACACAATTGTTGGGAAGACGAGAGGTAAGAACCTGCACAACGCTTTAACGAACTTGAGCGGGATCACCAATTACTTGGTGGGACACTTAGGAGGGTGATTTTCTAAGCATTTTTTTTTCTTAAAGTGTTGTAATATCCCCTTTTCAGGAATTTCTGCAATAGGGTCCAGAAGGGACATTGTATAAGGAAGGAAATGTAAAAATAAGTTGAAAGGGGGCTTGTAT
Source organism: Pinus albicaulis (assembly GCA_034641835.2). Taxonomy (NCBI): domain Eukaryota; kingdom Viridiplantae; phylum Streptophyta; class Pinopsida; order Pinales; family Pinaceae; genus Pinus; species Pinus albicaulis. Next base: position 10,589,547 of record MU968382.1, on the reverse strand, counting down.
CCCCTTGTTAACTCATTCAAAACTTCTCTTCCAGAATTTGAGCCCAAATAAATGACTCTAAATGGGTTATTCAGATCTCCCCAAACTAGGTCTCTTAGAAAATGATCAATGAGAGAGCTTACAGTAATACATGAACACAATCATAAACTCTGCAATTATGAATATACCATAAGAGGGAAATGTTATGCAGCAAAAATTATATTATTATATCAGCAGTAATATACAAGAAAATCATGAGGGACCAGCCACTCAAGCTATGAGAACCAATCTCCAATGATCAAGCAATGAAATACATGAGTTGCTGCAACTGCACAAAATGCCAGAAAGTAGTGATTGCACAGTATCTATGAGAGTAGCAGTTGTTGAATACATACAAATGGTAATGTGGCTGAAGGATACAAATAAATTCCCAACAATGGAAAGATGGGCCTCAATACAAGATTTCTAGCCAATCTAGGAGAGATTGCAAGAAATGTCGGAAAATGCACTATGTGAAAAATAACTTGTGACTGCAAATGAATCAAAATAAGAATGAGGTTGTAGCAGATATGAAATACTAATGCCCTCCTTTGATATGTTCTCAAGCAAAGGGCTGATCCATTTTACTCAAGAACACTCCTCCTGATAAGCTCAAATGACCCTCCCAGCAACTGCCTGCATAAAATAACGCAGTTTCAGCCCTAGACTGCACTGTGAGAGATGGTGAATGATTGGCCTAGTGCCAAAGATCTTAAATTATGCCCAGGAGTCTCCTCTGCTTCTCCTCTAAATAATATACAAGATATCCTCTGAAGAACAAGCCAAAGAATGACTCTATGAGTTCCTCTATTGCTGCACCCAGCAACACAACATTTTCTGCCCAACAGGAAAATGTTGTACTGAAGGAGGTAGCTTTGGCCAAATTCCAGAATGAGGAAATGGAGCTCAAAACCTCTCCTTCATTAAGGATGAGTTAGGGATTTCTGACCAGGAACACCCTTGGGTTCAAGAACACTACAACCCTGCGCTGCCTTGTCATGGAGATTCCCTTTCTAGGACAACATTGTTGACTTAGTCAAAGATGACTAAATCAAAGTGATCCAGATCATGTTCACACCCTTAGGTGCTTAATAAAACTTCTTATTCATCCTACTTTCACATGAGGAGTGTTTATTCTTCCTTCTCAAGGATTGTGGTGCCTCCTTACCCATTTTATTTAACTAAATAAAATACTGCTAACTATAATGTTCCTTTTAGCTTGAGGCTAAAAATTGGGAACATTACAGTCCTCCCCCTTCAAAATGTTGCTTGTCCTCAAGCAACTGCAAGGTAGATAAAAAATTCTTCCTCCTCTTCTTGTGGCCTCCTCATCAGTAGACCCCACCATAGCTCATCAAAGTATGGAATAAATATGTCTTCCATATATCTCTCCAAGTGTGTAAAACCAAAGTATACATCATGAGATAATAGAAGATGCAAGTGGAAATATCCTTGTTGTTCAATGGCCTCCTCAAGGTAGGAGTGATGAAGAGCATGGGAAGTCTTATCCACAATGAGTGACTCCTTCACCCATGCAATCATCCAAATGAGATGAGCCATCCTAGGTAGCTCAACAAAGTAGTCCTCAACCCCGGATCTATGCAACATGTTGGGGCTGAATGGAGAGTTGATATTTTTCCATCCAAGTATTTTCTCCCTCCATTTATGATAAGTATGAGGGGGTTGCTGACATTGGGATGAAATGTCATGGCCTCCACAATTGGCCCAAGCCTCCCCACAAAATGAATTAACCATGAAGTGCCTCCTCCAACAATGCATTCTCTCCTAATAACGCCTCCTACATGAAGAGAAAAGTAGTGACATGGAAATCATGGTGTGCCCATTGTTTCTCCTGAAACATAAAACATGTGAAAAGGGGAGAATAATAATCCCAATGGGAATCTTTGGCTCCAATCCCACTCTCCAAAAAAATCCTCCCATGAGTATAAAAACATCAGTAACATATGGAAGCAAAATACAATGAAAACAAGCTGCCACATGGCAACTGGAGAGTGAGTCATAGTTCCACATGAGAAACCAGTGCAGTGAATTCCATGCCTGCCTAAAAAAAAAAAGATAAAAATTGCTTTACCAGCCACTTTTTTGCTGCCAAAAACATCTCATAAGGTGAAAACATGAAAGTACAAATTGGTGCCAATGGTGCACACCAAGAAGTATGTGGCTTCCCCCACAAACCATCATAAAAATAGTCATTCCCATTGCTGCAATGGGCCACAAGTACATCATAATAGGGAGCATAAGGAGGGGTGATCATCCTTAGCTCATCAAGCTGCTCATATAAAGTAAAGAAAGGTAAATCAAAATGAGAGTATATACCTTCTTTACTATGTACTCTGGTCCTTGAGCTGAAATGGTTCATCTGAATGCTCTCCCTCACCTCCAATGAGTATGGAAATGGTTGTGCCAACCTCTCTAAAGTAATTTTGGATATGCATCTATCCATATGCTGATATAGATCACGCTAAATGCCCTCCCAAATTAACTCCTCTAGCAAAGCAAAATATGCATCAAAGTGCATAGCTAGAAAGTCCTCATGTGCTGCATGTAATAGTTTCTCCTTGAGACTAGAAACCCTAGTCAAGAAGACTCTGTCATAATAATAGATGACCATATCATCCACCATGTACCTGTCATCTCCATACAAGTCATCCAAAATCATGCATGCACCTAGATCCTTGGAGTACTCTACCAAAAGTTGAGACCTCCAATACGGATCAATCCTCCTCATAAACAACGCTGGTGATCTAGCATGTGAAGCTCCCCTAACGCTGCTGCATACTACTTTGACATCCCCCATGCCAAATTTATCCTCCAAAATGCTTCCATGCCCATCATGAAGCTTCTCATGCTCCAATAGTGATGGTGTCCTTTGGAAGTTGGCCTCCCATGAGAAGCTATCATCCACAAGGAATCTCCCAAGCTGGGCCAAGGAAAGCATGAGTGGCCTACATCCACTCCTATGTATGAAAGAGTCCTCTCTCAAAGGGAGTATCCTCTTCCTCTCCAAATCTGTGGAGCATTCATCCTGCATCATGAAGATGAAATCCTCCATCCCTGCAGCAAACTCTGTCAGTGAAGTATAACTGATGAGAGTGGGTGATATGGAAAATGAGAGTGTCTCCCTCCTCCTTGAGTCTATCCCAAACTCTCTACACTGTGCTGGAATCCTCCAATCACCTCTCCGGAATCCAAGAGTGGTGAACTACATGAAAAGATGTCCCTCAAAAAATCTAGATCAGGTGACGTCCCACGTGGAATGCCTCCATATAATGAGACATCTAGTTCAGAAGTGGACTGTGTATATGAGCGGACTGATATGTCATTCTTCTCACTGCGTTGTACAGTCTCTTTCCCTTGTGAAAAGACTTTCTGGAATAGATAATGGTGTATCAACCCTTGATGTTGATCATTCTCTTCCTCCTCCATCTCACAGTCCTCCAATGCTAGTATATTCTACTTAGGATTTTTGACCGAGTCCCCACATATGGTACCTCGTGGAATCCCTTGCATAGAAACAAGGAATCCTCCCATGGAAGAAATGGCTCCCCTCTCATCTCCATGTGGTGATGGATCTTCCTCCAATGATACAGCGCTATGGGTTCTTCTATGCACATTCTCTTCACCAATATGTGAGTATGCCTCCCCTCAATGAGAGACCATGGATTTCGGCCTTCCTTTGAAAGAGGGATCTCCATGTTATCACAAATGGAAGAGTTCCCTTCATACATTGGGGGTATTGCCTCTAAAAATTCATCATTCTAGTTTTCTTCCCCTCTAGAAATGTGGAGTGGAGTTTGTTTCATATTTCCTTCCAATGCATGCAAAGTGTTTGAAATTATGATACATGATGATTCACATTGACTTCCATCAAATTTATTCACCAAACCCTTAGTGAATTCATCATATGTTTTTACATTTGCATGACAATATGAACATAATTTTCAAACCAACAATCATGAGCCATACCTTTGAGTTGCATTGCTACTCCTCCAATGGCCTCATCTTCTTCCTCCATCCTCCATATAGTGCAAGTGGGAAATGGACTGTGTTGTGGATCTGCATGTGTGGCTGAATGCTCACATCCAACGTGGTCACAACTAGGGCTTGCTTCATCCACAAACCCTCTCAGAAAATCTCTCTAGTTTTCCCTTTCTATCTCCTCAAGGTCTTCAATGATACCCTCCATGGTCTGGAAAAGAAGAAGGGAAACCTCCTCTTCCGTAATTCCTCTTTTCTTGTTTCCTTTGTAAATATCCTCTCCTAAGTGAGGATATTCTCCTTCTAATGGCATATTATCTTGGGCTGCACAGGCTGAGCCAAGATTGATGCTCTGATACCACTGTAATATCCCTTTTTCAGGAATTTCTATAATAGGGTCCAGAAGGGATGCTATATAAGGAAGGAAATGTAAAAATAAGATGAAAGGGGGCTTGGATCCCCTTTTTAACTCATTCAACACTTCTCTTCTAGAATTTTATCCCAAATAAATGACTCTAGATGGGTTACTCAGATCTCCCCAAACTAGGTCTCTTAGAAAATGCTCAATGAGAGAGCTTATAGTAATACATGAATACAATCATAAAATTTGCAATTATGAATATAACATAAGAGGGAAATGTTATGCAGCCAACATTATATTATTATATTAGCATTAATATACAAGAAAATAATAAGGGACAAGCCACTCAAGCTATGGGAACCAATCTCCAATGATCAAGCAATGAAATACATGAGTTGTTGCAACTGCACAAAATGCCGAAAAGTAGTGACTGCGCAGTCTCTATGAGATTAGAAACTGCTGAATACATACAAAACGGTAATGTGGCTGAAGGATACAAATAAATGCCCAACAATGGAAATATGGGCCTCAATACAAGATTTCTAGCCAATCTAGGAGAGATTGCTAGAAATGCCGGAAAATGCACTATGTGACAAATAACTTGTCACTGCAACTGAATCAAAATAAGAATGAGGCTATAGAAGATCTTAAATACTAATTCCCTCCTTTGATAATGTTTTCAAGCAAAGGGCTGATCTCTTTTACTCAAAAACACTCCTCCTGATAAGCTTAAATGACCCTCCCAGAAACTGCCTGCATAAAATAACGCAATTTCAGCCCTAGACTGCGCTGTGAGAGATGGTGAATGATTGGCCTGGTGCCAAAGATATGAAATTATGCCCAAGAGTCTCCGTTTCTTCTCCTCCAAAGAATATACAAGATCTCCTCTGAAGAACAAGCCAAAGAATGACTCTATGAGTTCCTCTATTGCTGCACCCAGCAACACAACGGTTTCTACCCAACAAGAAAACGTTGTACTGAAGGAGGTAGCTTTGGCCAAATTCCAGAATGAGGAAATGGATCTCAAACCCTCTCCTTCATTGAGGATGAGGTGGGGATTCTCGACCAGGAACACCCTTGGGGTTCAAGAACACTAAAACCCTGCTAAACAGCCTTGGTATGCAAGTCTTTGTAGACACAACACAAATGATAAGCTAATGCATAATGAAAATGGGCTGCCATCTCCTCCTTATAAAGCAAATGAAATCCTCTCACCATGGGTCCCATCCACACTTGCCACCTAGCTCATGCAAGTGGAGCCTCCTCTAAAACTGCGCTGCCTTGTCATGGAGATTCCCTTTCTTGCACAGCGCTATTGACTTAGTCAAAGATGACTAAATCAAAGTGATCCCGATCATGTTCACACCCTTAGGTGCTTAATCCAGCTGCTTATTCATTCTCCTTTCACATGAGGAGTGTTTATTCTTCCTTCTCAAGGATTATGGGGCCTCCTTACCCATTTTATTTAACTAAATAAAGTATTGCTAACTATAATGTTCCTTTTAGCTTGAGGCTAAAAATTGGGAACATTACAAGTGTCTCCAATGACACAATTGCTGGGCAGTAAGACAATAGGTAAGAACCTGCACATTTCTATAACAAACTTGAGCGGGCTCACCAATGTCTTGCTAGGACCCTTAGGAGTTGAATTTTGGGTGTTCTTTTAGGGTGTCTTCAACTATACAGTCGTTGGGCGGTAAGATAATAGGTAAGAACCTGCGCATCGCTCTAACGGACTTGGGCGGGCTCACTACTGTATAAAATGAAGCACTTACAGGATGAATTGATACACATAGGGCCCGTGTGTGCCAGTAGGACAACATCAACATCTAAAAACACCCCCCACTCTACTGACTACAGGAAAGATAGGTTGTAAGAAGGAAAAGAAGAGTATATATTTGGGAAGAAAGAAATTATTTGGAGATCTGATATTAAGGGAAGAAAAGGAACAATCCATGTCATATAGAGATAATACGAAGACAGGACCAAAAAATCAGCAACCATATCAAATCCTGGACCATTGGTGTCTTCCACGTCTGGACCTCACCATCCTTCGAACAACATATCCACTCCTGATACCAAAACTCCAGATTAAAAAACAGCAGTGGAGAATCATTGATCAGGATTTGAGAATTGAAGGACACAGAGAGACTAGTGGGGAGCATCAGGGACCTGAGGAATAAAATTCAGTTGATCATCAATTGGATGCTGGTAGTGTTTTTAAACAGTTGGTCCTGGAGCAGTTTGATCCTTTTACTTGTTAATCTCTAGTACACTCCGAGGTCAGTTCATGCCCATCAGGAAGAATCAACCATGGGGGACGAGAATGTCAAGACATACAGCTCTGTTACTTTTGAATTCCCAATAGTAGTAACACGAGATGAGGCTCCTATGAAGAATATTCCTTTATCATCCCTACCATCCTTTCAAGGGATGGTTTTTGAAGACCCTGATACCTTTCTATTCGAATTCAATGTGTTGTGTAGAGGTTATGACTACACTTCAGATGCCCAGAAGTTGAAATTATTCCCTACTGCTTTGAAAGGAGAAACATTAAGATGGTTCATGAGACTGGGTGCTAGCACGATTCGAACCTGGAATGACATGAGAATGGCCTTCCTCTTTAAGTATTAGGATTACTATAGAACCAGGAACTTGAAGGATGGAATTTTTAGAATTTCACAGAAGGAGGAGGAAAGACTGGAAGACTATATGGAGCAATTTCACTAAAAATTATAGAGGCCTAAGTTCAGTTACTTAGATCCAGAAATTCTAAATCAAATATTTTTAAGAGGTATAAGAGATGCTTGTCTGGAGCATATGAACCTATTGGGAAAAGGAGACATATCACAAGCACCTCTTGATGAAATAATGAAGCTTTTCCTACCTAGCTCAAAAGTATCGATCAAAGGCAGAGATTTAGTTCGGGACCCTTCAGTCCGAATACAGAATTCAGTGACTGGAGGAGTAAATAGAGCAGATATCGGGAACTTATTTGAGGATTTTAAAACTGACCTCCTTAGCACTCTCTCTGCTTAGATCACTATGGTACAAGTCAAGAAAGCACAAGCAGAAGCTGAAGCAGCCTTGCAATATTCTGTCACTGATGCAAAAAGAAACATTTGGAAAGAGAATGTGGAATGAATAGTGTCATCCTGTGCAACATTTGTGAGTTAGCACATTATAAAAATTAGTGTCCTGAATTGCCTAGACTAAAGGTGTTACTTCAAGAATCAAGCGAGGATGTTCAATATTCTTATTTCATCAGATAAAAAAGACCATGGTAGCCATGACCTACAGGTATGCCTTCATATTTTTCCTCTTTTTGTCCTTGGAATAATGTTTATAATAGTCAGGAATATCCATGGTAGTATCCTACTCCTTCCTGAACACAATTCCCTTCACCATGGAACCAGCGACCGTCTCCTCCACCAATGCAATATCCTCCATGAAAACCCAATCCTTGGTGTCATAACTAGAGAAGTAATGGCCAAGGTCCAGTACCCCCTCCTATCCCAATGCAGGAGCAGCAGTTACAACTGCCTTCTATTCAAAATCCTACACCTTTTGTCTGACCCCAATTACCTGTGCAACCTAACCCCAATCCAAATAACAAGGCAGCCAGAGCATGCATGCTTTGGTTACCCTCCAGAATTATCTTATTACTCCTATTGGACTTAATGAGGTTCAACTTCGATCAGGGAAAGTAATTAGATCTGAATGTACTCCCATTATTACCGAAGAATGTGAATCACCTAGGAAGGATATGGACGATTCTGAGGCAGCTGTTACACATGTAACAACCGATACAACACCCACTGTTACATCTGTAGTAGCTAGCTCGTGAGGATCTGTTGTTCCTACAACATCCAATTCGAGTAAGGCCGGTACATTTGTGATAACTAACTCAGTTGTTAGCATTCAGAACCCCCCATACCCTCAACGATTAAGTGAAACTGGGCTGGTCTCACAATCTGAAAAAGAAATCCTCAAGGAGATGCAAAATTTGAATGTGCAGATTCTGCTGTTACAAGCTCTCAAAGAAGTACCTATCTATGCTAAACCAATGATGGATCTATGCGTCAAAATACCTAGAAGGAAATCTAAAGACCCTGCTACTATCCATGTCATAGGGAAATTGTTCGATCTTATGATTGATCAGCCTTTGTTGAATAAATATAATGACCTAGGGAACCCTACAGTGACTGTCCATATTGACAATCATCCTATAGCCAATAATTTGATTGATCTAGGGGCAGCTGTTAATGTCATGACTAAATACCTCTCCATCTGTTTAGGACTTCATAGACTTAGACCTACACCCACAGTGTTTGAATTAGCATATAGGTCTTGTGTCAAGCCCGAGGGAATGATAGAAGATGTGGTTATCACTATGGCTTCCTGGAATTATCCGGTTGATTTTCTCATTTTACAAAACAAATCCAACCTGGGGGGCCATCCTTTAAACTTGGGAAGACAGTGGCTGGCCACTACAGACGCATATATCAGATGTAGGTCTGGATCTATGGTGATCTCAGATGGACATGCCACTCAAAACCTGAACCTTTATCCCCCAGCAAAACCTCATATGGATTCAAGTAGTACTTGGTGGTATGAATTTGCACCTATGATTTGATCTTTCCTTACCTCTTCTCATGCTTGGAAAAGCACAATACTTTAAGGATGAAACAAAGGATGATATCATTAATGGTTTTATTATTAATTCACTCCCTATTGCCTCCATTAGAGATTTGGGAGAAGAATATGAGGTATATGATGCAATTATTGAACATTTGAAAACAAATCCGCATACTATCAGCAGTCCCATTGAAATTGAACCGGGGAAATGTTTAAACATCAATCCTAACTTGACTGTTGAACAAAACAGATTTCTAATACAACTGTTATAGAAATACAACAAGGAAATTTCATGGGACTATATAGATATGAAAGGAATACATCCTGGCCTATGCACCCACCACATTTACCTTAAAGAGGATTGCAAATCAGTTAGACAACCGCAATGCCGAATGAAACCCACACTTAAGGAGATAGTGAAAGAAGAATTGCAGAAAATCCTTAATGCTAATTTCATCTACCCCATTTCTAACAGCTAGTGGGTATCTTCACTTGTCATAGTTCTGAAAAAGAATGGAAAATGGAGAGTCTATGTTGACTATAGAGAGCTTAAAAAGGCCACTCAAAAGGACCATTTTCCTTTACCATTCATTGATTAGGTCTTGGATACTCTCTTTGGAAAAAAAACTATTTTCATTTCTAGATGGGTTTAGTGGCTATAATTAAATACAGATTTCCCCGGAAAACTAAGACAAGACAAAATTCACTTGCCCATGGGGTACTTTTGCATACAGAGTCCTTCCCTTTGGCCTCTGCAATGCACCAACAACCTTTTAGAGGGTAATATTGGGTATTTTTTTAAATCTTTTGAATGAATGTCTTGAAATATTTATGGATGATTTTACACCCTACGGGGATTCCTTTGAGACGAAATTAGCTAACTTGGAAAAAGTGCTTGAATGTTGTGAAAAAACTAATGTTTCTCTGAGCACGGAAAAATGCCGCATGATGATGACCGAGGGAACTGTGCTAGGAAATTTCATTTCAGTAGATGGAATCAAGGTAGATCCCAAAAAAATTGAGGTAATCTAGAAAATATTGACCCTTAAGACTCCAAAAGAGGTACGTAGTTTTTTGGGACATGCAGGATACTATAGGAGATTCATAGAGAACTTTTCAAAGATTGCATCTCCTCTATTTTCATTACTCATGAAAGATGCAGAATTTGTGTGGACAAGGAAGTGTGAGCAGGCCTTTTTAAAGTTGAAAAAATGTGTAACAGCAACACCTGTGTTACGAAGACCAAACTGGGAATTTCCATTTCATATTGCTACAGAAGCATCTGACATGGTTGTGCGTGCTATTTTGGGGTAGCTGGAGGAGAAGAAACCTTACACCATTTATTACATCAGCAAGAACTTAACTCCAGAAGAACTCAACTACACTGTTACAGAGAAGAAATTCCTAGTAGTAGTGCATGATATCAACAAATTTCGGCACTACATCACTGGGTACCAAGTTTTTGCACACACTGACCATGTTGAAATTCGATTTTTGATGAAAAATCCTATTACTAATGGTAGAGTTACACGATGGTTATTTCTGTTACAAGAATTTGATATTACTATTTTAGATAAACTCGGAAAAGATAATATAGTTGTTGATTTTCTTTCTAGATTAACTATAAGTGATGACTGCACTGCCACTGATGATTATTTTCCAGATGAATATATTTTTTCCATCTCTAATCACTCACCATGGTGTGCAGATATAGGCAATTATCTTACTGCAGGAAAATTCCCACACCAAATGTCTTCCAAGGAAAGAAGGAAGATTATACAGTAGAGTGCTACCTACTCCTGGATAGAAGGAAATATCTATCACACCGAGCCAGATTTTTAGATTAGGTGATGTGTTAGAGAAGATGAGGTATTTGAGATCTTGAAGGCTTATCATGAGGAACCTTGTGGAGGACACTTCGCTCACAAGAGGACAAGACATAAAGTACTCTCAACAGTGTACTACTAGTCAACTATATTCCAAGATGCCAAGAAGTTTGTGAAAGTATGTGATAGCTTCCAAAGAATGGGCTAGCCTCTGAAATCAGATGAGATTCCATTACAACCTCAGATAGTGATAGAACCATTTTAGAAATGGGCCGTAGAATTTGTGGGGCCAATAAATCCTTCATCACAACAAAAATCATACATATTGGTCTGCACCGATTATGTCAGAAAATGGGTTGAAGAAAAGGCACTAACCAGAGCAACAGAGTAGGTTGTTTTAGACTTCCTGTTTGAAGATATTTTTGTTCGCTTCAGGGTACCTAGAGAGATAGTGACAGATGGGGAGCCTTAGTTCACATCTCATTTGATCAAGAAGCTAGTTGAAAATATGGAATTCATCACAGAATCACTTCACCATATCACCCATAAGAAAATGGTTAAGTGGAAAGCACCAATAAAGTCTTTGAGGGAATATTAACAAAGACAGTAGCCAGCCACCGAAGAAACTGGGTCGAGAAACTTCCAGAGGTACTGTGGGCTTATAGGACAACATTGAGGAATACTATAGGATTCTCACCATATGAATTGGTGTATGGTAAGAATCCTTTATTCCCCATAGAGTTTGAAATAAATACATTAAGAACGACATTTAAGGTCAATCTAGATTTGAGTACGGTACAGATACAAAGACTGAACCAACTCAATGAGTTGGAAAATAAACGGTTGGTTGCTAATCAACAGACAGAGATAATTCAACAATAAAGAGCTAGATGACATGATGGGTTTATTAAGAAGAAAAGGTTTTAGAAAGGAGATTGGGCTCTTTTTTATAATTCAAGGTTCAAATATTTCAAAGGCAAGCTCTACATCAGATGGCTAGGTCCTTACGAGGTGGACACGGTCTTTGACAATGGGACTGCACAATTGGTTACCATCAACAGTGCTAAGACACCATTATTGGTTAATGGGCACCGTCTGAGGTTATATCATCAACCCAATTCGAAGGAATAATTTGTCAACATTGTCGTGGACTCTAATCTTCATGTTAGGATAGTAGGGGAGCATTCTCATGTGTAGCCTAAAAATTGAAATTCCAATAAGTGTAGTGTTAGCCACGAATAAAAAATTTCATATCAAATGGTGGCTAAAACATTTTTGGAGCCTTCAAGGAACAAGTTTCTTGCTAAAAATTTTATCTCTTAAAGACTCATGAAGACATCATGCCCTTGTTTCAATATTCATTGTTGTTTCTGTTTTTTAACTCAGAAATTCTGTTGATTCCATAGAGAAAATACTGTTGCAAAGGCCATTTTTCCCTTCCCTCCACCTCAAAACTAATCTTCATTTTGCCTCCTTTTTTTGTCATAAACTTCCTCTATTTTCCATTTTTTCCATTTCCCCCTTCATAAAATCCACCTTGTAGAGTTTAAAACTCCTTTTTTTAACTCTGCCAAAACCCCCAAATCCATCAGAAAACTCTAAAAATTTCATAAAAAATAAGTTTCTTCACTAAGGGTTTAAGCCCCTTTGGGCTAAATCCTAAACCACTTCCCCACATGTGCCCTAGTGCTGGAACCAAGCACTAAGCCCTTTCGGCACTCATCGCATCGGAAAAAAACAGAGTGCACAAGTATTTTTGTTAAGTAGAGATCTCCGATGCGATTAGCCCTTTTTTTTATAACCCTCGATCTTATTATTGCCTCATATAACCATTTTGCCCACAATCGGGTTCTAAAACATTGTGTAAATACATTCCCGATTACTATTTTCCTTTGTAAATTCAATAAACCCTCTTTCCTAAGTTTTGGTCTAAAAACCCACTGGGGAAATGTTTTTTAATGAAAAATGGGTAGATTGAAGAGCCTGCATCAAAAGTTCCGATGTGATTGAAGCCCCATTGTATAAAATCCACTCCCCCGCTTTAATCCATATAACTTGCGCTCGGGACCAAGAGTTAAAGGTCCTGAAGCACCAATCACATCACAAAAATCCAAATGGGTAGATTGAAAGACCAAGCCTAACCTTCCAATGCAATTAGCCCTTATATATATAAGCCCTGGGCCTATCGCATTCTATATAATCAAAGGCTTCACAGACGAGCGCCTAACCACTTCATATATATAAACCTGCCCCAAGCCAAAACCTTTGTTTTTATTAATTTTTTTTGGTTTCCATGTGTTATAAACGGTTTCTGCCATTTTTTTATTTAAAGAAATCTTGACCGTTGATCTAAAGCCGATCAACGATCAGTGCAACATCGTATCGGAAAATTTCAAAGGGCTCATTTCATGTTCTTTTTACCTCTCCATGATTGGCCATTCCCCGATCAATCGTGAGTCGTTGATCTCCTCCATGACTTTCCAGATCTGATGGCCCTCGTTTGCTCTGATCGCAAACCTTTCCTCCGCCCTCAAACCCCTCAGATTTATTTCGCACCGTCGATCTGATCTACAGATAAAAGGGCAGCGCTCAATCGCATCGACGCCATACAAGTCCTTTCCCCCGCCGATCGCCAAGCCCCAATTGCATCTAGGCCATCCACGTGTCCAGATCGGACGGTCTAGATCACATCTCCTGACTTTGGTTAAAAACATACACCCCAATTCATAATGTTGTTTCGACCAATATCAGTCGTTGATCTCTATAGATCAATGTCCCTCATCAACCTTTCCTCTGCCTTTGTATCACTTTCATTTGATCCACAGATCAAATCCTAACTGTTGATCTATTCCATCTGACGATTCTTATTAATCGCGACAGGCCTGCCTCCTGTGGGTCCTGCCTTCTGTAGTTTTTAATCCCAGTCGTCCAATCCTTGATCCAATAGCCCAGATTGAAACCACCCATCCTTCTACCGCCCACGCATCTATTCAATATCGCGCTCACTTCCCCACCGTTAGATCTGAGGCCCCAGATCTAACGGCCCACATTCCATATCGCGTAACTTTCAGCGCGAAGGATAATTTCCTGAGGGGCACGCAATATAAGTTGTTTTTTAAGGACACGTGTCGGGTGGGAACGAATATCGCGTTCAAAAGGGAAAAATCACCTCCCCACCCTTTCGCCACACGAAAACAGCTATTTTGACCTCCAAAACCACCTTTCCCTATTTTTATTGTGTTTTATCACGCGCACCTTCCGCCGTTGATCTCTACAGATCAACGGCTCAGATCTAATCTGGCCATATGCTATTGCCCTCCACCTCTTCCAAAGGATTTTTAACACGATCTCTGCTATTCATCTCATGGGCTGATCTCATTTTACAGCCCACGATCATCTCGAAACCCCAATTCCATTTTTGTCGCAATTTCTTCCTCCAAAGAAAATTTCACCTATTTTCTTTGCTTTTTTCCGAATTTCAATAAAGTGACCCCCTTGCTTTATTTTCTCCCGACTTATTCTGACTGTCGATATCTGCAAGATCAATGACCCTAACTTAATTCTTCCGCCATTTTCTCCCACTGCTCCTTTTAACCACTGCGCACAAATCTCCATCGTTGGATGTTGCCATCCAACGGCCACGCTCTTCCCCAGAACCTCTGAAGCAATTTTTCCCAAATAACGCAGGATTTATTAATTTTTATTGTTTTATGTAGGATTTAATGGTTTTTCCATTATATTTAAGAAAATCCAAAGGCTGGGAATGACGATTTCCGTGATTTTGATTCATAAAAGGGAAGTCATTCACAGGGTTCACCTCCACGTTTCGTCGATGCTTCATGGGTATTGATTCCATATGAGCCTTGTGCGGCCCTGCACATCAACAAGACACAGACAATTAAATAAAACAAAAGAGTATCAGTGTCCAAGAACAAAACACAGCAGAACAGAGGATTGAAGACAGTTTTGGAGGATTACAGCTAAGATCGAAAATCAAAAGCCTAATCCTCCACATTAAAACAGAATTAAAGAAAATTCAAAAGGATTTATCAGTCAGAAAGAGCCTCCACCGCCACATCAGAGGAAAATTGATTCCTCTCAACTACCCAATGCCACCTGTAGCCACAAGCATTCAATAGAGGCCGAATTATTATCAGAAAATCAGATATTTTCCTCAGCGTATCCAAATAGTTAATTCTTCCCAAGAAACTTAATGCAAAAAATATCAACAGAGTTACTACAACATGATACAGAGCCTCAAAAGTCAAAAAAAGCTCCCACCAAGCTTAATTCTTAAATGTAAAACAATTAATATAGACAGAACATATGTAAACTTCGCCATTGAGCCCCTCAAAGGCTGAGAAGCATTAATTATGTATTAATTGACCTGGGAGATCTTTTATCCCCTCCCACCTCCTCATTCCTTCTATAAATACTTCTGTAGAATATGAGAAATTGTTGGTTGTTGAACTTTGAATTATACTTGGGCTTGAGACTTCTACTTGTAAATAGTGTTCAAAGGCTCTTGGAGCTCTGCTTGTGATAGAATAGTTAGTCTGGGAAGTGTAGATGATTGTTGAACTGAAACATTGGACTTAAAGCTGTAACTGGTTTGAAGCATCAATACAAGCTGATTTATGGGATCCTGGTCTATGTCGACGGTGATGTTATTTCTTATTGTAAATTGTTTTTTTATTTCTGTTTTCATTTTGTCCATCTTCTCTGATAAAGAACAACAAGCATAGAGTTAGGATTTACTGTATATCAGTACCCTTCTCTGACAGATAATCTTTATCTTAATGTTTTCTTCTAAATCGTGTTGTTTGGGAATGATTTAGTTCAGTTTAAGCAGTTAGGAATACTGGTGTTCCCTCATGCTATTGTCTTAGCTAAATATTATTCTTGAATGTTATTTTCAGTTTATGTTAAGTAGAGATGAACTAAAGAAGTTATGGTGATCCCTGTCCTAGTTTTATCCCAAAAGACAATCTAAAAGTTTCCCTAAGAATGTGTTGAAAGCTGGCTAGTTTCAAAGTACTTACCAGATCTTAGACCATTCTTTGTTATATTATGTGTTTGTCTTGAAAGTTTACCAAGTAAAGTAGAGCTAGGAGAGGTTTGTGGTGAGCCCTGCCTGCTAGTTTCTTCTCCAATAGTTGCCTTTAAGTTTCCCTTTGTTTTATATGTTTTCTATTGAAAGTATATCAAAAGCTGGCTAGTTTTGAAGTACTTACTAGATCTTAGATTACTTTTATGTTTTCCTTAAGTGTATGTCAAAAGCTAGCTAGTTTCAAAGTACTTACCAGATCTTGGGCTGCTCTTTGTTCCTCATTTGTTAATTCCCCTTCTTGTTGTATCATTTCATTCCATAAATCAAACTTTAAAGAGATCCTTAGACATAGATGACTTGCCCCATGGACCACTCTTGCCCCTTGTTGTTTCAATTAAACCCTATTATGACTCCATAGCCCAATGGACTAAAACCTGCGATTATATATCTTTTTGGCCAAAGCTTGTTCTGATTTCTTGCAACTTCACACCTTTAGAACTCTTTCCATTTAGAAATTTCCACTTAAACAATAATCATGGTCAACCATCCAAAACAAAACAAAACCCTTGGACTTCATAACTGGCCTAATATCATTACCCAAAAACCTTAAAGATAAATCCATCTTTGCACTTATTGGAGAGATCCCTCTCCGGATTCAGGAGGGCTAGATCTTAGAATCCAAAAGTGGTTGAAACGTTGTTTCTCCCTGCAGTCGGAATTTTGCCAATCTTGTTGATTACGGGGAGCTAACATGTAGTATTTGAAAACCACCTTTGTGGCAACTACTACATTTAAAAAAAATAAAAAAAATAAAAAAATAAAAAATGAATAAACATAAATAAAAATAAAAACAAAAATAATAAATCTAACTTTGAAAACCCCTTTCCAGGGCGTATTCAGACAGTTGGTAACAACTAAAAACCGCTCTTGTGGCAGCTGTTACACCCATGTTTTTCTTCTCGAAACATCATATTCCCTTCCTAATCTACTTTATAGGATGATGGTATTCATGTAATTTTCTTTTCTGTACCTATTTATTTTGATTATTATATTTTTGAAGAATAATCTAAGGGCTTTCTTGGCTATTACACATGTAACAGCCAACAGCCACGAACACTGTCTCCTATGTTTCATTCCACAACATCAATAATCGTGCCAGCCAAACACAACAACACGAGCGCTACAAGAATAACGCCACCAATTTGAAATCTTCCTCCACGTCACCTCAGGTATGTCATTCAAAAGTTAAACATTATCATTTATGATTTGGTGATTAATTGGAAGAAGTAATGATATTTCAGTGACAGTCGTGGGCGACCGTCACCATTAAGGTGGGGGAGGGGATATTTCTTAAAATCATTGCAAAGAGTTGTAGTCATAAACCTCTATCAAATTCTCATGCACCCAATTAATAACATAAGTTCCAATAATGACTAAGTCTGGTTCGAAAATAGTGTGTGTACTAGACCCCATTACTTTCCATAACGAGACTCTTATGAAGACTAGTGTGAGGTATGATTCGGTAATCCGTAAAATATGTCACCTTCCATCAACCTCCTCGACTGAAACCTTGCATCCTCATTGTAAAATTGTCAATTGGGATAAACAGAGATGCCAAGAAAGAGTGAGTAGGGTGGTGAAATTATAGTTGGGATGAGTAGCTGAGCAGTGTGGTGACATTACAGTGGGGCTGAGCAGCAAGAAGAGAATTTAGAAACAAACAACAAGATGGGTGGAGCAGCGGTCAGGCATGAGCCAGATTCTATGGAAACCTTACAGAATTGTCCAAAAGCCTACCATATATTCAGAGACGCTGGATGGATTGAGTATTTCCAGAAGCTATAAGGCTCAGACAAGGCGGTGGCAATTGAATTTCCCCAGAATTTGAGCAACAATCAAACCCGAGTTAGGGGAATGCAAGTTGAGGTGACTGAAGAGGTAATTGCCCAGGTAACTTCATTTCCAGTAGAGGGACGAAGGTGGTTTAATAGAAAAATCAACAACCCCTCATTGAAATAATACTTCCTAGAAGGAGAAGAAAAAATGGAGAAGAAAGGGAGAGGAATTAACAGGTTGTCGCTTTGTCATACTTGGACAGATGTCACCCTAGGTTTAATTAAATATATCTTTTGTGAGGGAAGATCCACGATAGTTTTTAACTATCACTTTCCTCTACTTAATCACCTTCAGAACTAGAAAAAGATTAATTTTCCATTCTACTTGTTAGGGAACATCAAGCATATGGTGGCAGCAGTAAAGACAGCAACAAACTCGGAGGCATGTGTGACTAATCACGGACTCATAAAGTTAATCGTGTTGGATTCCCTAGGCCAGCAAGGAAAATCTTGGAAAGAATTCAAGCGAAATAGACCAAGGACAAGTCGGGGGAAACAAACCATGACTTCAGGAGGAAGTCAAGTAGAAGTAGAAACCCAGACTTGGCCTGCTGGAGTTAGAATTTGGAAAGAGCCTACTGATGAACTAATTGGGGATAGAAGACCAAAAAAAGGGTGAAAGTTAGCATACCTGCAGAACCTTTGCCTATGGCTAGAGAGCAGACAAAAGCAGAAGTCTTAGAAGAAGAAAGGCAACCCTCCTCATTAGGTAAGGACGAAAATCATGTCCTGTTTTTAGAACTAAAAAATCTAAGAAAGGAAAATGAAGAATTAAAGCGAAAATTATCTGAGGGGAAGGAAATCTTGGTGTCTATATGAACAACATGTTTTAAAGACTTAACATCAATGGGATATAAGGTCTGTAGATAAAATATCATCCCAATGGAAACATAAAAAGAACGACTGAAGGCTATTACACAAGAACCTACTGATGATACTGCTGTTACACAAGAACCAATAGTTAATGAAGAGCCTATTGTGATAATTTATCTAGAAGCCGACCCACAAGAACCTGTGGAGTCCACTCCTATTGAGAAGAAACAAAAATGGACACAAAGGCTACTCTAGGTGTAAACAAAGGGGCTGACACATAAGAACCCACCGAGGAAGCTGCTGTTACACAAGAACCAACAACAGAGGTGGAACAACCCCATTTAGAAGAGGTTGTTATACCCATTATTGATGTGGATATTGAATGTAGAAGAATGCCAGGTCCCATATCGGAATGGAGTTATGAGAAAATTTTGTTAATTTCTAAATTACAAAAGTGGAAACAGGAAGCAATCTCCCTTCGGGAGGGGACGATTTCATTGAAGGAACATCAAAGAGAAATAAACACTTTACATGAAATATGGATGAAAGAAGACTTGAAGAAAATATGGGGGAATTATAAGAAGAAGGAAGCTCTGAAGAAATAGGAGGAACAACTGTTGCTGTTACAACAGTAGGTTCAGGATCTCACCATAGATAAGCAAAAACTTCATGACCTCACCCTCAATTTGCTGGGTTGTAGGTGGCCTTCTCCATCCTATCCTATCTTTATATGGGAACATGAATTCATGTTCCAGATGAACGTTGTTATGGAGGACATGCCTTATTTATGTTCTTCCACTCACACATTTCTATATGTATTCCGTGCCTCTGATTTCGATGAGAAAATATTGTTGTGTGAGTTATTCTTACACAATATTATTTGTGAACATGTGAGTATGCAGATGGTTGTGACAGTATTATCCTATATGGGATATCTTTAGTTGATATATTTTGTGTCCTTCATGAAGAATCAGATTGAATGGCATTTGGCCATCAATATATGGATTCTAATGAGGAGAAGATGGAATTTTGGGTTCGCACAGAACCGGGACAGGTTGCCGAGTTAAGGCAAGAATTCAGGAGAATGTTGAGTACTCCTGGAATTAAGGAACCAACTTCCACTTACAGAAGAAGGATTGTGAACTTCTTCCTCAATGAGTTCTTAATGATGAAGAGCCGAGCCTTGACAGGGTGCTTGAAATGCACGGAATCCAATAGTGCTGAGCTACTGAAGGAGGGCCCATTCCCATTCCAGAATTTTGTGGTGGCTGTTACACATGTACCAAATTATGCACAGATCGTACAATCCCTTGGTGCTTTGTGGCTGGGATTGAGATTCAAGTTTCCTTTGATCTAGTTGCCAATTGAGGATTATTAGAGTAATTATGAATTGATTAAGTATGAGTTAGAATCCTGGGTACGAAAGTTGATGGACAATCAGGGGTACAGGTCTGCAGATGAAGATACATTTGGTGCTTATGATCTCACCAACCTGCACCAGAGATAATCCCATGAGAGATGAGTTTGCATGAGGACATACAAGTATTTCAGTTGGGGGGAGATGTTGGGTGCCAGTTTTGCACACTTTTCCTACACTTGTTTCCCCTATTTTTCCTCATGAATATAACCAATGGGACTATATTTGCCTCTTTTTCCTACCTTTCTATCCTAACTTGTGATCTTTCACCTTATTTTCATTACTCTGCCATTTCGTCAATTATTACGATATGTCCTGCCTTTTTTATGACTAATTGAGGATGAATGTTTGGAGAAGATATATGGTCTTTGTGTTGTCTTTCCAGATGTCATGTATAGCACCAAAGATCCTGAGCACAAGGTCCATAGGAGTAGTTAAGGGGGTGTTGTTACAGTGAAGCGATGCTGTTACACCTTGATGTTACAGACCCACTAACAAACTGTTGTTACAGACCCACTGACAAACTGCTGATATAGTTGTACCACTGACTGGACTCGTCAACACTTGTTGCTGACTTTCCCTTTAGCTGTTACACTACATCTATGGTTTTATTATGATAGCTGTAGAAGTTTTTTAGCATTGTATTTTTGGATAACAACCTAAGAGCAGTTTTGATCATAATATATAATTTTCTAGTCAAAAATTTATTAAGAAGTGATTATAACTATATTTATTCTATTTCGATCAGCATAAGAATCATAAGATTCTCATGACTGCTCTATCCCTTGATTTTCTGAGATTTAACCACTATATAGTTTTTAGCCCTGGAGGTCGAAAGGTTAGCGGAGAAAAACATTATTTTGGCTCTGTAATTGTGATCAGATTAATACATATTATCCTGTTATTGCTATTACATGCATTATTCATTTTAGTTTCCATTAAGTTCTTCCTCTACCTGCACCCTGCTAGGGAGGAAGGGCCCTCCTTATTAGCAGGGATTGCAATGATTAAAGTAGTTGTGTGTATGTATTTATATTTCAGTTTATGTATCAGTAGAGGTGCTATTGTTGTTTTTTTAAACTGTGAATATATCCACTTCAATTTCAATACTTGGTATGTTGTTACACATATGATATTAGAGATATCAGCTGAATATTTGTTGTGTGGCGCGCTAGAACAGATTAATTGAAGTGTGATTCCAGTCTTGTAAATCATTTTATTTTTGCATGAGTTATTTACTTCTAGCATTTACTTCAGCAACGATTTATTTTCTTTGGAATTGATTTTGGTTGGGTGTATCGACACAAATAGTGCAACTTTCATTGCAATAAAAAGACATCCCTAGATTGATAATTTATGTGTACTGTTTAGTCATTTAATAGTGATTAATACAACCCAATAGTGACTCAAGGGCCAAGAGATATGAGAGAATCCCAACATGAACCTGCTGTAAAAATTGGCAAGAACCAGATAGCTGCGGAGCTCTATTAGAGTTGTTGGGGTTGGCCAATCCCGAATGACTTGGATCTTTTCTGGATCCACATGCATCCCCCACTCATCAATAATATATCCCAGATACTAAAACTGGGTCATGCCAAAAGTGCACTTCTCCAAATTGGCACACAACTTGTGTTGCCACATTTTTTGGAGGACCTGTCAGATGTAGTGGAGGCACTCTTCACAAGTTTGGCTGAATATCAGGATGTCATCCAAGTACACCACCACAAATGAGTTGGTGAATTACCATAAAATGTCTTCCATCAGCCTCATGAAGGTTGCGTGAGCATTCAACAACCCAAAAGGCATGTCCATCCATTTGAAAAGGCCCTCCTTGGATTTTAAGGCAGTCTTCCACACATCGGAGGGTTCCTTGGTCCCTGGTGATACTCAGACTTCAAGTCGATCTTGTTGAAACATTTTCCTCCCTTGATTTGGTCTAGAAGGCCATCAATCCATGGGATCGGGTACCTATTCTAGACAGTGATTTTTTTCATCACCTGATATTCAATACAGAGTCTCCAAGTCCCATTCTCTTTTGCACCAACACAATCAGGCTCTATAAGGTGATGAAATCGGTAGGATGTGACCTTTCTGTAGCAGCTCCTAAATCTAGCTATTAATTTTGTCGTTCTCTAGAACATAGCACCAATCGATTAGTACATTGGGCAGTGATGTACCTAGGCTCAGATTTATGGAGTGCTTGACCTGACAGTGCAAAGGCACCCATGCGGGTGAGGTGAAGATGCTGCCGTACTCCTCCATGAAATTTTCCATCTTTTTTTGTCATGTGGAGGAGCCTTGTCTGGAGGTCATGGCCATAATATTATTATTTCCCTGAGGGAAGATCATCAAGAAAACAAATTTCTCGATTTTGGAAAGGAGCTTACTGAATTGTTTTGCAGTAACCAAAGAGATGGAAGTAGGTGGTGCCACCTCCGATATCCTATACAACTTATTTCCAAACTAACAATGACAACACTAGGCTTGGACTCATACACAACATGTCACTTCCACAAGTATGGTTGGCCTAATAGTACATCACATAAATAAATAGGATCAATGTCACATAATACCTCATTCGTGAAGGGCTTGATGTTGTAGGGAAGGTGACATTGCTAGCTAACGTGGAGATCCCTTCCTTGGTGAAGCCACTCGATGGTGTATGGCTATGGGTGTTTTGTGATAGGAAAGTGAGGTTCTTTTGGCTACCTCTATCGACAATTAACTACAATGAAGGACCCTTTACCCACATCTGGGAATGGAATAGGCACTCCCTGTCCTTTGGATCTTTCGATTCCTCCTTCTAGATATTTGTGGTGGCCATGATGGCTTTGGGCTCCACATTGATAATATGCTTCCCATTTTAATTCCCCTTGTTGGGTTCTGATTCAGAGTTGGAGCATGCATCTGATTCAAGAGTCTTCAACTCGACCACCAGTGACTACTTAGATTGACACTCGCTTGTGTTGCGAGTGGAGATCTTATGGTACTCACACCATTTTCCCGTGTCCTTATTTGGCTTCTTGACATTTTTCTTTGCTTGTGGCTTTGGTGGGTTGTCTTGGGCCACCCTGCCTTGGATTTTTTCTTTGTTCTATAGTTTGGGGGCACATTTCCCTTAATTATGATTCACAGATCCAAAGTCTCGCTTCTCCTCTTTCAATTTCTTCTCAATCTTGGTTGCATACTGGTATGCTGCACCAAGCGAGGAGATTTCAAGGAAATACATTTAATAATGAATGTATATGTGCAAAAAACTATGGTACTTCAATGCCAAATGTTTCTCTGAATCTTTGACCCAACTTTATGCGCATTGTATGGAATAGATTCGTCAGCTCATGCACATCTTGATCCCTTTCTTGCCACAACATAGTCCATTGTATGTACTTGTCCTCATAACTCCCCATGAGATAATATTTTTCTCGGAATGAATCCCAAGTTGGTGCGGCCAAGAATAGAGAAGGTTCCATCTCATCCTTATTCTCACAGTATGTTTCCCACCAGTCCTTGACATGGGGGCATCTTTGAGGGGTGCAAAAGTAAACTTTTCCTAGTTGGAAAAGTCATGATCCGAGAAATATAATTCTAATAGATTCAACCATATATCTATGACATCTGCATATATTTGGTTCTCAATTATGGGAATTTCAAAGTTTACTTCCACCTTAAAAGTAGTGGTGCCTCCAAAGTGGCTATTGGATGCAGATGTGCCACCGGTGGGCAGTTGTTGAAGGATCTAGGAAAATTTATCCATCATTGCATTCATTTGTTTCTTAAGTTCCTCCTCGAGCAATATTTTGATATGATCTCTTGCTCCTTCATCTTTATTTTCTTCCCCCATGGGTGACCATTGGGGTTTGCGAGGCTGATCTTGCAAAGGTTCAACCAGATCGAGCCCTAACTCCTTATACCCCCACCTTGTTGGGGACATGCAAAGAAGGATTGAGAAAGAGAAGATCACTTTTATACCACTAATACATAATTATGTAGGAATGAAATAAAATACAGGAATATACATAAACAATGATATGTAGTAGAAATAAAACTTCATTTCATTAATATCAAATAACTGAAATATGCTTACAGACAAAATGGAAATAACTAGCTACGGCGCTAGTAGCTTATCTCTAGGAAGAGATGTCACGGCTACGTGCCTCTGAAATGTGTTATAATGAGACTCGAGGGCCTTTTTATTATTGAAAAACACAGGAAAACCATCAAAAACAAAAACCCTAACCCCAGGAGATGAAACACCAAGATTTTGTGGGCCTTGTTGGGGTTAGTTGGGCAGCCAACTTCCCAAGGTCATAACTTGGTCATATTATCTCCATTTTGCGTGTATGATATATCATCAGAAATATTATCCAAGTACTATAGGTTTTTCTATAGGCCCCTGCCTACAGCTACGGGCTTTCTACAGACCTAAAAAAAACGTCGTTTAGGGGTTCAAAGCTACTTCGGAAGTTCAGGACCCGAAAAACTACTAAAAATAGTAAATGCTACTATAAAAAATGAATCTGATCAAACTGAATGGAGGTCTAGGTGGAATAGGTGGGTAGACACCAATACACCTGGATCATTCCTTCCCCCTTAGGAAGTAGTGGTCCCCATTACGTACAGAACCTTCATGAGGTGAGTAAATTTTTGTTCAACCAGGTCCTTGGTGAACCACTTGCCTTGGTGGAGGAGTTGGCCTACTTTGAAAAATCAATATATCTGGATCCTCTAATGGCGGGTGTTCTGGACCTATGTGTCCATGATTCGATCAGTTGTGGCTTGTTCCATATAGTCTGTATTTAAATCTGTTGGTGTGAGTTATTATGCCATGTCGAATGTGTCAAGTAGAGGTGGAAAGTAGGGCCCAAGGCGGTCCACATTGAACACTCGATGTAGACCAAGGAATGGTGGAATATTGAGCTATAAATCATTGTCCCCTAAAACCTTGGTGATGGTATATGGCCCACATCAGAGCAAGAAAAGCTTGCGGTGGGGTACAATGGGGTGCTCTTATTGCAAATGGAGCAACACTTTTTTGCCCACCTGGAAGTTGTGTGGCACTCGATGTTGATCATGTTGCTACTTGTACTTAGCATTGGCTCTGTCCAATATGTCATGAACCTATTGGCGGATGTGTTAAATGCGCTCAATGAAATTTTTCACCTTGTCAACTTTAGACTGAACATGAGCCAAATCTTCCTGAATAGACGCAAATGGCAAGGCTACGTCAATGTGACATAATGGCCTGAATCCCAAGCCCACCTGAAAGGGGTTGTGGCATGTTAAGATATGGAGAGCTCAGTTATAGCTTTGCTATACATAGGGAGACTCTCATCCCATGTGCATGGATGATTTTAGTTGTACATGCACAGGATGTGTACCAATCCAGATGGATATTTGGGGCCACCCACTTATTCCCCCTAGTTAGTTTCATCAGTTTTATTATTTACTATTTTTAGCAGTTTTTTAGGTCTTGAAATTCCAGAGCCATTTTGAGGCCCTAAATGGCATTTTTTTCCCATGATTTCTCTAATGATTTGAAATAAATTGCTGTAGTCATTGGAGAGATATTTCCAATGAGGTATCATACGCACTAAACGGAGATAATATAACTAAGTTACGACACCGGGAAGTTAGCTGCCCAACTAACCCCAACAGGGCCCATAAAATCTTAGTGTTACATCTCCTCGGGTTAGGGTTTTGGTTGTTTAGGGTTTTATCTTATTTTTCAATAATAAAAAGGCCCTTGAGCCTCATTATAACACAGTTCAGAGGCATGTAACTACCACGTTTCTTCTCATAGATAAGCTACCAGCTCCCTAGCTAGTTTATGTCCATTATGTCTGTAAGCATATTTTAGTCATTTGATATTAAGGAAATGAAGTTTTATTTCTACTACATCTCTATATTTATTTTTATTTATTTATTTTATTGCGTTCCTGCATAAATAAGGATCAATGGTATCAGAGAGGTATGCTCTTTCTTGATCTTTCTTTGCATGCCCCCAACGAGGTCGGGGTGTAAGGAGTTAGGGCTTGATCATGTTGAACCTTTGCAAGATCAACCTTGCAAACCCCAACGAACTCCCATGGAGGAAGAATAGAAATAAGTGGGAGTAAGATATCCTATCAAAATATTTCTTGAGGATGCCCTTGAGAAAGAAAGGAACATGATGATAGATAACTTTGCCCAGATCCATCAACGAATTCCCACTGGCGGTGCAGCTGCATCCAACAACCACTCTAGAGGTGCCACTACTTTCAAGGTACAAGTAAACTTCAACATTACTGTATTTTAAGGCCAGATAGTTTTAGACATCATAGTAAATGGTTGAATTTGCTGGAAGGGTATTTTTCAGCCCATGAATTCTTTGACCAATAAATGATTAATTTTTCTCTCCTCAAAGCCGCCCCCCATGTCAAACACTAATGGGAAACCTACTATGAGAAAAAGGACAAGAGGGACCCCTCTCTATTTTTGGCTGCACCCACTTGGAATTAATTCCGAGACAACATCAAGGAACAATATTACCCCGTGGGGAACTATGAGGACAAGTACATCCAATGGACCATGTTGTGACAACAAATGGATCAAGATGTGCACGAGTTGACGAATTTGTTCCATACCTTGCACATAAAGTTGGGTATTAAAGATTCAAAGAGATATTTGGTGCTCAAGTACTGCAACTATTTTCACAGAGACATTCAAGAGGAAATGGAGTTCCTCAGCATTACTTCGCTTGTCACGACATATTGATATGCCGCCAAGATCGAGCATAAATTTAAGGAGAAGAAGCGAGACTTTGGATCTGCGTATCCGAAGCCAGGGAAAGGTGCCCCCGAACGAAAGAACAAGGGGGAAAGCCAAAGTGGGGGGACTCAAAACAACACCAAAAAGCAAAATAAGGACACAGGGAAGTGGTGTGAATTTCATAACAAATCCACTCACAACACAAGCGAGTGTAAGGCCAAACAATCGCTGGTGGCCGAACTCAAGGAATCCAAATAAGATGAAACTTTTGATTTTGAGTCAGAACTAGACAAGGGGAATGAAAAAGGGAAGAAAATAATTGATGTAGAACCCAGTGCCATAGTTTCTACCACTAATCTCCGAAGGGATGAGCTCAAGGATCCAAAGGAGGGGGGTTGCCTCTTCCATTCCTAGATGTGGGTGAAGGATTCTGCACTGCAATACCTTGTCTATAGTGTAAGAAAAAATAACCTCATTTCGGCAGAGGTCATGAAGCGGCTTGGCTTATTGACCACAACACACCCGCATCTGAATACCATTAGGTGGCTTCACCAAGGAAGAGATCTCTGCGTCAGCTAGTAGTGCCACCTTCCGTACAACATCAAGCCCTTCATAGATGAGGTACTATGTGATGTTTCCCCTCTTGACATGTTTGATATATTATTAGGCGAACCATACTTGTGGAAGTGAAATGATGTGTATGATTCTAGGCCTCGTTTTGTTATTATTACTTTGGGAAATAAGTTGTACAACATACCGAATGTAGTACCGCCTTCCACCATCTCTTTGACTACTACAAAGCAACGCAGTAAGATTATTTCCCAAACCAGGAATTTTTTTTTCATTATTATTCACTCACATGGCAAGAAGAAGATGGTGGCTGAAACCTCCAAACAGGGCTCCTCTGCGTGGTAGTAGCAGATGGACAAAGTCATGGAGGAATACAAGGACATTTTATCCTCACCCACAGGGGTTCCTCTACACTATCAGGTCAAGCACTCCATTTATCTGACCCCAGGTGCACCACTCCCTAATGCGCCAATCTATCTATGTTCTAGTATGGAGAATGATGGAATCAAGAGGTAGATCCAAGAGCTGTGGCAGAAAGGGAACATTAGGTAAAGATCCTCACATGCACTGTCTGATGCTGATAAAGCAAAAATATTTATTGAACACATCTATCATGTCCTCCAGCAAGTCCATGACATCTTGGATAATTACAATGCCAAGTACAAGCAATAACATGATCAACATCAGGTGCCACACAACTTCCATATGTGCAAAAAAGTGTGGCTAAATTTGCAAAAGGAGTGCCTTTCTAGACCCCATCGCAAGCTTTTCCCACTCCTATATGGGCCATACACCATCACCAATGATGTAGGGGACAATGCCTTTGATCTCAGTGTTCCACCATTCCTTTGACCCTACTTTCCACCTCTACTAGACACATCCGACATGTAAGAAAAATTTACCATGATAGAGTTCAATATTGAATGCATGGAATAGGTTGAAATGATCAGATCATGGACACACATCTTATAAGCCCTCATGAGTATAAGATCCAATTGTATTAGCTTGTCAAACCTAGCCAACTCCTACACCAAGGCAAGCGGCTCACTAGGGGCCAAGTTTAACAGAAGTTCCCCCATCTCATGGAGGCACTCAATGCAATGGGTACCATTGATTCCTAAGGGGAAAGGAATGATCTAGGTGGATATTTTGGGCCACCCTCCTATTCCACCTAGGCAGTTTCATCACTTTTCTTATTTACTATTTTTAGAAGTTTTCTTGGGTCTTGAACTTCTGGAGCCATTTTGAGGCCCTAAACGACATTTTTTGGGCATGATTGCTTCGATGACTTCAAAAAAATTTCATGAGAAGTTGTATTGCTCATAGATATATTTCCAACGAGGTATCCCACATGCGAAAAAAAGATAATATAACCAAGTTACGACCCCGGGAATTTGGCTGCCCAACTAACCCCAACGGGGCCCATTAACTCTTGGTTTTACATCTCTTCGGGTTATGGTTTTGGTTGTTTATGGTTTTCTCTTATTGTCTAATAATAAAAATTCCCTTGAGCCTCATTTTAACAAAGTTTAGAGGCATGTAGCTACCACATCTCTTCTCATAGATAAGCTACCATCGCCCAAGCTAGTTTATGTCCATTCTGTCTCTAAGCATATTTCATTAATTTGATATTGATGAAATGAAGTTTTATTTCTACTACATCTTTGTGATTATGTTTATTTCTATATTTGATTACATTCATGCATAAATACATATCAGTGGTATCAGAGTACTCTGCTCTTTCTTGATATTTTTTTCATGTCCCGAACGAAGTCGGGGTATAAGGATTTAGGGCTCGATCTGGTAGAACCTTTGCAGCATCAGCCTTGCAAACCTCAATAGCCTCCCATTGCAGAAGAAAAGAAATATGAAGGAGCAGGAGATCCTATCAAAATATTTCTTGAGGATGCCCTCGAGAAATAAAGGAACGCAATGATGGATAACTTTTCCCAGATCCTTCAATGATTTCCCATCAACGATGCATCTGCATCCAGTAGCCACTCTGGAGTTGTGACTCCTTTCAAGGTAAAATTCAACTTCAACATTCATGTATTTGAAGGAAAAAAATATGTAGACACTGTAGATAGATGGTTGAACTTTTTGGAAGTGTATTTTTCGGTCCATGATTTCTTTGACCGAGAAAATATTACTTTTGCACTCCTTCAATCCCTCCACATGTCAAATACTTGTGGGAAACCTACTGTGATGTAATATTCCCTAAATGGGAAAGCAGAAATACATGAACACAATAATGGAAATAACGGTGAATAAATCAACACACCATGATATGAGACAAATGTACGACCATCTTATTAAAGATATCAACAAATAATAAGCACAAGATCTTGAGGATCAAGTCACTCAAGCAATACGAAACAAGCCTCTACAAGAAAAATATGCCATCACATGAGAGATAACTGCCATACAAATAACCTGAGATAAGATAGCTTAGTTTTATGGCATAAAATTCTACATAAAGATAGATCAATGTAGATATATTTTTATATATCTCAAATAATGTTAGGAATGAAGATATAGCCTCCTAGACACCTTTCCAAGAGAACCCGGCAAGGGTTTCTGGAAATACACCCAAATAAAAATGGTGATCTACAACCCTAGGGCTGAAGAGTCACTGCAAACTAAAGCTCATGAAATATCAGGCTGAAATAATATATATCTGATGCATATCTCCTCAAGGGTCCCATCCAATGAAAGGTTGAACCCTTCACCAACAGGAAAACACTCTAAAAGAGCCAGTAGATCCTTCTCTGAAACTGCCCTCCAAAATAACGCAATTCCTAGCTGAAACTACACTGTGAATGACGGGGATAGGTTGGCTTGGTGCCAAAGATCTGAAATGTGCTCAAGAACCCTCCTTGATAACCTCCTAAGAGAAGGAATCCTTCCTCCTAAGAAAAACTAGCTTAGAAAGTGGGTTTCACAACCCTCCACTACAACACCCTGCAACACAACACAAATCTGAACAGAAACTGTGTTGTAGCTGAAGACTGAAGCTTGGCCAGAATTCCATATATGTGGAAATGATAGATCAATACTCTACCAAGAGGCCTCTTAAGGAAAGAGGTGGGATTCTCGACCAGGAACACCCTGTGCTAAACAACACCAACAATCTTAGCTAAACAGCTAAAGAGAGAAAAAGTAAAACAGACATATAAAAATAATAATCATAGCATGAAATCATATGGTTTCCATCCTATTCCTTATAAAAAATGTGAGCCTTATCACCTAGGGTCCCATTCATTAGGGTCTCCACCATCATGCAATCAATATCCTTCAAAACTGCGTTGTCCCACCATTAATGCCACTCCTCCATAACAACGCTCTTTGATTTGGTCAAAGTTGACCTATTCAACATGTTCCATCCCCTTTTCACACCTATGGGTCTTTATTCCAGCTTTTAGATGACCTCCATTCACACTAGGAGTGTATTTTATTCCTACTAAGGAGATTTATGGGTCTCCATACCCTCTTATTTCTCTATCTAAGAGCAAAATCAAATTTAATATTCCAATTAGCTGTATGCTAATTCATGAATATTACAGTCATCCCATTCCACATGTTGCTTGTCCTCAAGCAACTGTAAGGATAGAACTGAAGAGCCTCTCCTCTCCCTCCTGTAGCATCTCCATGTGATAAGCTCCTCCAATGAACAAGATGTTGTCTCATCAATAAGTCTCAATGTTTCTCATCCCAAGTGTATAAGCATGCCTCTGGTGAAAATTCCAAAGGGATTTCATCATGAATAAGTGGAATATCCATCGAAGCAACTATGTGTGGTCTAGAAGCCTTCTTGAGGCATGGAATCTAAAATATATTGGGAACTATCATTTCCATGTGATGCCTCCATCCCCAAGCTATCATCCACAAAAAGTGAGTCACCCTCCAACATGGCAACTCATGACACATCTCCTCCACCTTAGTTTTCTGCAAAGAAGGTGGGTTTTATGGCTGAACATGATGGATCAGATTTCCCATCCCACTCTGTCTCTCTCTCCACTTATGATAAGTGTAGAGCTATTGCTAAATTTGGGCTACAATAATGATGCCTTCATGAAGCAAAACGGCAATTGGATCCTCAAAGATCCACTCTTTGGATCTTGCCAAGATCATCTCTTATAAAATGAATATGACATTATCATCATATGGAATCCAAATGAGAGAGGTGCTGAAGGTTTTACATAGTGCTGGAAGGTACCAACAGTCTCCCATGTAGTCACAACACAATTTTACCAACTGCAGTTTCAGAACATGATGTGGAAAGTTGTCTTCAAACAATTTCCTAATTGTGCATGTAATCTCATCTACTATTAAATAGTAAATGGCATTGTATATCAACTGAGCATACAAAATTTTCCCAAAGATATATAAGAAATGGCTATCACCATCATAGATGTTGGTCTCAAAATGACCAGGAAGTCCAAATAGAGGCTTGCCATCTTGTGGAGGAATGCACTGTATAGAGATGGTAAGAGAATGAAAATACTATGTTATATAATCAATAAATGCAAAGAAATAATTATTACCATGTATTGAGAGCAAGATGATAATAATATCTATGAATGAGCCTTCCATACGGATATGACATATCTCCATGAAAAGGAATAAACCATGTGTTGTATGCAAAGCATTCTTCTTATGCTTGGAGATCCAAGTCAAGAAGATCATATCACGATTATAGATGTCTCCATCCACTACTCCATCACTCTCATCTCCTACCTGTCCATCAAGTGCATCATATGTGAAGTGATCCTAGGAACACTCCATCAATAAACCCAAGCTCCCAAGTGACAACGTTGTTGGCCTTTGTGACAAGGCTCCTGTCACCTCATAGCTCCATCCCTTGACATCCCACATGTCAAAGCCATCAATCATAATGCTGCTATATATGAGATATTCCTTCCAAAGTGGAAGTACCTCATGATCCTCCAAGGCTAAGGAGGATCCCCTTTACACCATGATAGTTCCATCTCCTACTCCTACAACATCATCAAAGTATGGGAGAAAATCATCCCATACTCTCTCAAGAACCTCCAAAGGAACGACAACTATTTTTTCTTCCCCACATCATCACCATATAAACTATGGATCAACAACATGATAGTTGATATGAAAGATATCACATCACCCCAATACATCCAAACTCCTTGCTGCCATATGATGCAAATTCCATGCCAAGGTTCATCCACCAACCAAGTATTTGAAATTGAATGTATCATATGATGAAAAAACTATTTCAAGAGTAACCAAAGAAACCTTTCCTCATGCTACCCCGTGTCATAGATCTGCAAGTGGCTTCCCAGCCTCTTGCTCATCAACATCACCCATCCAACCAATGGTGAGTGTCTATCATCATGCTCAAAATTGGCATCCCTACAATGGAGAATACCATCCTCCCAAATCAGATTTATATCTTTGCATTTAATGGGATGTTGAAATGCAATATCCTGGAGATCTCCAAATGAAGACCACTCCTCAATGACCAAGTTGATCCCATAAGGATCCAAATATACTGAAGGAAAAATCTTCTCATTGAGCAACAAAGTGCTCATTAAGAAATATCCATCATAAAAATGGAAGATAAGATGTCTCTCATCAACCATCTACCTATCCTCTGTTATTTATGTAGAAGGGTCATTGGAATGCCCCAATAATGGTTGGCCCCCCAACTCATCACTGCTACTCAATGAAAGCTCTGATAATCTCCATAATGATGCATCTGATGTCCCAAGATCATGCTCAGTGCTGAACACATATTTTTTCATTGCATTGTTCAAGACAATACTCATCCCATCCTCCAAGAATCTACACTCCAACCCCAAGAGTTGTGTGCAGCTCAACAATAATGCACTAGGATGACTGTACATCTCCTCCTTGAACAAAGCAAGGCTAACCAACGTAGCGATAGTTTGTTGCTCCAAATTAGCAATGTACTTTGTCCCTAGGTCATGCAGAATTACATCCCCACAATCCTCCATATGATGTGCTGAAATAATTTAAAGTGGAAACATGTGCAAACCTTGGTAAAGCTTGGGAACATCTTGTACTACTACAAGGGTTCCTCCTTCTGGTGTGATGGCTTCCCAAACTACTGATGATGATGGTTTCTCTTCTATCACTGCATCAGCACAATACAAGTCTCCTCCTCCTCATTCATCTCAATAATAGTGCATGGGACTCTATATGTCAAGAGATCAAGCCTCACTTTGCAAATATGCAAGGGTTCTTTCTCCTGATGCAAGTGCTCCTGCATCAAGTGGTGGTGAAGGCTTCTTATCCCCTTATTTCTTCTTTTAAATCTTCTTGATCAACCTTTGAGTAAAATCTACATATGCAATCACTTTTGCATGACTCAAATGGCTGAACCACCAAATTTTTGCTTCACCCTCAAGGTGTAGTGCTGCAATCTCAAAAACTTCTTTCTCTACTACTGTATGTAGCAAGAAAAATGCATCCAAATTCATACCCCAAGCCCTTGTTGTGCATGTGGATGACCCATCAAAGGTAGACAATAGAAATCTGTTACCCTTTATTCTTCTATTGCTGCAAGGTATCCTTTCTTCTTTGAGCTAAATGAACTAAGGGAGAGTTAGATTCTCCTTGAAAAATCTAGGTTGATATTTATATTCTGCAAGATACTCACTTAGAATTTCATGATCTAAGTGTCCTTCATCTCCATGCCTCTTGTCTTCTTCTTCAAAATAAAAGGGCATAACATGTTTCTTTGGAGCTCTATGCAATACCAATTCTTCTGTTTGTTGATAGGAAGTACATGGACCTTCCTCATCTTGAAACCCTAGTGTGGTTTCACTCCTTTTCTTCATTTTAATTTGCTTGACCTCCTTGGTGAGGTCCCTCTTAGATCTAAAAAGAGATGAGATAAAAATAATTCTCTCCGTCATTTTTATCTCTTTCTCCTTCTTCTTAATCTCCTAATAGCATAATGGCTGAGATCCACAGGCTGAGCCAAGATTATCCTCTGATACCACTGTAATATTCCCTAAATGGGAAAGAAGAAATACATGAACACAATAATGGAAAGAACAGTGAATAAATTAATACACCATGATATGAGACAAATGTACAACCATCTTATTAAAGATATTAGCAAATAATAGGCACAAGATCTTGAGAATCAAGTCACTCAAGCAATACGAAACAAGCCTCTTCAAGCAAAATATGCCATCACATGAGAGATAGTTTCCATACAAATAACCTGAGCTAAGACAATGTGATTTTATGGAATAAACTATTGCATAAATATAAATCAATGTATATCTACTTTTATATAGCTCAAATAATGCTAGGAGTGAAGATCTAGCCTCCTAGACACCTTTCCAAGAGAACCTGGGAAGGGTTTCCGGAAATACACCCAAATACAAATGGTGATCTGTCGCCCTAGGAATAAAGAGTCATTGCAAACTGAAGCTCATGAAATAGAAGGCTGAAATAATATAGATATGAAATATATCTCCTCAAGGGTCCCCTCCAATGAAAGTTTGAACCCTTCACCAATAGGAAAACACTCTAAAAGAGCCATTAGATCCTTCTCTGAAACTTCCCTCCAAAATAACACAATTCCCAGCTGAAACTGTGCTATGAATGATGGGGATAGGTTGGACTGGTGCCAAAGATCTAAAATATGCTCAAGAACCGTCCTTTCTGATCTCCCAAGAGAAGGAATCCTTCCTCCTAAGAAAAAATAGCTCAGAAAGTGGGTTTCACAACCCTCCACTGCAACACCCTGTAATACAACAAAAATCTGAACAGAAACTGCGCTGTAGCTGAATAATAAAGCTTGGCCAAAATTCTAGATATGTGGAAATGATAGATCAATACTCTCCCAAGAGGCCTCTCAAGAAAAGAGGTGGGATTCCCGACTAGGAACACCCTGTGCTAAACAACACCAACAATCTTAGCTAAACAGCTAAAGAGAGCAAAAGTCTAAACAAACATATCAAAATAATAATCATAACATGAACTCATATGGCTGCATCCTCTTCCTTATAAAAAAATGTGAGTCTTATCACCTAGGGTCCCACTCATTAGGGTTTCCACCATGATGCAATCAATATTCCTCCAAAACTGGGTTGTCCCACCATTAATGCCACTCCTCCATAACAATGTTGTTTGATTTGGTCAAATTTCACCTATTCAACATGCTCCGGGCCCTTTTCACACCTAAGGGTCTTCACTCCAGCTTTTAGATGACCTACATTCACACTAGGAGTGTATTTTATTCCTACTAAGGATATTTATGGGTCTCCATACCTTTTTATTTCTCTATCTAAGAGAAAAATCAAAATATAATATTCCAATTAGTTGTATGCTAATTTAGGAATATTACATGTGAGAAAAAGGATGAGAGGGGACCCTCTCTTTTCACGACGACACCCAATTGGAATTCATTCTGAGATGACATCAAGGAACAATACTACCCCATGGGGAGCTACGAGGACAAGTACATCTAATGGACCACGCTGCAACAACAAAGGGATCAAAATGTGCATGAATTGACGAATTTGTTTCATACCCTGCACAAAAAGTTGGGCATTAAAGATTTAGACAAAATTTTTGTGCTCAAGTACCAGAGCTGTTTGCACAGATACATTTAGGATGAAATGGAGTTCCTCGACATTACCTCGCTTGGCAAGGCATATCGATATGTCACCAAGATCGAGGACAAATTTAGGTAGAAGAAGTGAGACTTCGGATCCAAAAATAGAAATCCAGGGAAAGGTGCCCCCGAATTGTAGAACAAGGGGTAGAGCCAAAGCGGGGTGACTCAGAACAAAACCACAAAGCCAAAGAAGGACATAGGGAAGTGGTGTGAATTTCAGAATAGCTCCACTCACAACACAAGCGAGTGTCGGGCTAAACAGTCACTGGTGGCCAAACTCAAGGCATCTGAATCATATGAATGTGCTGATTTTGAGTTAGAAAAAGACAAGGGGAATGAAAAAAGGAAGAAAATCATTGATGCAGAACCCATTTCCATCATTGCCTCCACCAATATCTAGAGGGAGGAGTTCAAGGATCTAGAGAAAGGTGAGTGCCTCTTCCACTCCCAAATGTGGGTGAAGGGTTCCCCACTGCAATTCCTTATCGATAGCAGAAGCTGAAAGAACCTCATTTTATCAGAGGTCGTGAAGCAGCCCTACCTACCTACCACAACACACCCACAACCATATACCATTAGGTGGATTCACCAAGGAAGAGATCTCCGCGTCAGTCAACAATGCCCGTTCCATACATCATCTAACCCTTCACAAATGAGGTACTGTGTGATTTTTCTCCTCTTGACGCGTTTGATGTATTATTAGGCCAAACATACTTATGGAAGCGACATGCTATGTATGAGTCTAGGCTTCTGAGTTTGTTATATTTATTTAGGAAATAATTTGTACATGATACTTGTAATATCCCAAAATGGGAATGCAACAGTGAATAAGAAAAATATTGGAATATAAGGGTGAAATTAAGTCATAAAATGTGTTGAAAAACACATAGCCATCAATTTAATGAAACAACAGCAAAAAGAAGCACTTCTACATCCTCCCAAGTGGGGAAAATGCAGAAATTTGACACTGAAAACATTATTTCTGGAGATTTACATTTTAACTGAGAGAAATAATGCTTGTTTCTCTTAGCATATAGACCTAGGCCCTCACATAAAAAAGAGAAACAAAAAAAAATCTCTTTTGATGAGTTAAACAGACCTCACTGCCTTAAATCAGCTTAAAAATAACCAAACCCCATGACTTTAAGTTATGAAGAATTTCTGATGCACATTACAACGTTATTTTCTAAGGATTTCTACAACATAATGATAGAAAATCATAGATATGGAACTTTCTAAAACAAAATGCTAAGAAAATGAAGATCTGGCTTCGTTAATGCATTATAAAGGTAACCCAACAAGGGTTTCTTGAAAGCATGAGTACAAAAAAGAGAATATATGAATATTTAGCTCTAAAAACACAGTTTTACAGAAAAATTATAGAAATATAGCTTAATAATACAAAAGAGTGATGAAGATCCCTTCCTCTAGCTTTATGGGAGAAGGGTTGGCCCTTTTCCAAGGAAACTAGCTCAAAAACAAGGGTTGAAACCCTGCTGCAGCAACTCTATGCAAAATGATTTAGTTCCTACAAGGGAATACACTGTAGGAGGTGAGGAATGGTCTGGCCTACTTCCAAGATGTGAAATGAGCCCAAAAATATTCCTAGCCGATCTCTCAAGAGAAGGAAGGCACCCTCTACTGAGAAACAGACCCAGAAGTGGTGCTTTCAAACCTCCACTGCAACACCCTGCAACACAGCAATATTATGCTACAGAAGTAATTCTGAGGCTGGATAATGGTGCTTTGCCTCAAGCCTATATGTGGAGAAATACAGAAAATAGCTCTCCCAAGAGGCCTCTCAAGGGAAGAGGTGAGATTCCCGCTCGGGAACACCCGGTGCTAAACAACATTGCAACCCTGCTAAACAACAAGAGGAAGCCAAGTCTAAACAGACCAATATAAAATGATATTATCCAAAGCATGAATAACAAAGGCTCCCATCTTCTCCATATATAGAAAGTGAACTTCTTCACATTGGGTCCCATCCATATGTACCATCAAGCTCATGCAAGTTGTCCTCCACCAAAACTGCGCTGTTCATCAAGGAGATTCAATGTATCTAGAAAACTTTGTTGACTTGGTCAAAGTTGACTGAATCAACATGATCCCATCTCTGTTCACACCCATGGATGCTCAAATTAGCTTCTTATTCTCCCTCCTTTCACATTAGGAGTTTTATTGATCCTTCTAAAGAGGTTAGTGGGCCTCCCTACCCATTTATTCACCTACCTAGTGATAAAAAAACTATAATATTCCATTTAGCTTGAAGGCTAAATTTTTGGAATATTACAATACTGAAGGTAGTACCACCCTCCACCATATCTTTGAGTACTGCAAAGCAATGCATTAAGATGATTTCCCAAACCAGGAATTTTTTTCATTATGATTCGCCCAAAGGGAAAGAAGAAGATGGAGCTCGCAACCTCCAAACAAGGCTCCTCTGCGTGACAACAACAGGTGGAAAAAGTTGTGGAGGAATACAAGTACATTTTCTCCTCACCCACATGGGTTCCTCTACAATGTAAGGTCAAGAACTCCATTGATGTAACCCTAGGCGCACCACTCCCTATTGGGCCAATCTATCGATGTTCTATTATGGAGAATGATGAATAAAGAGGCAGATCCAAGAGGTATTGCAGAAAGGGAACATCTCTGATATGGGCCATAAACCATCACCAAGGTTATAGGGGACAATTCCTTCGAGCTCAATATTCCACCATTCCTTGGTCTGCACCTACTGTTCAAAGTGGACCACCTTCTGCCCTACTTTCCACCTCTACTGGACACATCCAACATGTCAGAAAAAATCACCCTAATAGAGTTAAATCCAAACTGCATGGAACAGGCTGCAACTAATCATATCACAGACACACAACTTAAAAGAACTCACGAGTAGAATATCCAATTGTATCGGGTTGTCAAAGATGACCAACTCCTACACTAAGGCAAGTGGTTCACCAGGGGCCAAGTTTAGCAGAAGTTCCCCCATCTCATGGATGAAATCAATGCAATGGGGACCATTTCTTCCTAAGGGGGGAGGAATGATCCAGGTGGATATTAGGGGAAACCCACCTATTCGACCTAGTCAGTTTCATCAGTTTTCTTATTTACTATTTTTAGTAGTTTTTTCGGGTCTCGAACTTCGGGAGCCATTTTGAGGCCCTAAACGACATGTTTTGGTCATGATTGCACCAATAATTTTAATTAAATCACCTCAATAGTTGTAGGTCTCGAAGAGATATTTCCTACCAGGTATCATACGCGCCAAACAAAGATAATATGACCAAGTTATGACCCCGAGAAGTTGGGGGACCATAAAATCTTGGTGTTACATCTCCTCGGGTTATGGTTTTGGTTGTTTAGGGTTTTATATTATTGTTAAATAATAAAAGGGCCCTTGAGCCTCATTGTAACACAGTTCATAGGCATGTATCCACCACATCTCTTCTCAAATATAAGATACCATCGCCCTAGCTAGTTTATGTCCATTATGTCTGTATGCATATTTCAGTTATTTGATATTAATCAAATGAATTTTCATTTCTGCCACATCATTGCATTTATGATTTTTTTTTCTTTTTTTCTGCATTTTATTCTGTTCTCGCATAAATCTAGATCATGTACGATCATCCTATTGATGACCTCTGTCTGTCCATCAATTTTGGGATGGAAAGCTGTGGACTTGGTGAGCTTGGTGTCTAGTATCGACCAGAGGATAGCAAAAAATGTATTGAGGAACATGCTATCCTGATATGAGATGATAGATAGTGGGATCCAAAAGTGTACCCACACTCGTTCAAAGAAGATTTTAGCAGTGTATTTTTCTGTGATATTATTCTTGCATGATGCCATAATGGCCATCTTCGAGAATGTGTCGATGACCACAAAAACAAAGTCGTTACCATGATTAGTAGAAGGAAAGCCCAACATGTAATCCATGAAGATGTATTACCAAGGTC
This sequence comes from Pinus albicaulis, assembly GCA_034641835.2. Classification (NCBI taxonomy): domain Eukaryota; kingdom Viridiplantae; phylum Streptophyta; class Pinopsida; order Pinales; family Pinaceae; genus Pinus; species Pinus albicaulis. Next base: position 10,549,613 of record MU968382.1, on the reverse strand, counting down.
GAATAGGGGTAGGTAGTGGATTATAAAGGCCTTGCTTCTTGATTATTGGTTTGGCAATGGCGCAGGTAGTGCAGGATCCGATGTACTTCCGGTATTCTGTACAACTTATTGTCGAAAGTAACAATAATAATGTGAGGCTTGGACTCATACACATCATGTCACTTCCACAAGTATGGTTGGCCTAATAATACATCACAAATATCAAGAGGAGAAATGTCACATAATACCTCATCTGTGAAGGGCTTGCTGTTGTAGGGAAGGCGACACTGTTGGTTGATGTGGGGATCTTTTCCTTGGTGAAGCCACCCAATGGTGTACGACTATGGGTGTGTTGTAGTCAGAAATCCTAAATGCTTCATGACCTATATTGAAATGAGGTACTTTTGGCTCCTGTTGTTTACAATGAACTGCAATGGGGAACCCTTTACCAACATTTGGGAATGGAAGAGGCGCTCCCCCTTCTCTGGATCTTCCAGTTGCTCCTTCTAGATCTTCGTGGCGGCCACAATGGTGTTGGGAACTACATAGATAATTTTCTCCCTTTTTTCATTCCCCTTGTTAGGTTGTGATTTAGAGTCAGAGAATGCATGCGATTTAGAAGCCTTTAGCTCGACCACTAGTGACTCCTTGTCTCAACACTCACTTGTGTTGTGAGTGGAGCTCTTATGGAACTCACAACAATTTCTCATGTCTTTCTTTGGCCTCACAACATTTTTATTTTCTTGCGGATTTGGTGGGTTGTCCTGGGCTACCCCGCCTTACCTTTGTCCTTTTTTCTATGGTTTTGGTGCACCTTTCCCTTACTTATGATTTGCAGATCCAAAGTCTCGCTTCTTCTATTTGAATTTCTGCTCAATCTCTGTAGCATATCGGTATGCTACACCAATCAAGGAGATGTCAAGGAATTCAATTTCCTATTGAATGTATCTGTGTAGAAAACTATGGTACTTCAGCACCAAATATTTCTCCAAATATTTGATACCCTAATTTGTGCGCAAGGTATCAAATATATTAGTTAACTCATGCACATCTTGATCCCTTTGCAACCGCAACATACTCCATTGTACGTACTTGTCCTCATAGCTCCCCACAAGATAATATTGTTCCTTGATGGCATCTTGGAATGAATCCCAAGTGGGTGCGTCTGAGAACAAAGAGGGTTCCCACTCATCCTTTTTCTCACAGTAGGTTTCCCACCAGTCCTTGACATGGGGGGTAGCTTTGAGGAGTGAAAAAGTAATCTTTTCCTAGTTGTAAAAGACGTGAATCGAGAAATATTCAACCATCTATTTACAACGTCTGCATATATTTGGCCCTCAAATATGGGAATTTAAAAGTTTACTTGTACCTTAAAAGGAGTTGTGCCTCCAGAGTGATTGCTAGATGCATATGCATCGCCGATGGGCAACCGTTGAAGGATCTGGGCAAAGTTATCCATCATCGCATTCCTTTGTTTCTTGAGGGCCTCCTCGAGCAATATTTTGATAGGATCTCCTGCTCCCTTGTCTTTCTTTTCTTTCGCCATGGCCGACCGTCAGGGTTTGCGAGGTTTATCTTGCAAAGGTTCAACCAGATCGAGCCCTAAATCCTTATACCCAGACCTTGTTGGGGACATGAAAAGAAGTATCATGAAGGAGCAGACTGCTCTGATAAAACTGATCTAGACTTATGCAGGAACACAATAAAATACATAAATACACATAAATGCAGAGATGCAATAGAAATAACACTTAATTTAATTAATATCAAATAACTGAAATATTCTTACACACATAATGGAAATAAACTACTAGGGTGTTGGTAGCTTATCTCTAAGAAGAGATGTGGAAAATACAGGCCTCTGATCAATGTTACAATGAGGCTCAATGGCATTTTTATTATTGAACAACATAGGAAAACCCTAAACAACCAAAACCCTAACCCCAGGAGATGAAACACCAAGAGTTTGTGGGCCTCGTTGGGGTTAGTTGGGCAGCCAACTTCCCGGGGTCGTAACTTTGTCATATTATCTTTTTTTGCCGCGTATGATATATCATCGTAAAAATCTCTCTGACTACTACAAGTTTTGTTGCAAGACCCGGTCTATGACTACGGGCTTGCTGTAGACATAAAAAAACGTTGTTTATGGGGTAAAAGATGCTCCAAAAGTTCAAGACCTGAAAAAATGCTAAAAATAGTAAATGTTGTTATACAAGCTAGAATAGGTGGGTGGCCACCAATATCCACTTGGATCATTTGTGCCTCATCCAAATCCATTCCTTGCTACATGGCTATTCTATAGTTTTAACTTGTAATTCTATAAGAAGGAGCACCTTTTTTCTGTAAACAAACTCATAAGGGGAATTTCTTGTTGTGTTTCTCCAAGTTGTCCTATAGGCCAACAAAGCTTCAGGTAACCTATCATTCTAATATTTATGATGTAGTTGTACTTTCTTGGTGAGAATGGCTTCAATGACTTTATTGGTGTTCTTTGCCTAGCCATTTTCCTGTGGATGGTAAGGTGTAGATTTCCAGTGCCTGATTTGGTATTGCTCAGTGATCATTTTAACCAATTTAGAAGTTAATTGGGTGCCTTATTCAGTTACTATTTCCCTTGGTACACCAAAACAAGTAAATATCTCTTCAAAAATGAAATCAAAAATGAATTATTCATTAGAATAATATAACACATTTTATTCTACCCATTTGGTTACATAATCCATAAATACCAGAATATATTTCTTCTTTTTAGACATGGGAGAGATTGGGCCAATGAAGTCTAATTCAAATTTATCAAAAGGTTCAATGACTACCCGTGCTTGAAGTGGTATTTCATTTGTTGTGGTAGGTTTCCCCATTATTTGACAATCATCGCAATTTGCCACATATTTATTTGCATCTTTAAAAATGGTGGGAAAATAATACCCGACTTGTAGTACTTTATATGCAGTCCTTTTTTCTGCAAAATTTCCACCACACAGTTCATTATGGAAAGCTTTTATAATGTCTTCCATTTCATCCTCTTGTACACATCTTATTATCACCATATCTAGTCCAATATGGTATAAAAAATCCTCATGCCACATATAGTTAGCACTAAGTTGTATGATTCTCAGTTTTTCTGTTGAAGACAAATTTTGTGGTAGCTTCTCTGTAACTAGGTAGTTAGCTACATCTGCATACTAAGGTGTAAAATTAGAAATATAAAATAAATTGTCATTTATAAAATCATCAGTAACTAGTGCATTGTCACTTATATGAACAAGTCTATACAGAAATTCAGTGAAAATATTATCTCTTCTCGATTTGTCAAAAATAGTAATATTGAATTCTTGTAGTAGTAACAAACATCTAGTAACATGGGCATTAGTGATAGGTTTATTCATTAAGAATCTAATGGATGAATGGTTTGTGTGTATAAAAACTTCATACTTGGTTATATAGTTTCATAACTTATTAGTGGCATGAACTATTGATAAGAATTCCTTTTCCATGACTATGTATTTTAGTTCTGTAGGAGAGAGATTATTGCTGACAAAGTAAATGGCATACAAAATTTTATTCACCCTTTGGCCAAAATTAACCCCCAAGGATGTGTCTAAGGCATCAGTACAAATGTGAAAAGGGAGGCTCCGATTTGGTCCTCTCAGAACCAAAGTAGTTGATAGTTTTTGTTTCAAAGTTTCAAGGGAAATTTGACACTGAGAATCCCACTGAAAATGCATATCTTTAGTTAAAAATTTGAACCTAGGAGTGGATATTGTGGTTAAATTTTGAATAAATATTCTATAGTATCCAGCATGCCCTAAAAAGCTTCTGACTTCATTTTGAGAACTGAAAGTTTTTATTTGAGCAATTATTTCAATCTTGGCAGGGTCTATTATTATCCTAGCTTTAGAAATATGATGGCCTAACACAATACCCTCAGTAAGCATCATCCTAGATTTCTCATTGCTAAGGGCAAGGTTGGTCTCTTGACATCTGAATAAAACTTTCTCTGGGTTTTCTAAAGCTCGTTGGAAATATTTCCTAGAGACTGTGAAGTCATCCATGTAGACTTCCACACAGTATTAGGTTAGATCTGAAAAATTAGCAAGGACAAACCTTTGAAAGGTGGTAGGGGAATTACATAACCCGAAAGGGAGAACCATATAGGCATAAGTACCCCATGGACAAGTGAAGGTTGTCTTTTCTTGATCTTCAGGTGCAATTTGGATTTGATTATGTTAGGCCCCAGAATTATCATTTCTCACCCTATTCTTACTCATGGTTTTCATTGTTATTACTATCATTTTGCGCAATTGTTAGGTCATTATATTACTATTATAGTCCCTTATTGTTGTTATTGTAACCTCCTTATTATTATTATTTTACCCCTGTAACCCCCATATTGTTATTATTGTGCCCTTAAATTATTATTGTTAGGTCGGCTAGGATTACATTGTGGCCCCATGGACTTCTATATATAGAAAGGAGGTTTTGTAATTTTTATCATCCAAGAATTGTTCATTCATGTAATGTATTGGAGGTTTCCCCCTCGAATTGGCTTATTTTTAAGGCGTTGATATCTCTTTTCTTCTATTTTTGGAGTTGGTTTCCCAAATTTGGTATCAGAGGTTTGGATTCTAGGGTTTCGCTACTCCAAATAGGTCATCGTGGAATTTTCACTATAAATTTTTTTCTACGAAGGTTCAGAAGCTGAAATTTTTAGAGTGTGAAGCTGAATTCCTGAGGAAAAACGTCACACAATTTCAGAGCTTGGTTCATAATATTTTTGGAGATATGATCTATGGAAATTAGGTCTTTTTGCAGGCTCCTGAATTTCACTTTAAAAGGTCATCACAGAATTTTCTCTATAATTTTTTTTCCACGAAGGTTTGGAAGCTGAAATTTTTAAAGCGAAAAAATAAAGTCCCGAGGAACATCGTCGCAAAATTTCACAGCTTGGTTTGCAATATTTTGGAGATATGATCTGTGGAAGTTAGGTCTTTTTCAGGCTTCTGAATTTCATCTCAAAGAGGTGATCGTGGGAAAATCTTCATAACTCTCCCTATGAGCATCAGATTGGAATTCTGTAAAAAGTGACTAGAAGTACATGGAATGTAGTTTCCTGTATTTAAATTTCAGAGGAAAAGGATCAAAAAGTGACATGTGGCAAGCCGTAAAAGTTTGCTCTACTAAACCAGTCCATAATTGGGTCATTGTGGAAGATTGGAAATAACTTTGTCTTAAAGAATCCAAATCAATTCAAACATGTGGAAATTGAAAGAAGATTTAGGGGGCTACGTTAGGTCCAAATTCCAGATATTGAAGATCCTAAATCACAAATATAATTTAGTTTCAATATCGAGCTCCTCAAAATAAAGAAAAAGGTGTGTGTTTTTTTTCAAATTGCATAAGTCTTGTTTCGAAAATCAGATTTAAGTGATTCCAAAGGCCTATTGAGAATATATATCAATATTGGGTTCTAAAATTCCTCCTAAAAAGAATTCAACACCCATTAAACCCTCAGATTACTCTACTATGACTCATGAATATGAAGAATTGCAACATGATCTATCAAAAATACAAGAGCAAGTGCACCAAAATTCGCTCTCGCAAAGAGCAACAAAAAATGAAATGGATGTTTTGAAGAAAAGCATGGAAGCTAAGATGGATGGTTTTAAGAAAGGCATGGAAGCTACGATGGATGGTTTGAAGAATGGTATGGAAGAAAAAAGGGAAGGTTTGAAGGAAGATATGGAAGGTTTGAAGGAAGGTTTGTCAAATTTGATACAAGAAATGATTCCTAATGGCGAAAAGATAGTAGATGAAAATATTTTGAGGTGGTAAATCCCCTCTGCAGATAGAGGTGATCCCACTAGCCCTAGAGTGGGTCTAGAAACAATTGAAACACGCTACGATACCGACTCCTAGTTACAAAATATAGAGCTATGATAGATAGCCTACCTCAAGTCCTATGCTGCTGCTATTGTTGAAGAACAAGCGTTGCTTCCCGTCCCCAGCTTGACAGATCACAATCCTTACGCTCACCGCATCTGGACACCTGTACACATGCAGAGAAGAAACAACGGCATACAACGTAATAATACAAATATGTAACTATCAATCAGTCGGAAGGGATTGAACTAAATTTCATTACACAGATAAGCAATACAATAGTGTAACCAATAACATAGTCGTGCATATATTAGAATGAGAAAGAAAGATTACAACCTAGTTCTGACGTCACATTCCTCCTTTGGCAGGGCTTCCAGTGGAGCATGTATCACAAATCTTGTCGGGAATCTGGACAAGGCTCTCTCTCTTACGGGGTTTTCCTTAGCTCTGCTTTCAATAGTCGCTCAGCTATATTTTTCTTCCCAAATGTTCAGCTAGCTAGCAAATAGAGAGGGTAGGCTTTTATAGGGGGAGAAGGAGAGGTTAGGCTCCCTATAATCATGGGAGAGAGTCCTATCTCTTAGGAAGGTTCTATGAGAGGTGGAAAACCACTTCCTAATCAGGGAGATCCAGAGGCAAACAACCCAACCTCATTTTGGTGATCCGTTTTGAAGTTGTTAAAACCAAACTTCCGCCTTCTGTTGTTAAAAAACATTCCTTAAAAGGCTTGGCACGGACATGAAACATGGATAGAGCACCAGTTGGCACGCCCAGTAGTGTCCTTTTTCCCCATTGGCATGAGGGATGAACTGGCTACCCGCGCCAATGCCAAAACATCGATTTTTAGGGTTTTCCAGAGGAATTGTTCTTCAGGAGAATTATTTTCCTTATGCAGAAGGATGCCATCAAGGTGTTTTCAGGACATTTTACTGCTCACAGGTCACGGGAATAGTCCTCCAATGTACGGGACAAGGGATTACAGGGATGGTGACAAAATTCTATGTAACAGATGCCCCCTAAAGCATAAGGTCCGAGAGAGAGGGAGGGGTGAAATGCTTTATGAGAATGCACCCAACCGAAAACACTACCATCGGAAAACCTGCAAGTACAAATACAACTGATATCTCTGATACATGATGTGTGGTATGGGTGTAGCCATCCATAATATAGTGTACAAAAACCGGGATCCAAGGTATGGATGCAACCATCCAGTAAATAAGGATCAACAAGTATACTCAGGCATGGTCGCAGCCATCCAATCAAATGAGTCATGTAATAAATCATAATAATCCACAAAGAATCCGCAGCCTGGATGTTTATCAGAAAAAACCCAGGGTCTTGCGCTCCATCTTGACCTGAACATAGTACAATTTCGAACATGCGAATATGTGAGATGATGTCGAACATGCAAGAACATCGTCTGATTACTAGCCAATAATGAAAGTCGTTAACAGACATGAGAGGAACCGCCAATAATGATGATGGCTCTCAAGGTACAAGAGGTACAATCCACAGAATGTGAACTGTGAACTGGCATCGAACATCCACAGAATCATTCAATCAAAGGCCAATAATTAAAACCTTGCGTCGAATGCGAAGAACCTGCCAATAAGGCATGCAGACTCCAAGGTACCTGAAGGGAGTCTCTAGATCAACTTCCCGGATAATGAGCTGAAGTCGATAGGAAGTGACCTTGATCGAAGGTGGGCCATAATGTTTCCCACATCATCGAAGCGAGATAGAGGGACATAATTTTTTTGAATCAAGACCAACAGAGAATTAGAGGGAGGTTGAAAACTGCAGAGGCCAACTTCTCTTGAACATATTGGCGGCACGACATTGGATTTGGCAGTATTTGACATCAAAGGATCTGAGTTCATGGTGACGTGGCAAAGAGCAGATGAGCGGTCAAAAGAGATTACCCAAACCCATGGAGGCAAGCAGATAACGAGATGAGATGTCCCCAACCCAACACGAATGCAGACAAGTGCCATGTTCAAGAGTGACATATTGCCGACACGACTATAATACTAGTTCCATTTTCCCCCACCATTTCTGGCAAGTACCCCAATTATTTTTGAAAACAAGCTTGAAGGGGATAGCATGTGCTTGTGATATAAGTTTGTCCTTCGGACAAATCCAACCTAGTACATTTAACGAGCCCTAGGAAGGAGGAACTCGAGTAACACCATTACGACGGAGTCCAATGTCATCAGATTTTAACGAGTCTGACAAAGGAAGAACTCGGTGTATTTTCATGTTTAGAGAGTTTGAAAAGATGACATAAAAGAAAAATCCAGTAGTCCCTTTTCGTAGGTAGTCTCACAGATCCGAAAAGGTAGAAAACTATGTCTGAGAGAACCTCTTAGTTGCGATAGGCTAAGTTAATCCTTTTTCATAAATAATCTATCCTAGCCTGAAAAATGGGTAAACATATACTGGTTAGATATCGCTTCACATCTATTTAACGAGTTCAAAATGACAAGCGTCTCAACAATCTTTTCAATTTTAGAGAGTCAGAAAAGAGCTGAAAGGTGACTCCTCCTGGAGGAACGAGTGGTATAAAGGACAGCAACTACTTCCGGTGATGGTGGAACTACTCAGAACAAGATAAAGGTCAAGAGGCTAGCTAACAAGACCACTCATCACAGCGGTTCCTCAGGAATGGGTAAAACAACCAAGTGAAGGCATATGATTGGCCAAGCAGATAGTGACGGTGGAATGAGAAAACCAAGGCACATCTAGAAAAACAGGTTGATAAAATGGTAATCACGAGAGGTAAAATGGTAATGGTTTCATTTTTACACAAGCTTGAAACAAAGATAAAATATGCTTGAAACCAGTTTCATTTTTACACAAGCTTCAAACGGAAACAAACTGTGCTTGAAATTTTTTGCATGCCCCCAGTATGGTGACTCAATTCGAGGTACATGCCCCCCAAGCTTTAATCCATATGAAAGGAAAATGGAGTGAAGGTTCAAGTTACGAGTTCAAGAGAAAGACTCGATTGGGATTTTACAAGATCTTATCAAAGACTCAAATTGAACAAGAAAGTGTTTCATTGTTTAAATGAGGTTGACACATTAAAAGAACTATCCTCAGAACATCTTGTTTCATTTTTTTTAAGGAGCTTGACACAAGAAAATGAACTCTGATTCGAGGACCTTGTTTCATTTTTTAAGGAGCTTGACACAAGAAAACGAGCTGTGCTTCGACAACCTTGTTTCATTTTTTAAGGAGCTTGACACAAGCAGATGAACCATGCTTCGACAGACCTTGTTTCATTGTTTAAGGAGCTTGACACAAGCAGATGAACCATGCTCCGATAGACCTCATCATAATAAATAAAAATTCATTACTTCCAAGGGTTGCCCATCTGATGGAAGGAAAACATCTTAGAAGTCTGGACCCAATGCCCCTAGCACACGACGTACAATGGCACTATAACTGAATATGGGCATAGGACAGGTAGCCACATAATTGACATGTGGCGGGATTGACACAACCGGTGGAAAAAGATCCTGTAGGGATGGTGGTGGACTAGCAGCCATATTCGGACCAAAGAATGCAAGCTGATCGATGGTCACGATTCGACCTTGGTGCAGAAAACACATCACATGAAAGAGGGAGGAGACAAGCGCTCCCATGGCATAAGTATAATCACGGCCCAAGAGTAAATTAAAGTCCAAGGGGCCAAGAACAACCATCACGTCCATATGGATAGTTTTCCCTCACAAAGTAACAGGAAACTTCGAAAGGATCCATAACGGTTGACTAGTTCCTCTATTAAACGCCAACAGATTTTGCGTAATCGGCACAAGCAGTAGCGAACCGAAATTTTTCCAAGTAGCTGAGGATAAAATACTAATATACACACCTTCATCTATAATGGTGCTGGGTACGACCAGATGGGAGGCCTGTACCGTGATCTCAAAGGGCACATAAGAAGGAAGGTGATAACTTGAAAATCAACCCCAATCGAAGGAGGAAACCAAACTACTTTGAGGGGCTACCATCGAACCAATATGGTCTTCCCCTGGTGTTACAGGAGAAGAAGAAGAATCCTCCGCCACCTCCATCATGGAGGCAGATGGAGTATCCTCCGGTACCTCTATCATGGGAGGCGAAGGAGTAGCTTCCTGAGATATAGGGACAGGAGAATATTTCTCCAAGTCCAAGGAATCTGAAGAAACAAGAAGAACCTGAAGGATGTGAGATCCACTCTCAACAGAAAATACTTGGTGCACCGCAAATGGGGACAGCTCAACCGATCCCACGACCAATGGTTGGTCAGGGATGGATTCATGATGGTGAATCTCTGGGGGAGCGGGATCAAGCAAGGATGACTGTTGACTGATCGTTGAATCAACTAGTGAAGGACTCGAGGAAAGCTTCTAGTAACCAGCCGGAAGGCAAGGTGCATAAACAGTGGAGTTGTCAAACACTCTCTTGGCTTCATCCATATAGGGACAAAGGTGAATGGGATGATTCCCTTCACACAACTTACAGGGATTGGTAAGCATACCCTGTTTCTTATGATTCTTATCAGCACTAGCTCAAGATGTGCCCCCAACCTGACTCCTGGAAGCCAAAGGAAATGGTGGACGACCATCGGATCATACTTCAGGTACCTTGGGAATGCTAGGGTAGTCTCAAAGAAGGTGGTCACCTTTGCACAACATGCAAGGGAATTTGAATTTTTGTGGAGGGTTGGAGGGTTTATCAAGAGCAGATGTTTTATAAGTAGTAGCTGTATCCTTAGCCTCTCTCTTATTATACTTCTTCTTCTTTTTCTTCTTCTTCTTCTTCTTAGCCACCTGATTACTCGAATCTAGACTTTCACCAGGTGAAGTAGAAGAGGAGGACACAGAAACAAGTGAATAAGGGGAGAGGTCCACCTTGGAATCAACATGGTGCTGTTCAGGCAGAGGAACTGATTGAACAGTAGCCGGGACATCCGAGACCACAGAGGTTGAAAACAACCAAACAGGCAACCCAACAGTTAACCCAGGAAGGGACAACGTTGCCATATAAGGAGCACCAACATTTCCAAAAGTAGGAAAAGGACCAGGATTCCCATCGGAGGGGATTCCTGGGTTAGTGAACTCCGGAAACGTTGCCATCAGAGACAAATTTAAGACAACACCCTAAGGAAACTATCTTTAACCAGGAATATTTCGTGGGTAGTTAATTTTTTAAGAAATTGAAACAAAACTCTGCCATTTCATATTTTAAGAGTCGAGAAATAGGAAAAAGGTGAATCTATCACTTTCAGGTTGGAAACGAGCATGAAAGGACAAGTGCTCGATGATATTTTCAATTTTACAGAGTCAGTAAATGTAATGTCCTGAAATGGAAATCAACAGCTTTTTCACCGCTGAAATGTTCCTTTGTTGGAAATATGAACAAGGCTATGTCAGAGATTGACTGAGAGGGCTTTTACCAGTTATTTCACCTCTAAAGAGAGGATGAGAACCAGAGGCTATCTGGCCTTTTCTCAAACTCTACCTATAGCTATGTAAATATTTCTTCCTTTAGTAAGATCTTGCTCAAATGAGTGTGCTACAACAATATATAAACATGAGCTGGAAAATAATAGTGAATGCATAAACTTCAGAAATGCAATAAACCCTCATAGTCTTCTCATTGATAATATGGTAGCAGAAATGTGTACAAGACCTTGAGGAAGTGGTCACTCAAGCTGAAGCATAGACACAAGTACAATGAACATGAAATACACTGCTACATATATTATGCCCAACTATGACTGCATAGTCAATGAAGGAGAACTGTTGTAAAATAATAATACAATGAGATATGGCAATATGAAGCTCAAATAAAGAAGGGGGGGATGGATCTCAACCCCTGGAAACTATAATAAACAATCCCTCAAGGGATTGACTACAATACATACAAAATGGAAAATCTACAGAAATGCCGGAGTAGCTAGAGTAGCTGCTACTCTAAAATGAGGACATGAAGGAGATGGATGAATAATGCTACATAAAATTTATATAACTCCTCCAATGGAAATCTAGAGTGAAAGGCTGATCCTTTCACCAAAGATCTCACTCTCCAAAATGCCGGTGCAACCCCTCACTACAATTTCACTCAAGAACTGCATAGTCAAGGAGAGGAACTGTGCTGTAGGTGATGGGAAGAGATTGGCCTCCTACCAAGATATGAGAAATGGAGCTGATATCTCCCCTAATGATCTCCCAGATGCATAAGAGCTTCCTCCTCTAAAATATTAGCTCCAGAATGATGATGTGGGAACCTCCACTGCAACCCCAACAACACAATGGCTCTTGCTGCAAGAATCACTGCACTGAAAGGAATAGCTTTGGCCTTGAGCCAAGATGTGGAGAAGATGAAGATAAAACCTTCAAGAGCTTCTCAAGAAGGGAGGGAATTCTTGAACAAGAAATCCCTTGTGCTGAACAGCACAGCTATCACAGTGTGCCACTATGGAAAGCAATTCGAAATATCTAAGCCACCTCAAAATGGTTGCTTTCCCCTCCTTTTATGCCAATGAAGGCTCCTTAGCCATGGACCCCACACATTAGGGTTTTCTCCTCCTCATGCAATTTCGTAGGCCTCCCAAGCAAGCCACACCTCCATCTATTGCGTAGTTTGACTTTATCAACATGACCTAGCCCTCTTTGCAATTAACCCTTTTCACACATGGGGTGTGCAAACAAGCTCCAATCATGCTCCTCTTTCATAATGTGAGGGAATTTATTGATGTTTTTTCATAACCATGGGCCTCCTTACCCATTAATTTAGCTGCAATATGATAAAAGAAAAATTTTAATGTTCCATTTAGCCATGTGCTAAAATGGGAACATTACAGTAAAGATCAAAAGTGACTGCTCAAGTAATCTAGGTAAATGAGTGTACCAGATATCCGTGAACTGCCATATACACCTTGGTAAAAATGAAAGAGAATCAACCAAGGACTTGACGTACGTGCATGTAGTCCCCCTGAATGTTGTGTTTGGTGTATCATAGTTACAAGGCGGCAGACGGTACGGGGAGCGCAAGTCCGTACTAGCACTGTCTATAGCCAGATGGTGAGCGACAGCTACTAGGCTTAAAGACGCCGGAACACATCTCTACCTTAGACTACTAGATATTCCATTAAGTTTTATTGTTGCCTTAGTTTAATTCAGTAAATTTTTAAGTTGATCTTCAATTTACGTTTCAATTTCAAGGTCCTATCGAATGTTGGATCTCATAAAACCTCTAGATGCAAACTACACACCACAAAATATAATTTTGTTCAATGAAGAGTTATCTATGGGAGAGTTGAGAGCTTTCAAATGAAAAAAAAATGAACACAAAAACATCCACTGCTGTTTCCAATGAAAGCTAATGAAACTAGAAAACTTCTCTCTATAGTTATATAACACTAGTAATGCGAAAGAGCTTTCAATTTTCACTATGCCAATCCAAATGCAAAAGATTTTGTTTTTGTATTTTTCAATATATTAGAGAAAATGCACTAAATGAATGAAAAACTAATGAAAACATCAATTCGAGAAATTAAAAAGAGAGAGCTAAAACAAACAAGTTCACTCAATCCAAACGCACACATTCAAGACTCAAACTGATGACGAAATCCCTCAAAGCGAAGAAGAATCTCGAAAGAGACTCAAACAAACCGTTAATCTAGGCTTGGAGAAACTCAAAGCGAAACTTAAAAAAAGAGAGGACAATCACTCAATTAATGTAATGATTGAATGGAATCCAGCAAGACCAATGCAAAGAAGCAAAAACGAAGTTGACCGGAAAAGTAAAGACCCAAAACTCCCATGGGAGGCTTAGCACACTGAAGCACCTAGAAGCCCTAGGACTAGAATGAAAAACTGATAGAAAAATGCGAACAACCAGAGGACAGGGGATAAACACAGTAGAAAATGACTTCAAAGCACTCAGGAAATCCGAAAAAGTGAACCAGGACCAAAATTCAAGCTCAAAAAGTCCAAGAACAGGCAAACCCTAATACCATGCAGGGTTGGCACACCTGTTTGGTTGTAATCTGTGCCAAACAGGGGTTGGCGCGGGGGCCTAACTAGAAAATAGCGCCAGTTGGCATGACTGTCAAGAGTATACCCACACCAAGCTAGTTTACCCTAGAAAAAGATGAAAAAAGGACAAATAGAGACTGGATTTGTTCTTCTGGGGGCTGAACAAGGGTTTAACACCAAGGAAGGTGATCTAGAAAAGTGGACTAATCAATCAAAAGCCAAAAAACAACCCAAAGGAGGAAGGAATAACTCCCATTGACCCCCAGTTGAGTTGCCAAATTATTGAGGCGGTAAATCCCCTCTGCGGACAGAGGCAATCCCACTAGCCCTAGAGTGGGTCTAGCAACAATCAAAACATGCTACGATATTGACTCCTAGTTACAAAAGACAGAGCTACGATAGATAGCCTACCTCAAGTCCTACGCTACTATTGTCGAAGAAGAAGTGTTGCTTCCCATCCCTAGCTTGAGAGATCACAATCCTTCCTCTCACCGCGTCCGGACACCTATACACATGCAGAGAAGAAACGACGGCATACAACGTAAAAATACAAATATTTAACTATCAATCAGTCGGAAAGGATTGAACTAAATTGCATTGCACAGATAAGAAATACAATAGTGGAACCAATAACGTAGTTGTGCATATATTAGAATGTGAAAGAAATATTACAATTGAGTTCCAACGTCGCATTCTTCCTTTGGCAGGGTTTCCAGCGGAGCATGTCTCACAAAGCTTGTCGGGAATCTGGATAAGGCTCTGTCTCTTACGAGGTTCTCCTTAGCTCTGCTTTCAATACTTTCTCAGTTATAGTTTTCTTCCCAAATGTTCAGCTAGCTAGAAAATAGAGAGGGTAGGCTTTTATAGAGGGATAAGGAGAGGTTAGGCTCCCTATAATCATGGGAGAGAGTATTATCTCTTAGGAAAGTTCCATGAGAGGTGGAAAACCACTTCCTAATCAGGGAGATCTAGAGGCAAACAACCCAACCTCATTTTGGTGATCTGTTCTGAAGTTGTTAGAACCAAACTTCCACCTTCTATTATTAAAAAACATTCCTTAAAAGGCTTGGCACGAGCATGACACAGGGACAGAGCACCAGTTGGCACGCCCAGTAGTGTACTCTTTCCCCATTGGCACGAGGGATGAATTGGCTACCCGCACCAATGCCAAAACATGGATTTTTAGGGTTTTCCAAAGGAATTGTTCTTCAAGAGAATTATTGTCCTTATGTAGAAGGATGCCATCAAGGTGTTTTCAGTACATTTTACTGCTCACACACCACGGGAATATTCCTCCAATGTACAGGACGAGGGATTGTAGGGACGGTGACAAAATGCTGTGTAACAAAATCATGATGAGAACAAAATATCTGTTAATCATGATTTCATAAACTCTAATGTTGGATTAAAGAACCACCATATTCCAAAGATGGATATGAGGAGGTTTGATGGCAAGGATCCCATAACATGGATACTACAGATGGAGCAATATTTTGGTCTCAAAAACACACAAAAGGTACGCATTGCAACTTTACATTTAGAAAAAAATACATTTGTATGGTATCGATGGCTTTGCTCCCATAAAAAAATTGTCACTTGGTTAATTTTTACGGAGGAAATGATAGCACATTATGAGGATACAAAGAACAACACCTTCTTTAGCCTATTGATAAATCTCAAACAAAAGGGTTTAGTGGCAAAGCACATTGAGGACTTCCAAAAATTGAATATAAGGGTAACTGATATTTCAGAGGAACATAGAATTGATCTCTTCATACGTACTTTAAAGGATAACATCCAACATGAATTTTGCATTTTGGAACCTGATTTATTGGAGAAGGCATTCAGGTTGGAAAGAAAAATTGAATGTAAAATTATGGCAACAAGGAAGCCTACCACTCACTTCTATAAAGATGGAAGTGTTGCTACTCCTATATTTCCACAACCTACAAGGTTGACACCACAACAATTGGAAGAAAAAAGAGCAAAAGGGCTTTTCTACAGTTGTGATAGAAAATACACTAAAGGTCATAAGTGTGCTGACAAGAAATTATTTTACATAGATTGTGAAGAGGAAGAAGAAAATGAACAAGAAGAGGATATACACCAGGAACCAGCCCTAGAAGAGGAAGAAATGAGTCTGACCATATCGTGTAATTCATTGGCAATAATTACCACTCCTCAAACTCTCAAGATAGAAGGACATATCAAGAATAAAAAGGTAATATTGTTGATTGATTAAGGTAGCACCCATAATTTTATTCATTGTAAGGTAGCCAAGAAATTGAATTGTTTCCTATAACCTGCACCAGAATGTCAAGTGATGGTTGCAAATGGAGGAACTATAAATTTCTCTGGAAAATGCCATAATATCAAACTAACCATGGGGGAATATGTATTGAATAGTCTAATGCTTTCCATTCCTATGGGAGGTTCTGATGTTGTACTAGGAGTATAATGGTTACAATCTTTGGGGACGGTAGCTTTTAATTTTCAAGAACATTTCTTGAAATTTTTTTCAGAAGGAAAGGAAGTTGAATTATGGGGTATTGCAGGGAAGCCGAGAAAGATAATAAGCTCTAATGTCATGACAAAGCTTCTAAATAAAGAACAACGAGGTGTAATTGCACAATTATTCTCACTAGAAGTTCCAACATCAAAATTATCTATTTCTACAGATCTTCAAAAAGTCTTGGACAATCATTCCAAGGTGTTTGAAACTCCCAAAGGGCTCCCACTTATTCATAATCATGACCATGCTATTCATTTGATTCCAGGAAGTGTTCCTCCAAACATCAGGTGTTATAGATATCCTTATGTCAAAAAGAGCGACATTGAAAGTATGATTGCAGAAATGTTAGAGGCGGGTATAATTTAACCTAGTCAAAGTTCTTTCTCTGCTCTTGTAGTATTGGTACACAAGAAAGATGGATCATGGTGCATGTGTTTGGATTATAGGGAGCTCAATAAGCTCACCATTAAAGATAAATTTCCCATTCCTGTGATTGATGAATTATTTGATGAATTACATGGACAAATTTATTTTACCAAGTTGGATCTTCATTCAGGATATCATAAAATTAGAATGAAGACTGAAGATATTACGAAAATAGCATTTCAAACTCATGAGGATAATTATGAATTTTTGGTCATGCCTTTTGGCTACCAATGAACCTTCTACATTTCAAGGGTTGATGAATTCCATTTTCAAAACCTTCCTTAGAAAATTTGTGCTAGTATTTTTTGATGATATACTAATCTACAGCAGGTCTTGGAAGGACCATATTCAACATGTTGACAGGGTGTTCAAACTATTGTAGGAGAAACAATTATATGCAAAAACATCCAAATGTTTCTTTGGAGTACAAGAGGTGGAATATCTGGGTCATATTGTATCTCATGAGGGTGTTAAGGTAGACCCTAAGAAAATTAAATCCATTAAGGAATGGAAATTCCCCACAACCATTAAGAAGTTGTGAGGATTTCTCAAGTTAATAGGGTATTATCGCAATTTTGTTAAGAATTATGGGAGAATAGCAACACCTCTAACAACATTATTGAAGAAAGATGCATTTTCATGGACTCCTGAAGCAACTAAGGCCTTTGAACATCTTAAAGAGGCAATGTGCCTAGCACTGGTCTTAGCTACACCAGACTTCACGAAAACCTTTATTGTGGAAAGTGATGCCTTAGGAAATGGAATTGGTGTTGTTTTAATGCAAGAAGGAAGACCCATTGCTTTTGAAAGTCCTCCAATCAAAGGAAAGTATTTACAGAAACCTATTTATGAGAAAGAAATTTTAGCAATACTGCATGCACTAAATAAATGGTGAACTTACCTAATGGGAAGACACTTCAAGGTAAAAACTGATCATGATAGTCTTAAAAACTTTTTGAAACAAAGAATATCTTCATAAGAGCAGAAAAAATGGGTCACAAAGATGTTGGGTTATGACTTTGAAATAATATAAAAAAAAGGGAAGCCAAATGTTGTTACAGATGCACTCTCAAGAAATAATGAAGAGGTGGAAGCATTGCTTTGTGCCATTGCTATTATCCAACCAGATTGGATAACTGAAGCAAGAGATGAATGGAAGAAGGACGAAGAAGTGTGGACACTCATTCAAAATTTACAGCAAGATCCTAGTAAATATGATACATTTAGTTGGAAAAATGATTCCTTATGGTACAAAGATCGCTTATATCTTTGTAGGAATTCCCAAATAAAAAAAATATTCGTTTGGAATTGCACACTTCTCCTTTAGGAGGACACTCAGGATTTTTAAAACCTTACCACAGGGTGAAGAAATAATTTTTTTGGGATGGCCTTAAATCTGATATTCAAAATTTTGTGGCAGAATTTTTGGTTTGCCAGCAGAATAAAGTTGAGACAATTAAGACCCCGGGACTTCTACAACCTTTATCCATTCCAAGTCAACGTTGGGAGGAGATTTCAATGGATTTTATCACAGGTTTACCTAAGTCCGAAGGAAAGAGTGTCACCATGGTGGTAGTTGATAGACTTACCAAGTATGCACACTTTTGTGCATTATCTCATCCATTTAAAGCAAGTACAGTTGCTACTACATTTATGGACAGAATTCAAAAGCTACATGGAAGCCCAAGGGTTATTGTGAGAGACAAAGATCCCATTTTTACTGGAAATTTTTGGACAGAGTTATTTTCTTGTTTGGGTACTCAATTAGCTCATAGCTCATCTTATCATCCTCAATCTGATGGTCAAACTGAGATAGTAAATAAAAGTTTGGAAGGATATCTTCGTTGTTTTGTATCTGATAAACAAACACAATGGGTCAAGTGGTTACCTCTTGCTGAATGGTGGTATAACACTTCCTTCCATACTGCAGCAAAAATGACCCCATTTATGTCACTTTATGGATATCATCCACCATCCATCACATCATCTTTAAGAGAAAATTTGAAGGTTCAAGTAGTGGAAGATCACATCAAGCATCAACAAGAAGTTCTCCAGCTCTTAAAGGATAACCTGAATTTGGCACAAAATCGAATGAAACAATAGGCAGATCAACATCATAGCGAGAGAAGTTTTTATGTAGGAGACTGGGTATTTTTACGGCTACAACCATACAAAAAAATGTCCCTCAAGCAAGCTAAGAAGGATAATACATTATTTCCAAAGTACTATGGTCCTTACAAGGGATTGCAAAAGATCGGTACTATGGCATACAAATTGGAGCTTCCTGCTTCTTCACGAGTGCATCCAGTTTTCCATGTTTCATGCTTAAAGAAGGCTATAGGTGAAAATCTTCTAGTTTAAACAATATTTCCAAAACTTGATGAGGAAGGAAAAATCATATTGGAACCTGAAGCAGTCAAGGAAACAAGAACTCGACAGCTACGAAATCGATCAATTTCAGAGTATCTCATCAAGTGGAAGAACTTACCCACTGAATATTCTACATGGGAGAATTAGAATTTTATACAGAAGTACCCAGAGCTACTCAAGCGTTGAGGACAACACTTTTTTGAAAGAGAGGGGCATGTTAGGTCCCTATATTACTATTATAGTCCCTTATTGTTGTTATTGTAACCCCCTTATTATTATTATTTTACCCCTGTAACCCCCATACTGTTATTATTGTGCCCTTAAATTATTATTGTTAGGTCGGCTAGGATTACATTGTGGCCCCACTAGGATTACATTGTGGCCCCATGAACTCCTATATATAGAAAGGAGGTTTTATAATTTGTATCATCCAAGAATTGTTCATTCATGTAATGTATTGGAGGTTGCCCCCTCGAAGTGGCTTATTTATAAGGCATTGATATCTCTTTTCTTCTATTTTTGGAGCTAGTTTCCCAAAATTACATAACCTGAAAGGGAGAACCCTATAGGCATAAGTACCCCATGGACAAGTGAAAGTTGTATTTTCTTGATCTTCAGGTGCAATTTGGATTTTATTATGTTAGGCCCCAAGATTATCATTTCTCACCCTATTCTTACTCATGGTTTTCATTGTTATTACTATCATTTTGCACAATTTTTGGGCTAATATCTTAAACTTGGAGCATGATCAGGTAATTGTTCATTATTTAACATATTTCCTTTATTTCGATAAGATTTGCACCAAAATGATTATTTATTATGGTGCTTGTGTTGTTTCAAGAAGACATATTAACTAACAATCAAAGATACACATTCATCAACAATTAATTGCACCAAGTTCAGTTCCTGCATTAGCACTCCTACACTAGGATTCTTGCACCGATTTGGGGCTTCGACAACTCAGCACACTTACGGGGAAAAAAAGATGGTTATTGTCAAAAATGATGTTATAACACATTCCCATGAGTTTTATTGCACCTAGGTTGCATGTGTGGGTCTCTAGAAGCAAATCAGTAAATCTGCTCAAAATCCACAGTTTTCAAACTGTCAAGTTTGGCTTCGATTTTCGTGCAGTTGGAGGCGTATCATGAAAATCCAAGAAAATGAGCTTTTTACCAATATTAAAAATTAACTATAAACAAATTTTTTTCTCAAGATTCACTTTGGTTCAAAAGTTACATGTAGGTATTTGCAGCAGTTTTATTAAAAAAGACTACTTTTCCAGAATTCTAGGATCTTGGCATAGTTTTAAAACTGCGAAGTTTGACATCAATTTGCATGCATATGGAGGTGAATATAGAACATAATATCAAATGGGTTTTTTACCAGTATAAAAAATCATATAAAACCCAAACCATTTCCCAAGATTCACATCATTTTAAAAGTTACATGCAGTTCTTTGAAGTAGTTTTATAATAAAAGACTGTTTTTCTAGAATTCTAGGATCTTGCCTAGATTTTCCAAAAAAAGGGAAATTTTTTATCAGATCTGCTTTTTCTCAATGGGACAATGGTTATGCTAGTCTCCTATTGATGGTAAGTAGTTATGATTCAATTTCTCATCTTGTTTTGAAATGGATTGGCTGGCCTAAAGCCAAATTTGTATTATGAAATGTACAAAAAAAGAGCTATGGCTCCAAGTCCAGGAGGGGAAAAATACATTTCATTGTACTCTCATGTTGCTAAGCTGAGTGCTAGGGGCTTTATTAAGTTCCCTAAAATCCACAAAAATCCTCCAGTTACCATTTTTCTTAGATACAATGACTAGTAGTGACACCCACTTACTATTAGATATAGGGTAAATGAAGTTAACATTTAAGAGATTTTGAAGTTCTTCTTTTACAATATCTTTTAGGATTGGGTTAATCCTTCTTTGAGGCCACCTTACTGGTCTAATTTCATCATTTTTATAGATATGGTACATGCAAGTATCTAGTTGAATTCCTTTCATATTAGAGTAGTCCCATGCAAAAGCAACACATCACCTCCTAATCATTTGGATCAGTTGTATTTGTTGTTCTAACCCTAGACCAGAATCAATATATAGAGAATTCCCAAGATAAATTTCAACATATTGGATAGATGACTCCTTTATTTCATTTATTTTTGTTGTTGCAAATAGTGTGGAGGTTTAAGGATGACATGTTTCCTAGAATTCAAATGTAATAGCCCTAGTAAAAACATTCATGTAAAAAATATATAAGACCACAGTCGATGGGACATGTATTCCAAGCTAAATGGTGAGAAAAACATTCCAGTGGGTGTTCATTTGGTTTATTATGGGTAAGGAATTTGGAAAAGGAAATGGAAAAGGATTTTGAAAAAGGCATGAGGCATTAATTGACATTTTTTTATGGAAATAATGGAAATTAAGAGAAAATGAAGGAGAAAGGTCACAGGTTGCATGTGAGGAATAAAATGAAGGAAAATAATGGAAAATGAAGAAAATAGAGGCCTCATTAATAAAAATGCTTATGAGGATCAGTTGGTAAGATTTTTCTTAGTGTAGTTTTGGAGATCTCTTCTATTCTCTCTCTCTCATACTCTTGAGCACTTAGAATATTCTTGGAGAACTCTTGGAGAGTGAGGCATAATTGGAGATCTGGATCAAGAAAGAAAAGGAAAAGTAGGAAAGTGGAAGAGGACATCAGGATCAACATCTACAGTAGGTTCTGAGTGCATGTACCGAGTTTCATGTATTATTTCCTCACTAGTTTTGGCATGCGTGGTGTATGCATGTGGATTTTCCAAGCCTTTCCATTTCTTGGATAACCATGGTGATTGTGAGTTTATTTCCATTGATTGTGTTATGGTTGGTTCTCATGATTCATTTAGCTGTTGGGTTGAGTTATTAGTTCCTCGATCCTTGGTAGGAAAAACAAATTGTAGCCCGATGGATAACTGTTGGGTTGAGTTACTAGTCCTGGAGCCTTGGTTGGACAAACACTCTGGAGCCCTAGGTGGGTTGAGTTACTAGTCCTAGAGCCTTGGTTGGAAAAAATATTTGGAGCTCGAGAACAACTGGGGTTGAGTTAATAGTCATGGATCCTTGATTAGAAAAAACACTTTGGAGCCCTAGAGCAGCTTGGATAGAGACTAATCTGTGACGGTTAGTGATGTCCGACCGTGAGGTGGAATCACTGGTTTGGGGTTGAGAAGGTTTGGTCTCTAGAGCCCTTGTCTGGTGTTGATTGATGTGTTTGATAAAGTCCCACATTCATTATTGGAAGATGGCATGAGGGTGACGGAATGAAGTGAGGCTTGGCTCAACCAACCTATGGTCAGGTGGAACGTGGAAGTCCCATCTCTGGTTGGTTTTTACATTCAGTAATGAAGATATCAAACCTATGGTATTCGGTAATAAAATATAATAGTTTATGTATGGATTTAATTGTTATTATCCCCATGGTATTTCTGTTGTTATTATGATGGTTATGAGCATGTATTTGATTAGTGATGATGTATGGCTCTATTCATGTTTTTTCCTATAAATGAATATCCCATGTATCTATGGTAAAATTGATTTTACCATAGCTTATGATGTAGGGGACCAATGATTCTTAACCATTCTCAGATAAGAAAGAGACTCCTTTATTCAAATCTATTATTCATGCATGTAGACACTATGTTTGTGACATGTTTGAAAAAATTATTGTCATGGCTAGGTGAGTCCAGATGCGTTATGGTTGATGTGATCACTTCCATATGTTTTTTGTAATGTTAATTACCCTCTCTTGAAATTACAGGATGTTCTGGGCAGCGACCTGGGCTCAGGGGCTGAAAATGTGGCACAAACCCCAAAGCTAGGCACAAAAATTTGTTTTTTGGGCATGAGACGCTAACTTAACAAGGCTAGCCTATGGCTCTAGGGTATATATCCACTCATTTTCCTTTAAAAGCCCATGGATAATCATTAAAGGGGATAAAAATCATCCCCCCATTAGGGAACAAGGCCCTGAAAGGTTTGGTAACCTCTTGGGGATGTCAATGATGAAGTGTAAGATGTGTTTTTTGTATTTCCATTGATTCCACTTCCTTAAGGTAATCTAGGATGTTTAATCTCATATTGGTAGCATCTCATCACATTTTTACCCCGGTTGGCTGGTTACTAGAGTAGATGTGGGAGGAGGGTGTTACAGAGTGGTATCAGAGCATTGTTCAACTCTCGAGCTGGATGGGTGGTGTGTTTATCATGCATTTATGTTGTTTTCATGCGTGTGTAGTATGCTTGTGGTCTACATGTTCTTGTTTCATCCATGTTGTGTTGGCCATAGTGGTAGTAGTGTCGCCATGGAAGTGTTGATGATGTTGTTGTCTACATGTTGCCATGAGTGTATGATTGCTTATGTGTTTCTCTTTCTTGTGTATTGTTCATGCACACTTGCTTACATATGGTTAAATATTGTACGTGCATTGATTTCTTTTGCTATGGTTACATATTGGTCATGCTTCAGTGTTATGCGTGTATGCTTGAATGTGTGATGTCATATGTTGAACATGCATTCGTCATTCATGATTGGTTATACATGTCAAGTGGGTGCACATGGCCAAGTTTCCATTGGTTTGAATGAGGTTTTTGTGTAAAAGGTCACTTTATGCAATGAGGTCATCATGATGATATTAGTATGTTATGCTTCTAATGTGTGGGTTGAGATAGAGTAGGAGATGCAGATTATTAAAGTGATTTTGCGAAAATGGACTTTGGAGTAAGAGAAGATCGACATACAAGCTGGTATGCTTGGCATGCATGTATGTGATTCATGATTGTTGTCAAAATTAGGGTTACTTATATATATGTTTGTCATTTTATTGTTGTTAGGGTTACATACATGATAGATGTTAGTTAATTATTTTAGTTATATGTATATGCATGGGTTAGTCATGCATGGTAGATGCTAGTTGATTAGTGTAGTTATATGCATATGTGTCAGATAGTCATGAGTGATAGTAACATGTGGTTATATGCATTTCTATTGTTGTTTTATGATTATATAACTTGATGATTATGTTATATGTAGTTGATGAGCATGATATATAACTACTTGTTGTTATATGCTAGTAACTTGACGATTAGGGTTATCACATTAAGATCTTAATGTTATATGTATCATTTTGATTTGGATTGTGTAATATTCCAAAATTTGCATGCAGCAAATTTGAAATATTAATTTTTCTTGTATCATATAGGAGATGAATAAAATGGGTAAGAAGACACATAAGCAGGAATAAAATCCCTCATAGTGTGAAAGGGATCACTATAGTAGCTTGATTTTGCACCTTCCAGTGTGAAAAGGGGCTTTTGCAAATGGACAAGGTCTAGTTTAACCAAGTCAAACTGCACAGAGGAAGGAGGTGGAAAGCACTTAGAGAAACATCGCAGTATGAATGGGAAGAGGTTTCTTTGGTGGAAGAAACCCTAAGGAGTGGGACCCATGGTGAGAGGGATCTCACTTGTTTAAAAGGAGGGCAAGGTGGCCATTGTTTCTCATGTTATTGAATATAGAATTTGTCTGCTTAGACTCTTGGTGCATTCTCCTACTGTTTAGCAGAATTGCCGAGGAATTCCTATTTAGGATTCCTTCTCCTTCTTGAGAGGCCTCTTGATGGATTTCTCTTCATTATCCACATTTATTGGCTCAAGGTAAAAGCCAACTCCTTCAGTCACAGTGTTATTCCTGAAGCAGGATAACTTTGTGTTGCAGGGTGTTGCAGTGGAGGGTTCCACGACACCATTTCCTTGGATCATCTTTCAGAGGAGGGAGCTTCTATTCCTCTGGGAGGTTAGTGAGAGAGATTCTTGAGCTTATTGTAGATCATTGGCATTATGCCAAGCACTTCCCATCACCAACGGCGTAGTCCCTTCTCTAGACTGCGTTATTTCTGAGTGCAGTTGCAGTAGGGACCTCCTCCAGCATTTTGGAGGGTGAGATATTTAGGGATTGGATCAGCCTTTCACCTGAGAGATCCATTAGATGATATTCAGCCATCATATGCAGCATCATCAGCTATCTTCATCCATTTCTAGTTTCTGAGTTGCAGCTGCTACACTGCTACTCCGACATTTCTGTAGATTTTCCATTTTGTGTATATTTTAGCCAATCCTTCTAAGGATTGTGTATTGTTGTTTTCCTGGGGTTGAGATCTTACTCCCCCATTTTATTTGAGCTATATATTGTCATATTTATTTATTGACATAATTTTTCAGTAGTCACTCTCCATAGACTGCATAATCATAGCCAGGGCTTTTCATATGTAGCGGTATTTCACCATTTGCTATGTATATGTTTATTTGAGGTTGCATTGCCTAGCTTGAGAGATCATTTCCTCAAATAATTGTACACATTTTCTTCTATAATATCAAGTGGAAGGTGATTTAAATCTTCTTGTCTCACAATTAATCAAAATAATGTTGTTTCTCTATTTCTTGTTCTTACATTGCTGCAGTCCCTTCATCGGGCATTTTCTAAAGACAACCAGGTGTGAGAGATCTATTTAACCCACCTAGAGGGATTTATTTTGAGCCAAATATTGGATTTTAGTCTTATATGCATTGATCTAAGGGATCCATGTCTTGGTTTCAAATCCTGTAGCAGCCATTCCTGGAAAATGCATTTTCCAGTCATGCCTTGCTGACAGTTCCCATTTTGGGATATTATAGTGGTTTCAAAACAGCTTTCCTGGCTCAGCCTATGAGTATCAGCCCAAGAATACAGATCGAGATGATGAAGAAGATGAGTTTTCTCTCATAATTTTTCATATCCAGAGAAGGCCTCCCCAAGGAGGTCAAGAAGATGGAAGAAGGAGAAGAGGAAGGACCATGCACTTCCTATTCTCAAAGAGAAGAAGGCATGAAGCATGAAGAACACTTGGAATTCGAAATTCTAAGTGAGTACCTTCCTAGATACCAAGCTAAACCTAGAGCCTTCAAAGATACTCTAGCTTTACCACAATTTATTCAGCAGAAGGAAGAGAGAAGACCCCACAACTATGGGATGATGAGAGGCAATAGATTTCTATTTTCCACCTTTGATGGATCACTCACATGTGCATCAGAGGCTTGGGTGATGAAGCTAGAGGCTTTCTTTCCACTACATCCTGTAGTAGATAGAGAGGCTATAGAAGTTGCAGCAGTGCACCTTGAAGGTGCAACAAGGACTTGGTGGTTTAGACATTGGAGCCATGAAAGGGTATCCACTCTTGTTGAGTTTTCTCGAGAGATGATCAGAAGATTTGGCCAAAGGAGGGAGGAGCCCTCACCACCAGTTGAATGGGAATGTACCAACGCTGTTGAGACCATGGAGGAGCATCCATCATCTTCAACAGTTTGGGAAGCCAACACATATGAGGAGGAAACTCTTGTAGCCCTGCAAGGAGCCTCCAAATTTCACCAAGGTATGCTTGAATGTCCATCTATTTTCATTTCTACAAACATTATGGATGGGTCCACATCACTGCATATTTTTAACTTAGAGTAGCATAATTGCATTGTGTTTTACAAGAGAAGTGATGAAGAAAGGAGGAATCATTCCTCATGGGAGCATTCACATGGCAGCTTCATTCATGAAGCAATGGAGGAAGAAGAGATAGATGAGAGACATATTGAAGTGAGAAACACTTTCTCCTTTCGATATGACACTCTCTCAATGAGCATGCCACAGCTCAAAGAGAAACTTATACTTGCAGTAGATCCAAAGCCTCTTGGTTTTGGAAGGCCATGCATGAGGAGGAGATCTTCCAGAGAGATTTCAGTGGAGGTGCACTCCCACACATCATGGAGTGCAAGATTCTTCAATAGTTTGAGGAGGTTCTTCCCTTCTCACAGGAGCAGATAGATGATGGAGGACATCTTCAGATGGATAAAATATCTCATGCTTGTGTTGGACATCCCTGGAGCCATACACAACATGATGGAAGGTTTTTTCCTACCACCTATTTGGATCCTTATGGGATCAAATTGATCCTTGGGAAGATTGCATTTCAAAATCCCATGAAATGAAGAAAATTTATTTGGGATGATGGTAGCCCTCATGGTAGGAGTACCAAGTTGGATGATGGAAGGAGACATCCACAATTGGTTGAGTGGATGTGGATGAGGAGCAAGAGGCTAGTAAGCCAATTGCAGATCTATGACACAGGGAAGTAGGAGGCTTGGCTGCGCTGGTTACTCTTGAAGGAGTTTGGCCATCACTTGGCTTACACTTTTTCTAAGGGTACGAGGATGGAGGAGATGTGGTAGGATGCTTGCATCATTGAGAAGAAAAGAGCACGGGTGCATAGTGTTGATATGATATGCATATCATTCATTATGTTTTCATCACATGGATTTTATGATGGAGGTATGGGGAGGCAGCAAAATCCTTTGTTGCTTTGCTTGTTCTTGGGAGAGCAAGAGCAGATTTGCTCTCACACTTTGCATGATGTTGCAGGAGGAGGAAATGGCATTATCTCCTTGACCTTTGATGATAAAGAGGTACTTCAACCTTGGGAGGAACTTCTCATGTGTAGTAGAATTATGAGAGATATCTTTGACAAGGAGCATGTAAAATAATGGAGCTATGAGTTGGAAGGAGCTTGTTTGCATGGGCCAACAACGTTGTCACTTGGGAGCTTGGGGTTATTGTTGGAATGTCCCCAGGATATCTTCACACTTGATGCACTTGGTGGACAAGGAGGAGGTGATAAATATGGAGTAATGGATGGAGACATCTATTGATGTGTTATGTTCTTCTTGGCTTGGATTTCCCAGTACATGAGGAAGGATCCTCATGCAGCACATGATTCATTTCTCTTTATGAGAGTATGTCATATCCCTATGGAGTATTTTTTTATGGACCCTATCATGATCTTTCTCTTAGCACATGGTAAGGATCTTGTTGTTTCATTTAGTGATCTGCATACTCTTACCATTTTTATGCAGTGCACTGCTCCACAAGAGGGCTAGCTTTTCATTGAGCTCCATGGTCAACATTGGGCCAAATTATATGATGGAGACAACCATATTTTATATGGCCTTGGGAAAGTGTTTTATTTCATGTATGATCAGTTTATGTACTTAGCCAATTGCTATTTATCAGTATATTTCATGACATACACAATTATCCATGTAACACAAAATGACTTTCCATGTAATTTTCTGAAGCAGTAGTTTGGGAAACTACGCTGTCACTACTGGAAAAACAGTTGGTACCTTCCTACACCACATGAAACCTTTAGAATTTTCCTCATTTTTTTGCTGATCATGATTCCATTTGTTGATATGGATCTCATTTGTATTGGAAGCATGATTAGGAGAGAGACACATGATTTGGGTGTGTCCTTGAGGGGAGAGGATTCCCCCACTTTTTGCATTATATGTTCTAATGGGAGCATGAGAGGAGATATGGCCATCACTGCCAAACACTTATTTCCTTTTGTTGAGATGGACCATATGATTGATGGGATGCCATATGATGATGTTTTCTTATCCATCACATATGGGTTTATTTGGGTCAGCTTGATTCACAGCACTAGAGGAGAGATCTTTGGGGATCTAGTCTTCATTTTGCCACTTGAGGGAAATTATTTTGCAGCCCAGGATCAATATTTTATCTAAACTTATCATAAGTGGAGAGAAGGACAACATGGGGTAGGCTATGATGCTTACCATGTTCAGATTTTCAGGCCACCTTCATTTCCGAAGCTTGAGGTGGAAGGAGATTACCATGAGTTGCCATGTTGGGAGGTAACTCACTTTGTATGGATGATTTCTTGGGGATGGGAGATTCATGTGGGGATGGAAGATCCAAATTTATTTTCAGCTCCATGCCTCAAGAAGGCCCCTCATGTCTATCTTTACAGTTTCTTGAGGACAAGCAACATTTGGGAGGGGAGGACTGTAATATTCCAAAATTTTCATGCAACAAATTTGAAATATTAATTTTTCTTGTATCATCTAGGAGATGAATAAAATGGGTAAGAAGACCCATAAGAAGGAATAAAATCCCTCATAGTATGAAAGGGATCACTATAGTAGCTTGATTTTTCACCTTCCAGTGTGAAAAGGGGATTTTGCAAATGGACACGGTCTAGTTTGACCAAGTCAAACTGCGCAGAGGAAGGAGGTGGAAAGCACTTAGAGAAACAACACAGTATTAATGGGAAGAGGTTTCTTTGGTGGAAGAAACCCTAAGGAGTGGGACCCATGGTGAGAGGGATCTCACTTGTTTAAAAGGATGGCAAGGCAACCATTGTTTCTCATGTTATTGAATATAGAATTTGTCTGCTTAGACTCTTGGTGCATTCTCCTGCTGTTTAGCAGAATTGACGGGAAATTCTTGTTTAGGATTCCTTCTCCTTATTGAGAGGCCTCTTG
This sequence comes from Pinus albicaulis, assembly GCA_034641835.2. Classification (NCBI taxonomy): domain Eukaryota; kingdom Viridiplantae; phylum Streptophyta; class Pinopsida; order Pinales; family Pinaceae; genus Pinus; species Pinus albicaulis. The sequence goes on along the minus strand of MU968382.1, from coordinate 10,520,006 downwards.
AGGGATTTTTCTTCATTCTCCACATTTCTTGGCTCAAGCCCAAAGCCACCTCCTTCAGTCACAACATTATTCCTGAGGAAGGGTAACTTTGTGTTGCAAGATGTTGCAGTGGAGGGTTCCACAACACCATTTCCTTGGCTCATATTTCAGAGGAGGGAGCTTCTATTCCTCTGGGAGGCTAGTGAGGGAGATTCCTAAGCTTATTTCAGATCATTGGCATCAGGCCAAGCACTTCCCATCACCAACAACACAACCCCTTCTCTAGATTGCATTATTTCTGAGCGCCATTGAAGTAGGGACTTGCTCCACCATTTTGGAGGGTGACATCTTCAAGGATTGGATCAGCATTTCACTTGAGAAATCCATTAGATGAGATTCAGCCATCATATGTAGCATCATCAGCTATCTTCATCCATTTCCAGTTTCTGAGTTGCAGCTGTTAGCCATCTATAAATTTTTCATATACTATGATGGCTAAAACAGGTATGTTAGTCTTCAAGAAACAAATTTGGAGAAAATATGTGAGTTCTTGAAGCCTTTTTATGTATCTTTTCCAAAGGATCCATCTCACTAAGGTCTTCACAAAAGCCCCACTGATTCATAAAGAAAACTGCCTTCAAAATCATAATCCTTATCATTTCTCCATTTCAAAATGTGTCCTTATTTTTCCCCCCATTTTCCCCTTATTTACCCTTTATTACCCATCAAAACCCCTTTAAACCATTAAAACCAATTTATAATGGTTTAAACCTCCTTTTTATACTTATCGGAATCCTTGAAAAGGCTTAAAAAACCTTCATTTCGACCTAATTGCACTCCTTTTTCAGACATTAGGCTTTAAGTGCTTTTCGGCTTAGCCTTAGCCCCCTTTTTCCGCCATGCGACTATGCCCTCTGACCAAGCGCTAAGCCCATTGGCTATCGGCCATCGCAGTTCCCCATTTTTCTCTTTCCCCTTGTATTTTCTTCTACTGATGGCTGATTCCCCCAAGCCAATCTCCACCGTTGATCCTGTTTAAGATCTGATAGTCCTCGCTCCATCGGTGCATCACAATTTGGCGATTCCCATTCCCACTTCCATCCTCTACCAATGAAATATCCATCGTTCATTCTCCCCAGATCGGACGTTCTGTGCATCATTCCATCGCATCGACGCATTTCCCTTTCCTTGTTCCCACTCCTTTTTTCTGCTGATGGAACTCCCCGCCGATAAAATCCTGACTGTCGATCTCCCTCAAATCAGACGATCCATGCTGCATCGCACTTCGCCTTCTCCATCGCATCGCTCCATTGCAATCGCTCCCTCCACATTTCCTCCTCCCGTCTATCCGAATCTCTGATGTGCATGTGCCCCTGATTGTATCTCCACTATTGATCTTCCTAATCCAATGGCCAGCGGGACTCCTCCCTGTTCTCCCCCTTGTACCTCCATGGTCCCCCCACAATAGATCCTGACCGTTGATCTCATTAATCCAACGGTCAGTGCTTCATCGCTATTTCATCTGTCCCCTCGCCCATATGTTATATTTTATACCCTCCCGCTATTTATCTCTATCATTGATCCTCTAGATCCAATGGTCATCACTCTTTCAAATTTTCGGTGACCCTCTTGACCATTTGTGATTTGCGTGACATTGTGAATAGATCCCAACCGTCGATCCTCCAAATCTGACGGCCCAGAATTGATTTCGTGCCCATTTCACCAAAAAATTTTAACATGCATTTTCAACGCGAAAAATGTGGCTTTTGGTTGGACACGCGTCAACCCCTAAACATTATCGCATTCCCCCAACCCATTACCGCTTACCACCTTCTGGCCACGCGAAAACCACCGGTTTTCTGCAAAACATCCCCTTCCTGTTTTCACGCCCTAATTCAAAATTTCCTCTGTTTGCGTCATTCCGCCATGAAATTTCCCCAATACGACACATCTCCCTTCCTCTGCAAATGCTCCAACACCCATCCCGAAGCCTCTGATCATAGTTTATCCAAAAAATGTAGGTTTTCATAATATGTTTTATGTTTGAGTGCAGGTTTAATGGAAACCTGAAGTTTACAGGCTCGTCCACAGCAACATCTAAGTTGGGAAAGGCCGAGGTGACGATCCTCAGGGTTCTAACAAGCAAGATGGGAGATCTGGGGTTTGATTCCAAGCATTTGATCGATGTAATCACAGAAACCCTCCAAAATGCCAAGAAACCCCTGCAAACAAGAAAATAGAGAGATTAAAGGCTTAATCGAAGAAATCAAAGAAAAGTGAGGATTAGCATAAAGAGAAAGGATTAAAGCACAAAGTATGAAGATTTAAATATTAATATGTAGTTTAAAGGATAAAGACAAACGGTTAAGAAATAAATGAATTTTTTAATGGAAAACAGATAAAAGACAATGAAGTGAGATTAACAAAGGATCTAGGATAAAGGATCTAAAAGCACAGTTATTGACTAATCCATCATAAAGTAGTAAGACTGAGTATTAAAAGCAAATCAAATATTAAAGGCCTATTACCAAGTGTAAAGGTTAAACAAAGACAAAATTTTAGGCTACAACAGCCTCGAATACATCAAAAGGAAGCATTTATTCCCTTAGAATATCTAATTGACACCTTTTACCCATTCTTTATCTGCAAAGGAAAACAATAAATTATTACACAAAAGAATATATTTTAAAACTGTCAGAAAATTTATTGTAAATATAAGATAAAGCCTTAAAAGTAAATCTTTTCCACCTATATTTATCTAATAAATTAAGACAAAGTTATTTAAATAGAGATGTAGCTGCAGATATTCTTACCTTATGCCCTACGTGGTTTTCAAGGCTAGGAACACATTACTCTGTAATAAATGAAATTCGAACCCTAAAAAATAGTTCCACCTCCTCATTTGCAGCATAAATATTGCACTGGAACTCATTGTAAATGTTGGATTTTGATTACTGATGATGGAATAATACATATTCCTTTGAAGCTCTTGAAGAGAAATTGATGTCTTGGAACTCATGCATGATCTGATTTGCTTGTTGATGGAGAAGGATTGTTTGCAGGATCCATAGGCTTGGTTGATGGTGAAGTTTTCTTTTTGTTTATGATTTCTAGTTTTCCATTATGTTTTCCATCTTTCTATGTTACAGTAGGACAAAGAATTTAGATTAAGAAATGTTTCTAATGGCACCTTAAATCTGTTTGTCCTTCACTGCCTTAATGTTTTCTTCTACTAAGATACATTAGAGAAATCATCTATTGCTCTCTAACAAGTTCTTAGCTCATCTATTTCTTGAATAATTTAGATCAGTTAGCATCAATTATGTTGAGAATGCAGCAAGATGATGGAGCTTAGTGAAATGAAGTCGCCTTCACTAAGTGGGCCCGCAGGCAAATTCTGGCGCAAAATCTATTTTTAGATTATGTCTATTTTTAGACATATGGAGCATGGTTCAGGGATTCCAGTTTGAGATTCTTGGAGCATTGTTCATGTTGGTAAAAATAGATGAGACTCTATTTTTTAGGTCGAAGAGGTCGAAGGCTATTTTTAGACTGCCTCTCCTAAAAATAGGGCAGTCAAATATTATTTACCCTTAATAATATTTGGACTATAAACAACAGTTTACTCTCTTGGAGCACTTCAGTTCGATCCTTGGAAGTGGCTCATGCATCTGACAGAGGAATCACATGGTTCCTAAGGGTTTTATGGCATCATGCATGGTTGACTTCAGTTGGACTTCAGTGGTAGAAGTTTGGAGGAGTTAATGAGACAGATAGTGGAGTTGTGTTCTGTTTATTTTAGTTGAACTGGTTGAGATTAGTTTAACTAGCTAATCAATTATTTATGAGTGGAGTGAATTAAATATTATTTAATTCATTAATTAGTAACTCATTATTAAACTCAAGAACACATCAGTTCACTACAGTGCATGATCAGTTCAGTGGAGACCAGTGAAAGAGGTAGATGAAAGGGTGGAGTTAGCTATCAGTGGCGACATCAGTTGTGCATGAGATTTGCACCACACTTGGAGGAATTTCCCATGATGATTGTGATGTCAAGCCAAGGAGATTCGAACCTTGGATCTCTATTTAGACAGGCCATGATTGCGCAATAGAGGCAAGGCAATTAGTGGTGAGTTTTGAACCAGTAACCTGTTCAAAACTGAGCTAGTTTGTGTGTAACTTTATGAGAAAGTACTGAGTACTTGTGAGGAGTATTGTACCGAGTTTGTTACATGATTTCTCCATTATAATATACACAATAGCTGCGGGGTTTTCAGCTATAAGCTTTCCCCATACATACTGTGTTAATGTGTATGATGATTTGATGTGTTATCGCTTGATTTTATTTCCGCATGTGTGATGATCTGAGTTGATCTGAGTGGAAGAGATTATGTGTTGCATATAAATTTGAATTGTATGTGATCAGGATAGTCTCGGTAGATAATTAATCATTATTCAGCAAATTTCTACATGGTATCGGAGCTATTGAAGGCTAAGAGATTGGATCATCAAGCAAAGGATTACAACCTATTTGCAGACGTAGTCTCCACGTTGCCGTGTAGCCTCCTGACCATCTTTCTTCTTTTAAAGTGAAAGGTCTCGGGTAAATGCCTTGCATTTATATTTGTGGTCGTGGAACAATTTTTTTCTCACTTATCCACAGTAGCTGCTGAGTTTTTGAAGTGAATTCAATTTTGGCGTTAGCTTTGGATTCTTATGCTTGCATGAAAATGTCTTTCAATCTGCTTACACTCGAATATGCTCGCTGCGTTCGAACTATGTTGCATGGAAGGACTGCATGGAAGCGTATTAGAAGATAATGGTCTAAAGGAGTTCGTAGATACGGATGTCCAAAAGCCCACCGATCCTGCTGAAGTCGAAGTATGGCAAAAGAAGATGGCGAAGTGTCGAAGGATCCTGTTGGAGGGCGTCAAGGATCATATTGTATCCAGCCTGCATGGAAAGGCTACTCCATATTTAATGTGGAAAGCCTTGACGGATCTATTCCAGAGTAAGAGCGACCAAAGGAAGCTGGCGCTCAAAGATAAGCTCAGGAACATCAAGATGGAGAAGGGCGACAGTATCGCCAAATACCTCACGAAGTTCACTCAGTGCAGAGATGAGCTGGGAAGTGTGGGGGTGACCGTCGAAGACGAGGACATGGTCGACCTGGCTCTCCTTGGTCTTCCGAAGGCTTGGCACTCATATCAAGATAGTGTCAATGGTCAGGAGAAGCTGCCGGGATGGGAGCGCCTTTGGGCGGATCTCATGCAGGAGGAGATAAGGAGGACTACTCGAGATGGATCTTCATCAAAGGGAGCTGATGAAGAAAATTGCGCTTTGGTGGCCAAAGCAAAGAAGGGGAAGGGTAAGAAAACCTCTCATTCTGGTGCTAAGGGCAAGAAGCAGGATATGGCGAAAGTGAAGTGTTTTCACTGCCATGATCACGTACATTATGCTACCAATTGTCCAAAGAAGAAGAAGAACAAGCAAGCGGGAAGATCTGCAGATGGAGAAGCTTTGGCTTCTGCTGGGCTTGAGAGCTGAATTTTCACCAATTGTGCCGTTTGGTTTCCATGCCGGGATCGGCAGTGGTTCTCGATTGTGCCGGTGCGTCATTTTGCTATGACGGAGATCGGATTTGTTCTCAGACCGAGGACAAAGATTTGGGTGTGCACATCGAGATGGGCGATGATGGTAGATACAGTGCGACTGGTATCGGTACCATATCCTTTCAGAGGGAGTCTGGTAAACCCTTTGTATTGAAGGATGTCATGCATGTACCCGGATTGAAGAAGAACTTGATCTCTGTGGCGATGTTGGAGGATAAGGGGTATGATGTGGTCTTCAGCAAGGAAAATCCTTCCTGCGCAGTAAGACTACTGGAGAGACCCGGAAGATAGGGGTTCGAACCAAGAACCCTTATCAGTTGCAGGTAGATGGCTGCGCAGCTATGGCATGCAAGGCGGGAGAAGTGGTGAGCCGGGATGATGAGGGCGAACTATGGCACAGGAGATTGGGCCACCTTCACCATGGAGCTTTGAAGATTCTGCAGCAAATTTCTACTGGACTTCCTAAGGGCACCCTTGCGCAGTCAGATCAGTGCAAGGGGTGTACTTTAGGGAAGTATGTGAAAGCCACCTTTCACGAGAAGGATAGTCGCGCCACGACGATCCTTGAGAGAGTTCACACAGACGTGTGTGGTCCTTTCTCATTTGCTTCGACAGCAAAGCACAAGTATTATGTGATCTTTGTTGATGATTTCTCTCGAAAGTGCTGGATCTTCTTCATGCAGAAGAAGAGCGATACATTCGTGAAGTTATGTGAGTTTAAAGCACTGGTCGAGAAGGAGTCGGGGAAGAAGGTGATTGCTCTAAGGAGTGATAATGGTGGTGAATTCATCTCGGGTGAATTCAAGGAGTTCTGCAGCGCAGAAGGGATTCGGAGAGAGCTCATCGCACCCCATAACCCACAGCAGAATGGGGTGGCTGAGCGGAAGAACAGAACGATCGTGGGTGTCGCACGGGCGATGTTGCATGATCAGGGCCTACCCCTTCACTTGTGGGCTGAGGCATGCAATACAGCAGTGTATGTGCAGAACCGTTGTCCTCACAAGGTTCTTGGCATGAGTACACCAGAGGAGGCTTATTCTGGCAAGAGGCCTGATATTTCCCATTTGCGGATTTTCGGATCTCCTGTCTACATGCATGTGACGAAGGATGCGAGAATGAAGCTGGATCCAACTGCTGAAGTTGGAATATTTGTGGGGTACACTGATACACCTCATAACTATCGAGTGTATGTGCCAGACAGTCGCAAGACTGTTGTGCGACGGGATATAAAATTTCAGGAGGAGAAAGCCATGTAGTGTTCGCTTGAGAGGGAGCTACACTTGCATGCAGATGAGGAGCTGTTAGTTCCTAAGGAGGAGCTTCCGGATGTGGATCACCCACAAGAGGAGGTTCAGGAGGTGGAAGAAACCACCCATGCAGCGCCAACCATCAGAGGGCGCATGCGCACTACAGAAGCTGAGCGACTGGCTCGAGATGTAGAGAAGGTTGTAGGACCACCTATAGCACAGCGCAGACAGAGGCAGTCACCGGATCGGTACACTGGATACATGGCTCTTGTGAGTCAATGTGTCGTGACGGAGCCATCCTCTTTTGAGGAAGCTGTGGAGGAACCCGCATGGGTTGATGCCATGATTGAAGAATATGATTCGATTGTCAGGAACAGTGCATGGGAGATTGTCCCAAGACCGGTGGGGAAATCAGTGGTGGGTTCGCGATGGATCTACAAGGTGAAGCAGGCGGCTGACGGGAGTGTGGAGAAGTACAAGGCGAGATTTGTCGCCCGTGGCTTTTCACAGATCGAGAGGATTGACTATGAGGAGACTTTTGCACCTGTCGCAAGGTACTCTTCCATACGGACGATCCTTGCTCTCTCAGCGCAGATGGGGTGGCACATTCATCAGATGGATGTGAAGACTGCGTTCCTCAATGGAGTTATTGAGGAAGAAGTGTACATAGAGCAGCCTGAAGGTTTTGAGATCTTCAGCAGCGAGTCGCATGTGTGCCGACTCAAGAGAGCACTGTACGGGCTGAAGCAAGCACCTCGTGCTTGGTACACTCGGATAGACAGCTACTTCACCGGGCTTGGATTCTCCAAGAGTGAGGCGGATCCAAACCTGTACCAGATTGTGGTGGAGGGGAAGCTGTTAATCATCGTACTGTATGTATATGATCTGATTTTGACTGGCGATGAGCAGTTGATACTTTCATGCAAGGGGGATCTTGCACGAGAGTTTGAGATGAAGGACTTGGGCATCCTTCATTATTTCCTGGGATTGGAGATTTGGCAGCGCAGCGGAGGACTGTTTGTTTCTCAGTGCAAGTATGCCCGGGAGATTCTGGAGAGGTTCAACATGCAAGGCTGCAAGCTTGTTGACACTCCTCTTCCTGGTGGTTGGAGGAAGGAGGATGCTACTTCAGCGGAGGTAGTGGATGCCACTGTCTATCGACAGTTGGTGGGGTCGCTTATGTATCCGGTCAATACACGACCCGATATATGCTATGCAGTTAACCAGCTTTCGCAAGCTATGGTTAAGCCTACCAAGCTCTTTTGGAAGGCAGGCAAGCATGTATTGCGCTATATTAGAGGCACATCGGGATATGGTCTATGGTACATACAGGAGGATGGAGCGAAGCTTTCTGGCTTCACTGATGCAGATTGGGCAGGGAGTCCAATGGACCGGAAGAGCACTTCTGGAGGAGTTTTCAGCATTGGGTCGACAGCAGTTTCCTGGTATAGCAGGAAGCAGAGATCCGTGGCACTCAGTTCAGCAGAGGCCGAGTACATGGCAGCTAGCTTGGCTGCATGCGAGGTTATTTGGATGAGGAAGATCCTCGCAGGATTGTTCAGGTTGCATTTGGAGCCTACAGTGATCTACTGTGATAACCAGAGTTGCATTAAACTCTCGGATAATCCAGTATTTCATGATAGGTCCAAACACATCGACATCAGGTACCATCATATCAGAGATTGTTTTCAGCGGAGAATCATGATGCTTTCATATGTTCCCACGGAGGATCAGGATGCCGACATCCTGACGAAGGCGCTCACCAGGAGCAAGTTCGAATTCCACAGAGGCAGGATAGGGGTTACAGATAATCCATATCTTGCTGAGAGGGAGTGTTGAAAATGCAGCAAGATGATGGAGCTTAGTGAAATGAAGTCGCCTTCACTAAGTGGGCCCGCAGGCAAATTCTGGTGCAAAATCTATTTTTAGACTATGTCTATTTTTAGACATATGGAGCATGGTTCGGGGATTCCAGTTTGAGATTATTGGAGCATTGGTCATGTTGGTAAAAATAGATGAGACTTTATTTTTTAGGTCGAAGAGGTCGAAGGCTATTTTTAGACTGCCTCTCCTAAAAATATGGAAGTCAAATATTATTTACCCTTAATAATATTTAGACTATAAACTTCAGTTTACTCTCTTGGAGCACTTCAGTTCGAGCTATAGAAGTGGCTCATGCATCTGACAGAGGAATCACATGGTTCCCAAGGGTTTGATGGCATCATGCATGGTTTACTTCAGTTGGACTTCAGTGGCAGAAGTTTGGAGGAGTTAATGAGACAGATAGTGGAGTTGTGTTCTGTTTATTTTAGTTGAACTAGTTGAGATTAGTTTAACTAGCTAATCAATTAGTTATGAGTGGAGTGAATTAAATATTACTTAATTCATTAATTAGTAACTCATTATTCAACTCAGGAACACATCAGTTCACTACAGTGCATGATCAGTTCAGTGGAGACCAGTGAAAGAGGTAGATGAAAGGGTGGAGTTAGCTATCAGTGGCGACATCAGTTGTGCATGAGTTTTGCACCACACTTGGAGGAATTTCCCATGATGATTGCGCTGTCAAGCCAAGGAGATTTGAACCTTGGATCTCTATATAGACAGGCCTGGATTGCGCAATAGAGGCAAGGCAATTGGCGGTGAGTTTTGAACTAGTAACCTGTTCAAAACCAAGCTAGTTTGTGTGTAACTTCATGAGATAGTACTGAGTACTTGTGAGGAGTATTGTACTGAGTTTGTTACATGATTTCTCCATTATAATATACACAATAGCTGCGGGGTTTTCAGCTATAAGCTTTCCCTATACATACTGTGTTAATGTGTATGATGATTTGATGTGTTATCGCTTGATTTTATTTCCGCATGTTTGATGATCTGAGTGGAAGAGATTATGTGTTGCATATAAATTCGAATTGTATGTGATCAGGATAGTCTCGGTGGATAATTAATCATTATTCAACAAATTTCTACAAATTATGATTTATGGTTAGCCCTGCATATTTTTGCCACTGAAATATTCTGTTCTTGGAATCATCTCTTTAAAGCAGCTTTGTCTAGGTTTGTCAAAGAAGTCTGTTTAAAATCATGCTCTTTTCCTTTCCTTAGCTAAAATTGTAAGGAAACCTTATAGCTATAACTTTGTATGTTAGAGTTTTCTCTCCTTCTATGGTTATAGTTACTTGTGTATCTTAAATGTTTTTCTGCTCTTGATGATAAAAGCTCTGAAAGTTGGATAATTTTTCTTACCTTTATAAGTTTTTATCTGAATGTTTTTCTTGGTTAATTATCTATTTTCAGTCTGAAATCAAATGGATTAGGTTTTGCTTATGCCTTTTATTCTATTGTTTTTCTTATCAATTTTATAACTCGCTCAGTTTACAAATATAAAAAAGATTCGGTTTCAACCCTTTATTTAGTTTGTTGTTCTCAATATTTATGTCCATTTCATAAATCCATCATAACCTTAAAAGATGCACCAACCAAGTAAACTTTCCCTACAAATGTTCTTAAACATCATTTACGAACTTATCTGGACCTTTTCAGACTCCATTGCCCAATGACTTAACAATCTTCCATGTTTCCTATCTAAAATCTATCAAAGTATCATACCCAACCAAAAACAATCAAAATACCCTGCACTTAACATCTAGCCTAAAATAAACCCTAATTAGTAAATAAGACATATCTTTGCACACATTGAGAGATCCCTCTTCGAATCCAGGAAGGCTAGGTCCTTGGATTCCAAAGCTTGGTTTGATGTTACCCTTGTCAATTTGTATCTCAATCAATCTAGCAAATTACAGGGAGCTAACATATTGGCGATCACGGTGGGACCTCTGAGTACATAATAGTCTAGCAAACTCTTGTAGACTCACTAATTCCTTCAATAACCATAGAAAATCAGAAAACCCCAAAAAAATTTCAGATTGGTTTCATAATAAACATTGGTGGTGGACGATAGAATATTTTACCTCCAAAAGAGCTAAAAATTTCCACCTGACGACTCCACTGGCCTCCAGTAGGCCTATTACTTCACTAGTCCTTATAGACTCCCTTGGGAATGCATTGAGCAAACCCAATCACACTGTTGGTGGACAAAAAAGTTCAAATATTCCACCTGGTGACTCCACAACCTTCAATAGACCTAATGACTCCACTAGTAGAGAACTCTAAGGCTGGTTGAAAAGATTCAGTGACCCTTTCTGATTTAGAAACATGGATCCAAGGATAGAAAAGAGATATGCTCCAATGAATTGAGATCACATCCCTGGGTTCCCACTCAAATTTCCTTAGATAGAGTGGGACAAAAACCTCCCTAGGTTTCAATATGAAAATTCTGATGACCCTTTGTTACACCTCGTCAAGTTTCATATCCATTTATGGGGGTTAAAAGCTGAATGGCATGAGGACTGCCTTATGAATATTTTCATGCTAACATTAGAAGGGAAGGCAAGGGAATGGTATGAGAGTCTAAGACCTGGTATCTTGTTTTCCTTAAAGGATATACACAAGGCATTTTATGAGCATTATAAACAAAATTCCCCGTCTTTATCATTGGCTGAAAATTATTGTGATCAATATGAAGATCTCATATAATTCCTTGTTAGCATTGATGGAGATTTGGGAAATTGGTATCATGAGGATTTGTTAGAGGAGATCCATACATTTCTTACCAAAAGTAACCATCAATATGGCCAAGAAGAGTTTATCAAGGATGAAAACCATCAAAAAATAAGAGAAGATCCACAAGAGCTCTTTGAAAAGGTTGAAACAAATAATAATCCATCTGCCCCTTTTTGTAAAATACAAGAGGAAATTCAGCCACAAGATCAACTTCCACAAAAAAGGGAAAGCAATTGTTGCCCAATCAAAAGAAAAAAAAAATGCCTCCTCCTTTAACTGAAAAAGAAATAGATCAAATGTTATCCATTACGACCTTACCTACTAAAGAAACAAAGGAACATATTGTTATTAAAATTAGAAAACCTCCTCAAGAAAACATTCAACCCTATGAGCAGTCACAAAAGGAAGAAAAACATCATAATTCTATCCAGAGAAAGAGAAAAACACCTCCCCTTTTAAATGAATAAGACAGTAATCAGATCCTAAACATGCAACTAACTTCCAAAATTTTATGTAAAGAGGATATATCTATATGTTATACTGCTGACCTATCTACTTATGCCTTTTCTCATACAGAAGCTATAAAACATATTGATGCTAATGCTAGACTACCTTCTCAAGAAAACCTGGTGCCAGGGAATGCTCCTACTCATCAGGATTATGGCTCTCAAATAGAAATCAGCTCACTCAATCAATGCATACCAAGATTTCTTGAAAGTAGCATAACATTTAATTCTAAAGCTGTCAAATCAAATAGTCATAAAGAAGGAGAAGAAATTATTTCTCAAAAGGATCCCAAGGTTATTCAAGAGAAGGAGGGAGTAATCCTAAATGAGGTCTATTTCTCGAATCCTCTAGGCCAGTTATTATTCGAGGACCCCTTTGTTGTTTCCTTAGATACTTTTAAGAAGGGAATAAAACATGCCAGGGATAGTTTGTGGTAGAGCTTAAAGGAAATTTGGAGTGATAATGTTCATAAGAAGACAAAGTGTGAGTGGCCCACCAGCATACCTAAGAGGTGGAATAAAAATAAATTATCTAGTCACTTACTCAATTGGCTATATTGGAAAAAATATTTCACCTGATAAAAGTATATTATGTATAGGTTAGATTAGTATAGATAGGTAGGAATGTCAATAAAGCTCAGCCTGTGAGCATTTAGTTAGTTTTTTGTTTTCTGCTTTTGAATTTTAAAAAAGAAAAAATACAAAAAATAATAGAAAAAGTGAAAAGAGGGCAGATTAGTAAAAGAAGAAAGGTACAACCCCATACCCAAAAAGAGAATTTCTGAAAGTGTGCAAGTCTAAATGCCAATATTGTTTCAAAATGATATCTTGTTCAGTCATCTAGCCTAATCATGGCTGAACATGCTTTAAATTTATGTCGATAAATTAGTAGAAACTTTGATTGATAAAACATTATTTCAGACTTAACTTATTCAAAGAAAGATAGATTAGGAGATTGAAAAGATATTGGTTCCACATGCTTAAAACAGAACCAAATAGGTAGATAAAGATGCCTCACAAAATAAAAATCATTGCCTTATCTTTCTGATTTATTTTTATGTAAAATAATGTTGTGTGAAAGCTCAAATTCCACTACTTGTAGTTATTCAATCATACAGCCTAAACATGATTGAGTAAATTTGAATTTCATGCTGATAGGTTAGTGAAGAATATTTTCCAAACTGTATAATCTTGGCTTATCAATAGAATAGATTAAGATAGAAAATAATGGTTCAAAAAAACTCAAAATCTGAACCAAGAAAAGGAAAAATATAGCTCTAAATGGATCAAAACCAGAGCTAGAAAAAGAATAGAAGGATGTTTAGCAATTTCAGATCTTAAGCTCGCTCAGTTTTGTTTTAAGTTTCTACAAATAAAGTCTATGTGCAGCTTGTACATAAAGCCATAGAAACCATATCAAATTAGACTGCTTAATCCTGATTTAGCTATGTTTTAAATTTCTGTTTTAGAATATAGAGAATGTAGATCTGTCAAACATCTTAATCTTGACAGATACTAGTATAGGTAGAAATAAAAGAGTTCAACTGTTTAATCTAGACTCTCGGAATAAATAAGGATAGATTTAGATTAGTTTTTCCTATTTTGAAAATAATAAAATGTTGATGTTTCAAAGGGTTTACAAGTCCAAGTGCACCCTCAGAATAAAAAATTCTAGGAAGTAGGCTGTGTAGGTAGTTGTTTGGGGAATGAATCATTCTATTAACACAAAACTGATAATCTTTTTAAACAACATAATCAAAGAAGAAGGAGGTTGTCAAAGCATAACAAATAACAAAGGCACTAGTCTACATTCCAGAGATAAATCTTTGAGGTTCTTGACACCTCCAAGGAGCTGCCATCCCCAAATGGAGCCACTGTTAGACATCTATAAAATTTTTATATACTATGATGGCTAAAACAGGTCTGCTAGTCTTCAAGAAACAAATTTGGAGAAAATATGTGAGTTCTTGAAGCCTTTTTATGTCCCTTGTCCAAAGGATCCATCTCACTGAGGCCTTCACAAAAGCCCTACTGATTCATAAAGAAAATTGCCTTCAAACTCATAATCCTCATCATTTCTCCATTTCAAAATGTGCCCTTCTTTTTCCCCCCATTTTTCCCTCATTTACCCTTCATTTCCCATCAAATCCCCTTTAAACCATTAAAACCCCTTTATAATGGTTTTAACCTCCTTTTTATACTTATCGGAATCCTTGAAAAGTCTTAAAAAACCTTCATCTCGGCCTAATTCTGCTCCTTTTTCAAACATCAGGCTTTAAGTGCTTTTCAGCTTAGCCTTAGCCCCCTTTTTCTGCCATGCGACCGCACCCTGTGACCAAGCGCTAAGCCCATCGACTATCAGCCATCGCAGTTCCCCATTTTCCTCTTTCCCCTTATATTTTCTTCTTCCGATGGCCGATCCCCTGAGCCAATCTCCATCGTTGATCCTTTTTAATATCTGATGATCCTCCCTCCATCGGCGCATTGCACTTCAGCGATTCCCATTCCCACTTCCATCCTCCGCTGATGAAATCTGCGTCATTCATTATCCCCAAATTGGATGGTCTGCGCATCGTTCCATCTCATCGACGCATCGCCCTTTCCTCGTTCCCACTCCTTTTTTCCATCGATGGAATTCCCCACCGATAAAATCTCAACTGTCAATCTCCCTCAGATCATACAGTCCGCGCTACATCACACTTCGACTTCTCCATCACATCGCTCCATCGCAATTTGTCCCTCCACATTTCCTCCTCCCATCTGTCTGGATCTTCGATGTGCACGTGCCCCTGATCGTATCTCCGCCGTTGATCTTCCCGATCCAATGGCCAGTGGGACTCCTCCCTATTCTCCCCCTTGTACCTCCATGGTCTTCCCGCAACAGATCCCGACCGTTGATCTCGTTAATCCAATGGTCAGCGCTTCATCACTATTTCGTCTGTCCCCTCGCCCATATGTTATATTTTGCACACTCCTGCTATTTATCTCCACTGTTTATCCTCTATATCCAATGGTAATTGCTCTTTTGCATTTTCTCTGACGCTCTTGACTGTTTGTGATTTGTGCGGAATTGCGAATAGTTCCCAACCATCGATCCTCCAGATCTGATGACCCATAATTGATTTCGCACCCATTTCACCAAAAAATTTTAACACACATTTTCAATGCGAAAAAGTTGGTTTTGAGTTGGACATGCGTCAACCCCTAAACATTATCGCATTCCCCCAGCCCATTACTGCTTACCACCTTCTGCCCACGCGAAAACCGTCGGTTTTCTGCAAAACCGCCCCTCCCTGTTTTCACGCCATAATTCAAAATCTCCTCTGTTTGCGTCATTCCGCCATGAAATTTCCCCACCACAGCACATCTCCCTTCCTCTGCAAATGATCCAACACCCATCCCGAAGCCTCTGATCATATTTTATCCAAAAAATGTAGGTTTTCATAATATGTTTTATGTTTGAGTGCAAGTTTAATGGAAACCTGAAGTTTACAGGCTCGCCCACAGCAACATCTAAGTTTTAAAAGCCCAAGATGACGATCCTCAGGGTTCTAACAAGAAATATGGGAGATCTAGGGTTTTATTCCAAGCATTTGATTGATGCAATCATAGAAACCCTCCAAAATTCCAAGAAACCCCTGCAAACAAGAAAACAGAGAGATTAGAGGCTTAATCGAAGAAGTCAAAGAAAAGCGAGGATTAGCATAAAGAGAAAGGATTAAAGCACAAAGTTCGAAGATTTAAAGATTAATCTATAGTTTAAAGGATAAAGACAAAGGGTTAATAAATAAATGAATGTTTTAATGGAAAACAGAGAAAAGACAGTGAAGCAAGATTAAAAAAGGATCTAGGATAAAGGATCTAAAAGCACAATGTTTGACTAATCAATCATAAAGCAATAAGACTGAGTATTAAAGGAAAATCAGATATTAAAGGCCTATTACCAAGTGTAAAGGTTAAACAAAGGCAACAGTTTAGGCTACAATGGCCTCAAATACATCAAAAGGAAGAAATTATTCCCTTAGAATATCTAACTGACACCTTTTACCCATTCTTTATCTGCAAAGGCAAACAAGCAGTTATTACACAAAAGAATATATTTTAAAACTGTGAGAACAGTTATTGTAAAGATAAGATAAATCCTTAAAAGTCAATCTTTTCCACCTATCTTTATCTCAGAAATTAAGACAAATTTATTTAAACAAAGAAGTAGCTGTAGATATTCTTACCTTATGCCCTGCGTGGTCTTCAAGGCTAGGAACGCATTACTCTATAATAAATGACATTTGAACCCTAAAAAATAGTTCCACCTCCTCATTTGCAGCATAAATATTGCACTGGAACTCATTTTAAATGTTGTATTTTGATGACTGATGCTGTAATAATACATATTCCTTTGAAGCTCTTGAAGAGAAATTGATGTCTTGGAACTCATGCATGATCTAATTTGCTTGTTGATGGAGAAGGATTGTTTATAGGATACATAGGCTTGGTTGATGGTGAATTTTAATTTTTGTTTATGTTTTCTAGTTTTCCATTATGTTTTCCATCTTTCTATGTTGCAGTAGGACAAAGAATTTAGATTAAGAAATGTTTCTAATAGCACCTTAAATATGTTTGTCCTTCAATGCCTTAATGTTTTCTTCTGCTGAGATACATTAGAGAAATCATTTATTGCTCTCTAATAAGTTCTTAGCTCATCTATTTCTTGAATAATTTAGATCAGTTAGCATCAATTATGATTTATGGTTAGCCTTTCATATTGTTGCCACTGAAATATTCTGTTCTTGGAACCATCTATTTAAAGTAGCTTTGTCTAGGTTTGTCAAAGAAGTCTGTTTAAAATAATGCTCTTTGCCTTTACTTAGCTAAAATTGTTTTAAGGAAACCTTATAGCTATAACTTTGGATGTTAGAGTTTTCTCTCCTTCTATGGTTATAGTTACTTGTGTATCTTAAATGTTTTTTCTGCTCTTGATGATAAAAGCTTTGAAAGTTGGATAAGTTTTCTTACCTTTCTAAGTTTTTATCTGAATGTTTGTCTTGGTTAATTATCTGTTTTCAGTCTGAAATAAAATGGATTAGGTTCTTCTTATGCCTTTTATTCTCTTGTTGTTCTTATCAATTTTTTAACTTCCTCAATTTACAAGTATATAAAGGATTCGGTTTCAACCCTTTATTTAGTTTGTTGTTCTCAATCTTTATGTCCATTTCATAAATCCACCATAACCTTAAAAGATCCACCAACCAAGTAAACTTGCCTTGCAAATGTTCTTAAATACCATTTACGAACTTATCTGGACCTTTTTAGACTCCATTGCCCAATGAATTAACAATCTTCCATGTTTCCTATCTAAAATATATCAAAGTATCATACCAACCAAAAACAATCAAAATACCCTGCATTTAACACCTAGCCTAAAATCATCCCTAATCAGTAAATAAGACATATCTTTGCACACATTGAGAGATCCCTCCCCGAATCCAGGAAGGCTAGGTCCTTGGATTCCAAAGCTTGGTTTGATTTTACCCTTGTCAATTTGTATCTCAATCAATCTAGCAAATTATAGGGAGCTAACAGTAGCTGCTACTCCGACATTTCTGTAGATTTGCCATTTTGTGTATATTTTAGCCAATCCTTTTAAGGATTGTGTATTGTTGTTTTCCTGGGGTTGAGATCTTGCTCCCCCATTTTATTTGAGCTCTATATTGTCATATTTATGTATTGACATCATTTTTCAGCAGTCACTCTCCATATACTGCACAGTCATAGCCAGGGCTATTAATATGTAGCAGTATTTCTCCATTTGCTATGTATATGTTTATTTGAGGTTGAATTTCCTAGCTTGAGATATCATTTCCTCAAATAATTGTACACATTTGATACTATAATATCAAGGGGAAGGCTATTTACATCTTCTTATCTCACAGTTAATCAAAATAACACTGTTTCTCTAGTTCTTTTTCTTACATTGTTGTAGTCCCTTCATCAGGCATTTTATAAAGACAACTAGGTGTGGGAGATATGTTTAACCCACCTATAGGGATTTATTTTGAGCCACCTCTTCGATTTCAGTCTTAGATGCATTGATATAAGGTATCCAGGTCTTGTTTTCAAATCTTGTAGCAGCCATTCCTGGAAAATGCGTTTTCCAGCCATGCCTTGCTAATAGTTACCATTTTGGGATATTACAGATTGGCCTATGTAGTTGGTTATTTTTAATACATTCATGTATGATTCAAACTAATTACAATAGTTTTTTGCACTAATATATACTAATTGTGCATAAGTGATTGCTATGCATGAATGACATATGTTTATGAGTCTATGATGTGAACCTGTTAGCTATTTACTATTATGGACACCATGACCTTATTTAGGTTGAGTTGATGTGTCATGAAGTTGTATTGTGATAATCTATATTTATTGTGAAAACAATACAGCCTCCCCTAAGATGCATCGAGGTATGATTTTTCTTATGTCATGTACTGTATGCTTAATTGTTTGATTATGTCATCTATTTGGTGTTTGAGTGATTTTGTGTCTATTACATCATCTGGTTGATTTATTTAGCATGGTATGTTTACAATTTGTTTAAATTTTGATTAATTGCATGAAATGAGTGTATGTGTATGTAATATTGCATGAAGAAATGGTCTTGTTTTAAGTTGGTTTTACTAACACACAAGTGTTTGGATGGATGATAGGTACCTAAGTGTAAGTAGGTGATACGTGTAGCATTATGTATTATTATTGATGAAAGTGAGTTGACCGATGGATTATGACATGGTTGTTAGTATTGGTAAAATTTAATTTAGAATTGATTGATATGTTGTCTTGATGTTGATACATATGGTTGACATGTGCATTCAGTTACAGGTCAGTGTGCTTGGCACAACAAGGTAAGGTAACTAGTATGTTGTTATGATTATTTATGAACTAACAATTATGTGCTTATGGAAGTATCATGCAGGGGATTTCGTGGAAAAAGAGACTACTATTAATTATTGAAGAAGGCTTAGGCTGAGATTTCCCTTGGAAGTATTGGGAACCATGGGGATTTAGTCATGGTGTTTGTTGCTAAGTCTTTTGGTTTCGGTCTTTTTGATTTGTTTGCACTTGATTTTCCATTTTTTATTGTGTCTAGTGTATGGCCATACCACTTTGTTGGTGCTATTTTATTATTATTGGTTTTTGTGGTATTATTCTTGATTGGTTCTTGTTCTTTCCTTTTATGTATTATGAGTCTTGGGCATTGGTTTTGGGAAAGAGGAATTTAATGGAGCTCGGGAAGATCTGAATGAAATCCAACAGGTAATGTAAGGGATGAATGGAGCTCAGTGCATGTGTAATAATAGCGGAAAGTAAGACTATGACAACGATATGGATTGGCTGAGTCCATTGTGGTAAATGGATGGTGGTAGGACAATCATAAGAAAGGTAAATTAAATGGATCTAAGGTATTATATGCCTTGGATATGTTGGGAATAATTATTCTCAATATTGTGCATATTGTGCATGGATAAAGGAATTTCTCTCAACCTAGACCTTATGATATATGGTAATCATGTTGTGATCATAATTATGATGATGTCTATATATGCATGTATGTCTGTATCTATCTTATGAGATCTCAGATTGCTTTATTTTGATGTTTTTATATATATTTATGTATGTATGTATGTATGTATGTAGGTATCTATGTCATTGTATGATAGGGTTTTCAGGGATCATCCTTGTGGAGGAATGATTTCTTATGTTGATGAATGGCATGAAGAGGTTCCTAGCTATGAGGAATCAAGTGGCAGAGTAGCCTTGACAGATCTATGTGGTCAATATCACGTGGATATGATTTAATATTATATGCTTGTACTATGCCTATGTTTATGTTATGGATAGGTAATGTTGAGGGGTACATGAGTGAAGTGAAAGTAGTGTGGTCTGTGACATGCTAGGATAAGCATGGATAGTGGAAAGACACTAGAAGAAAAATTGCATGTGGGGTCAGTGTGTGGTCTATGGATTTTCAATGCTATTGTTGTGTATATGTTGTGCATGTTGAATATTCCCTTATTGTACCTAATGTGATGTGTAATGTTTCATATGTAGTATTGTGTACATATGATGTTGTATGCATGTTGCATATGTAATGCCAACTGTAGATGGTGCTATGTACATGTTGGATATGTGGTGTTGTGTGCATATGGTGTTGTGCACATGTTGGATATGTGATACTGTGTACGTATGGTGCTATGTACATGTTGAATATGCAATGCTATGTACATATGGTGTTTTTTGCGTGATGTACACATGGTGATATGTGCATTTTATGTTGTTTGCATGATTGTACACATGGTGTTATGGGCATGTGGTGTTGTGTACAACTTGTACATGTGGTGTTGTGTGCAGGCGATGTCGTGTACATGTCGTGCATGTGGTTTTGTTTACATATGGATTCATGTACATGTCGTGCATGTGGTGTTGTGTACATGAGGTGTGTACACATTGTACAAGTGGTGCGGTGTACATTTGGCATTGTGTACATTTTGTGCAAGTGGTGCCATGTACATGTGATGCAGTGCACACATTGTGTATGTAGTGTGTGTACAGGTGGTACTGTATACATTTTGTGCATATGGTACTTGTATATGTGTGGTATTGTGTGCATATCGTACATGTTGTGTTGTAGGCATTTGATGCTATGTATGTGCATGGTTTAGTCGTGGTATTGTGACATGTGTATTCATTGTGTGGTACTCTATATATCTATATTTTGTATGTTGGTGTAGGCATAGGTGTATGTCTTATGTTGTACATAGAAGTATAGGTCTATGTGTTACGTTGTGTTCCAGATATGGGGGTATGAATTGTGTGGTGTTGTACGCCTTGTGTGGATGTATGTGTTGTGATGTACATTGTGTGTATGTGTACGTGCTTCGGTAATTTGCAAAAATCCGATGCGATGCGATTTATTGCAATTGAATTTCGAAGGAACAAACATTATATTCACTCATGATACTAAAATCCCGATGCGATACACCATCATCGCAATCGGAAATCGGCGGAGATCATGAAATCTTATTTATTGTCCCTCTTGAAAATCCCCGATGCAATTAATACTTAATCTTTATATTTACATTGTGCATATGTTATTTATTCATCGCAATCGCACGATTCAAAGGGAAAGTTTTAGGTTCTCATTTCAAAACCGTCGATCTCTGATTGTACGTTTATTATTAATAAAAAGTCAAATGAATGATGGTTATTGATTCTATTTCGAATACGTTGAGTGTGACTTCTAAAGAGAGCATTTAAGTTTAAAATACGGAGTTAATAAATGAAAATCAACAAATAGATCTTTCATATAGTTGTTCTCTTTATTCTCTTTTTACCACGTCTGAAAGCTTTTCTCCATTGCAGAACTACAAAACACCCAATCCTTTCATTCACTGAGCAAGGGAAATGTTACCAGACAACGAAATGTCTAAAAGATCTAGAAGGCATGTCCAGGTCTTTGAAGAATATCAAGAAATTGATGTGGCATTCTTTTCCATTTAATTGTGGAGATTTTACTCTTAATAACTTCACACATGCTGAGAAGGAGGTTATCAAAATAAGAGATCTTAAGCTCTCAACAGTCCTAGGAAGGAAATATGACCCAAAGAAGGTGGCGTTTGATTTCACCACTTTAGTTTCAATCGCTCGATTTGAGCATGAACTAGATAAGTTTGATGATTTGTTTGTTTCTGTTGATAATTTTTCCCAAGTCTATAACTTATCCAAGTCTAAATTTCAGACTGAAGAGATGAATAAATTCATGTTATTTAGAAGCAAGAGACTTCTCAAATCTCCTCTAGATCAATTAATAATTCCTATGCAAGAGTCTAAAACATAGCAAAAGGAAAAAGAGGATGCATCTGGCAAAGCAGCTAAAGAAACATCTACCAGCAGGGTCAATGAACAGACACAGAAGGAAGTCACAGGAACTAATCCTGTTGTGTAGAAAGAAAACACTAGCGGCAAACCCGATGTGCAAAAAGATAATACTAATGGTAAACTCAATGTACATATTGATCAGCAATCTACAACTCAGATAGAAAAGGAAAGCACAGGTACTGAGATCAATGTGCATACTGAGAAAGAATACACAGGAGGTAAGGCTATTGTACAAGCAATGAAAGGAGATATGAGAAATAATCTAGATTCTCAACTTGGAAGAGGAAAAAATACTGAGAAAGTAGTGGAATCTACTGAACTTATAGTTTCTTCCCATATGCTGAGCCAATATGAGAAAGTTTCCCAGCAAATAGTACAACAAAATAATCCCCAAGTTAAAGTTCTGGAAGATCAAGATATGGCAGTTATTCCTGAATATCCTACAGGTGAAATTATGTTGAAAGTAGAGGAAATTCCTCCTCTAGACATATTTTATAGTCCTAAGCATAGGGCTATTATTAGAAAATAGAGGAAGTGGAGAAGGACTGAATAGGATTCACTTTCAACATCACAAGTGGAATTTATGAACATTGTTTATAAAAATGTTGAGGTGAATTCGTCGGAGGATCTCACCAAATTATCTCAATACGCAGGTGCCTATAGTGCTGCAACTATAGACAAAGATTTTGATGTCTCGCAGTTGATGAAACAAAAATTCTTACAGATAGCTATGCTGGAGGAACAAGCCACAGAGAATCAGCAAAATATTGTTCAGTTGAAAAAACAATTGCAAGATGAGGAGCTTATATCTAAATAGATGGAAGAGTAGCTTAGCATTGAAAAGAAGAATATTGATGAACAAGCCTTGAAAAAACAACAGTAGTTGAGTCAAGAAGTGGAAAAGTTACAAAATATTCTGCAAAATGAGGAAAATGCAAAGATTGAACAAGAGAAAATATTCCAATCAGCATTGGACAAGTTCAATGATTACCCTAAATTAGATCAATTCAAAACAAAAGCTCTTGAAACAAACAAACTGGTATCTCAACAGCTAAATGAATTTTGTCTAAAGTTAGCACAAGATGAGCCATTGTGCGATATAACATCATATTTGATAGATGAAGCAGTCATTCTCGGGCAAGAAATTGATGATGCTGATGAAAAAATTTCTGAATTCCTTTCATGGCAGGATACAGAGCAGGGAAGAAAAGCTAATCTTCCCAGGATTGAGGAGAGACACAAGGAGATTTTATTTATGAAATGGGAACAACAACTGATGAAAGCAGAAAGAACCATATCAAGAGCTAAAAGTATGATGAATAATATAACACATTTGATTAATGACAGCTTGTGTGCCACTAATTTGATCTCAGATTGTACCCCAGGAAAATTTCCAAAAGTAAAAGAATCTGATTCAGGTGGAAGGAAGAGATAATCAATAAGAATCAACATATTATCAAACTTCAAGGAGTTTCATGGGATATTATGTGGACTTATCTAATCAAGCCACATAGTCAACAAATGGCCATCAAATTCATTTCAAATGCTATTAATTGTATCATTCCTAAATTCTTTGATGCTACGTATACTGAGCAATTACATTCAAGGCTAAGTCATCCAACAGAAGTCAAATATATGCTCAAAATTTTCCATCTGGGTACATTGAATGCATGAGATAATCAATGAATCGGTTTTACTTCAATATCGCAATTCTGTTTACAGATTTCCGATAAGATAGATTGTAGCAGTAGTTTTAGTTATTTTTTTTAACTTTTAAGTTCCCATTTAAACCCCTTTCATGCATTTAGAAAGGGGTCCGGAATTTGTAATATTTTGACTTAGATGTTACATTTTTGTACTCCATTGACTCTTATATTTTTATAAAGGATCACATCTGGTGTTTTATACAAAATTGTCTTTAAGAATTGCATTTCTGTATTTTGGAGTATGTTTTACATTAAAGTGCTGGATTTGGATATTGAATTGCATCGGGAAAAGTATCAAGATGAATACGGTATTTCTATCTATTCACTGCTAATTTTATCATGTTATGAGATATTCTATTTAAATTTGTTATCATTTATATGTATTTTCTTTATAAATATTTCTTTATACATATCATTTCTGAGTGTATAGAAATATTTTATCTTTCACAGTATATACAAATGATATATAAAATGATGAGTACAATGTGTTATTATAACTCTGTTTAATTTCTTAAAAAGAGTTATCATTATTTGATGCTGCATATTTCAGTTAAATTATAATACATTTTCATGGTTATTAATTTAATTGAAACAATCTTAAAGTTGTATTCATATTTGATACCTGGGTTAGTTTTACAATTATTTATAAGTTATAAATTAAATTAGATAGATTATTTAAGTCATTTTAGTCCCATTTTCCATTCATCCAATCATTCCATCACCAACCCATTTAAGTTATTAGGAAACTGGTCCTATCAATCCAGTCGGAGCCACCATACCAAACGGAAAAGGAGCTGTCCTAAGGTCCCGACTGGGTGGTTTTCCCCCAATGTTTGAAGCAGCGATTTTCTAGAAGGAATTGGTTGTAGCTTGATGATGATGATGCTTAGAGGGAGAAATTTTATAACGTGGTTGTTGATCAGTTATGGGTATTGTATTGTTCCTTGAGAGAGGAATGGTGATCATGTTGTTGATTTTTCATCATGCATTTTATGTTATTGTATAAAAGGATATTTTGTTGTTTCTTATAGATATTAGAGAGAATGGTGTTGCTCAAATTATGTTGTTGCTACTGGTTGAGAGTGGTGTTCAGGGAGAGTTTTATGTTGCTGCTTCAAAGATAGAGAGAGAGAGCTATTGCTGGAACTGTTTGCTCTGAGGCTTCCATGAGGAGTGTTGTTGTTTGTCTCTGCATTGTAATCAGTCCAACTATTATTCAAGGGGGAATTATTGTGTTTAAGGTAGAGTGTTTAATGTATTTTTCACTTTGCCATTGATGTCAAATGGGGAGTGCATGAGGAGATCAATTTCAAATTCAGCAACAATGGTATAGTTCATTTGGGGTTGCCATCAATGCCAAAGGGGGAGATTTTTGGCATTGATTGTTGAGCTGTTGGTTGGAATTGATGTCATCCTAGGCATGTATTGCATATGATTTTGTTGTAGGTGGCTTGAGTGTGTGACTAATTCAATTATGTGGATATGTTGTGCTTATGTATGGTTGCTATTGCATATGACAAATGTTTGATTATTGGTTACAAGTGCCTTCGATATTGGTATTACCATGGTACAAGTGCCCTTGGTATTGGAATTACCATGGTATTGGTATGTGTGTGGAGCAGGTTGGCACATGCTATTCGTTTGGATATTACCATGGTACAGGTGTCTTAGGTATTGACATAAATATGGAACTGGTTTGGATATTACCATGGTACAAGTGTCTTGGGTATTGAAATAGCCATGCAATTGGTTTGGAGATTACCATGGCACAAGTGTCTTGGGTATTGACATCACCATGGTATTTGTTTGTGGTATTGGGTTGTAGATTACCATGGTAAAAGTGTCTTAAGTATTGGAATAACCATGGTATTTTCCTATGGTATTGGTTTGGAGATAATTGAGGATAATTTGGTATATACTTGTGAAAAATTATTGATTTAGTTTTCCATTTTGGTGATGTTTGAGTGAGTAAGGAGGAGTGTGTGTGAGAGAAGAATATTTTGTACAGGGAAATTCGTAGAAAATCTATAATAGTTTACAACAATAGTAAATGGTAGCAGAAGTGTGATTCAACTAGAATTTCATGCCACAATATGTTGATGGAGTAAGAAATGATTGTAGAACATTCCCTATATGATTTCTCATTATATTTTCATCAAATTATCTTTTATGTATGCAACATGTATTATTGATGGGCCTTTTTCAGTTATTGAATGAGTTGTGAAGAATTTTTTTAGTGATATTTGTTGGAGTAATCACCACACCTCTATCGAATCCATAATTTCCACCCTAGGGATCCTAGTTATTGGTTTGGAATTTTACCAACACTTGCAATTTTTGGTGTAATGGCAAACCTCTACATGGTATCAGAGCTATTTTGAGGGCTACGTCTGTTGTTGATCAAAATCTGAAGCCAGTTTGACTGCATGCGAATTCCATTTTGTAGATCTACTATTTCTGAACATTTTTGGGCTTGGAGAACTACTCGGTTGTGTCCGAAGTGTCTGTTATAGTGAGGAATGCCTTTCGTTTCATGCGAAAAGTTTTTCGGCTACCCAAGTTATGACAGTTTAGATATGGAGGTATAAAACATCTATTTTGCAGCTATATTTGTTAATAGTTCTGATTATTTCAGTTTTTTTTTTTTTTTTTTTCGGTATTAAGATTTTATTTATTTTCTGGATCTATACCCTCTTGTTTTTGTATGCTCTTTGTTGTGCGTTGTGTGCGATCTTATAAAATCAGAAACAGAAAAAGCGATTTTTTTTGCTACGCATGCTCTTTCCCCGCGTCTTTGTGTGATCTCTGGAAACCAGAAATAGTGAAAACAGTGATAGTCACTGGTAAGGCTAACTGAAAATCTAACATTATACTGTAAGGCTTTGCATTTCATTTTTTTTTTGCTTGGTTTTTGTGTTTTTTTTGTGCAAGAAAAGGCACGCACACTAAAAAAAAAAAAAAGCCTTCCTCCTTTCATATAATAACATGATCTTTTTACTATCTCACTTGGTGAGGGGTTAGTTTATGAGAATAGAGGTCTTGGGTTCAAGTCTCCTTCTCAAGCTTCTCTTGTAAAAAGTTTTTGTCAAAAGGGGTGGAATTTTTTTTTTAAAAGCTGCACTTCATTCTGTTCCTGTAACTATTCGACATCTACAACTCAAATTGTTCAAAAGGCATAATTTCTTCATCTAGAAGTTGTTTTTCAAGTCGTTTTTTTTAAATGGCTTAATTTTTCAAGATATTTCCATTGGAGCAGTTATTTTTAGCTTTTCTCAGCTTAATTTAAAAAAAAAAAAAATGGAAAGTGCATGCCCAGTTATTCTTAACAGCACCAATTATTTCCAATGGCTACCTCACATGGTAGATATATTTAGAGGTAAAGGCCTTTATAGAATAGCCACATGACAAGAAACTAAACCTTTTGATGATGATAAAGCTGCTAAAGGGGAAAATAAACAAGATCAATCACGAGGGTTGATAGGAATGTCCATTGCTCAAGATCTTCGATTTCATATCCTTGACATTGACACCCCTGATGAAGCCCCGGAAAAGCTAAAAAATATTTTTGGAATTCAAAACCAAATTAGGGCCCACCAGCTTGAAAATGAGTTGCTTACTTTGGACCCCAATAATTTCTCCTCCATGGAAGATTTTTGTCCAAATTTAAGACCCTCAAAATTATTTTAGAAGGTTGTAAGATAAAAAAGGATGATGGTAGCCTCATCTATTGCATTCTTGTTAAGCTTGGCCCTACATAATCTGTATTTTTTTCCACCTTCCATTCCACTAGAGAAGCCATCATTTCTTCAGGAACCACTTACAAGAATCCATCTTTTGATTCCTTTTGCAATTCTTTGATAAGAGAACAAGAAAAAAATTTACACCTTGGTCTTATCACTGTTGGAAATGCTTCTAAGAAAGCCTTAGCAGCCCAACAAAAACCATATCAAAAGAATCCCAAGAATCAGTATCCTAAAAAATATGTTCCTAAACCATCCTAAACCAAACAAGGGCCCTAAGCAATTTCAGCCGCAAACTGAAAAATCAAATCACCAAAATAATAAGGAAAATCAAAACAAAGGGAAGAAGATAGATAGACATTGCAACTTTTGCAATCGGGATGGCCATATAGAGTCTAAATGCTTTAAGAATATGGAAGCCTTAGAAGCAGCAATGAAGAAGCACAACATCAATTTGGAGCACTCTTCACCTTCATCTTCAGGCATGGCACTTTCTGCTTATGGTTGTCAAGCATCAAGATCTGGTTATGCATTAAATGTATCTTCTTCTTCTCCTTCTCATGAGTGGCTCATTGATTCTGAAGCTTCTTACCACATGACTAAAAATAAATCCATGTTTTCTTCTTTAAATGATTGTAACACCAAACATATTTACGTTGGTGATGATAGATCTATTAGTGTTGTAGGATCTAGAACCATTCATCTAGATAATGGTTAGTTTAATTATGTACTGTGTGTTCCTACCTTGTCATGCAACCTTCTATCTGTTTATCAGATAACTCATTCAGGTGAAGGGAAAATAGTAGAATTCTCACCTCATGATGTTGTAATCAAGGACCTCAAATATCCTAAACATATTTTAGCTACTAGCATTACTGATGATTCCACAAGGTTATATAAGTTTGACAACTTTGGGTCATCATGTCTTTCCTATGTTTTTTTTGCTCATAATGATGATGTGAGCAAACTTTGGCATGAGCGATTTGGTCACTTAAACTATCGCTCTCTTCAAACTCTATGTAAGGAAAATATGGTGATAGGCCTTCCTGTGGTATCTTGCCGAGATGGTGTTTGCTCCGGATGTGTACTTGGAAAACATCATCGGGATAGTTTTGACAAACGTGCCTCTTGGCATGCTTTAGCCCCTTTGCAGCTTGTGCACAGTGATTTATGTGGTCCACTTCCTGTTGTTTCTTTGTCCGGTTTCAAGTACTTTTTAACTTTCATTGATGATTTTTCCAGACGCACTTGGGTATATTTCTTAAAACTCAAGAATGAAGTTTTTAACATGTTCTTGGCCTTTAAGGCCTTTGTTGAGAAACAATCTGGACATCAAATTCTTAAGTTAAGATCAGACAATAGCGGATAATATGTTAACAACAAATTTTTCAGCTTCTACACTGAGCATGGCATTCAATTGCAACATACTCTTCCATATACTCCACAAAAAAATGGTGTAGCTGAAAGGAAGAATCACACCTTAAAAGAAATGGCTAATTGCGTGCTTCACTCTAAAGGGCTTGGTCTCAATTTTTGGGCAGAAGCCATTAACTGTGAAAATTACATACTAAATCGCACTCCTACTAAGGTTTTAAAGAATATAACTCCAGAAGAATCTTTGAGCTCAATCGAACTAGATGTAAGTCACGTTCATGTTTTTGGAAGTGATGCTTGGGCCCATATTCCAGATGCGAAACATAAAGCCTTAGAACCTAAGAGTGAAAAATGCATTTTTGTTGGATATTTTGAAGATGTCAAAGGATATGGACTTCTTCAACCAAAATCCAAAAATATTGTCATTAGAAGAGATGTAAATTTTGATGAAAATATATCGGTTTGCGAGCCTAGTTCGGAAAGTGTACCACCTTTGGCCTGCGAGCCTGATTCGACATATGTGCCACCCCCCTCTCTCTCTCTCTCTTCTATTTTTAATAGCATTCCTTCGTATATTTTGAACATGTGGAGCCAAAATCTTGGTGAACTTCGTGTAAAACTTTTAGATCTTGATTCACTATATTTTATGAGATATGGTCCAGGGAAGTTAGGGTTTTTGCAGGCTCCAAAATTCAGTCTCAAACAAGTGACGTAGAGAAAATCATCATAACATTTGTTTCCAGTATCGGATTTGAATTGTGTAAAAAGTGACTGAAATTGCACATAATTTATTTTTTTGTGTCAATAGTTAAGGTATAAAGTTAAAAACAGTTGCAAGTGGAATTTCATACAAGTTCTCTCTACTGAACTAGTATATAATCCGGACATCGTGGGATATAGATAATAACTCTTTGTTTAAGACTCCCATCTTGGTATAACTTGTGGGGTTGGAAAGTAGATTTAGAGGGCTAAAATAGAACCAAATTTCAGGCCTTGAATATATAAAATTACAGAGTTACAAATGTGTCAATATCGAGCTCCTAAAAGCAAGAAAAATGTGTGTATATTTTTGTTAAATTGCATAAATTTTGTTTGAAATCAGTTTGAAGTGATTCGAAGGGCTTATTGAAGCATATATATTAGTATTGGGTTATAAAATTACTCCAAAAAAAAATTGCACACCCATTAAGCCCTTAGAAAGTTGTCCTATGACGCATGAAGAGGAAGAATTGCAACATGATATATCACAATTACGGGACCAAGTGCAACAAATTTCTCTCTCAAAAAGAGAAAATTAAGAGGAAATAAAAGGTTACACGAATAGTTTAAAATAAGACATGGAAGGTTTGAAGGAAGGTTTGACAAAGTTGCTACAAGAAATGCTTCCTAATGGCGAAAAGGTATTAGATGAGACTCACGATGAAAACAAAAGAAATTTTAATCATGATTTCATAGACTATAATGTTGGATTGAAGACCCAACATATTCCAAATATCGATATGAGGATGTTTGATGGTAAGGATCTGGTAACATGGATACTACAGATGGATCAATATTTTGATCTCCATAATGCGCAACACACAAAAAATGTACACATTGCAACTTTATATTTAGAACCCAATTAGTTTGTATGGTATGGATGGCTTTGTTCTCATAAACCACTTTTATATTTGTCAATTTTAACGGAGGAAATGATAGCACATTATGAGGATACAAAGAGAAACACCTTCTTTAGCCAATTGATAAATCTCAAACAAAAGGGATTAATAACAGAGCACATTCAGGACTTTAAAAAATTGAATATAATGGTAAATGATATTTATAAATGAGAATCAGATTAATGTCTTCATGGGGACTTTAAAGGATAACATCCAACATGAGGTTCGCCTTTGGGAACCTAATTCATTGGAGAAGGCATTCCAGTTGGCAAAAAAAATTGAAAGAAAAATTATGACAACAAGGAATCATACCACTCACAACTATAAAGATGGAAGTTTTGCTGCTCCAATCCTTCCATAACGTACAAGGTTGACACCACAACAATTGGAATAAAAAATACCAAAAGATATTTTTTGCAATTGTGATAGAAAATACACTAAAGATCATACGAGTGGTGAGAATAAATTATTTTACATAGATTTTGAATAAGAGGATAAAAAGGAACAAGAAACTTAAAAAGAAGAGGATATACATCGGGAACCAACCCTAGAGAAAGAAGAAATGAATCTGACCAGATCTTGTAATGCATTGGAAGGAATTACTACTCCTAAAAATCTCATGATAGAAGGACATATCAAGAAGAAAAAGGTAACAGTGTTGGTTCATTCAGGTAGTACCCATAATGTTATTCATTGTAAGATAGTCAAGGAATTCAATTTCTTGCTATACCCAACACTAAAGTTTAAAGTAATGGTTTCGAATGGCATAACTACAAATTTCTCTAGAAAGTGTCATAATATCAATCTAACCATCTGGGAATATGTATTGAATAGTATAATGCTCTCCATTCGAATGGGTGGTGCTAATTTTTTACTAGTCCAATGGTTACAATCTTTGGGTACGATAGCTTTTAATTTTCAAGAAATTTTCTTGAAATGTTTTTTGGAAGGAAAAGAATTTGAATTAAGGGTTATCATAGGGAAATCAAGAAGGGTAATCATCTCTAATGGAATGAAAAATATTATAAAGAAATAAAAACATGGTATAATTTCAAAATTATGCTTACTAGATGTTCAAACATAGAAATAATCTATTTCTTCATATCTCCAAAAAGTATTGGATAATCATTCCAAGATATTTGAGACTCTCAAAGGCTTCCCACCTATTCGTAATCATGATATTTCTATTCATTTTATTCCAGGAAGTGTTTCTCCAAACATCAAGCCTTACAGATATCCCTATGCCCAAAAGAGTGAAATTAAATGTATGGTTGCATAAATGTTAGAGGCCGGTATAATTCAACCTAGTCAAATTTATTTTTTGGCTCCAATAGTATTGGTGCACAAGAAGGATGGAACATGGTGATTGTGTCTGTATTATAGGTAGCTCAAAAAGCTAACTATTAAAGATTAAATTCCCATTCCTATCATTTATGAGTTATTAGACGAAATACATGGATAAAATTTTTTCACCAAGTTGGATATTTGTTTGGGATATCATCAAATTAGAATGAAGATTGAAGACATTCTAGAACCAATATTTAGAACTCATGAGGATCACTATTAATTTTTTGGTCATGCCTTTTGGCCTTACCAATTCACGTTCTAAATTTCAAGGTTTGATGAATTCCATTTTCAAACCCTTAGAAAATTTGTGTTAGTATTTTTTGATGATATACTAATCTACAAGAAGTCTTACAAGGATCATGTTCAACATGTTGACATGGTGCTCAAACTATTGGAGGAGAAACAATTATATGCAGAAACCTCCAAATGTTTCTTTGGAGTATAGGAGGTGGAATGTAGGTCATATTGTATCTCATGAGGGTGTTAAGGTAGACCCTAACAAAATTAAAGAATTAAGGAATGGAAACTCCCCACAACCATAAAGCATATGTGAGGTTTCTCGAGTTGAAAAGGTATTATTGCAAGATTGTTAATAATTATGGAAGAATAGCAACACCTCTAACAACATTAATGAAGAAAGATGCATTTTATTGGGATTCAGGAGCAACTAAGGCCTTTGAACATCTTAAAGAGGCAATGTGCCAAGCACCAATCTTAGCTACCCCATACTTCACAAAAATATTTATTGTGGAATGGGATTCCTCACGAAATGGAATTGGTGTTGTTTTAATGCAAGAAGGAAGACCCATTAATTTTTAAAGTCATCTAATCAAAGGAAAGTATATACACAAACCTTTTTATGAGAAGGAAATGTTTGTAATAGTACACGCACTAAAGCAATGATGAACTTACCTAATGGGAAGACACTTCAAGGTAAAAATAGATCATGATAGTCCTAAATAATTTTTGGAACAAACATTATCATTATAAGAGCATCAAACATGGGTCACAAAAATGTTTGGTTATGACATTGAATAATCTACAAAATATGGAATAAATTTTTTTTTGGAGATGCACTCTCAAAAAAGGATGAGGATGTGGAGGAATTACTTTGTGCCATTTCTATTATTCAACCAGATTGGATAACCGAAGCAATGGATGAATGGAATAATGAATAAGAAGTGTGGACACTCATTCAAAAGTTGCATAAATATATGAGTACATATGATACATTTAGTTGCAAAAAGGATTAATTATGATACAAATATTTATTATATATTTGTAAGAATTCTGAAATCAAACAAAATATTCTTTTGGAATTGTACACCTCTCCCTTAGGAGGGCACTCGATATTTTTAAAAACTTCCCATAGGGTTAAGAACGAATTATTTTGGGATGACCTTAAATATGATATTCAAAATTTGTGGTGGAATGTTTGGTTTTCCAATAAAATAAATTTGAGACAATTAAGACCCCAGGTCTGTTACAACCTTTATCCATTCCAAGTCAACATTGGGAGGAGGTTTCAATGGATTTTATCACACGTTTACCCAAGTACGAAGGAAAGGGTGTCATCATGATGGAAATTCATAGACTTACCAAGTATGTAGACTTTTGTGCATTATCTCATTCATTTAAAGCTAGTACATTTGCTACTGCATTTATGGAAACAATTAAAAAGCTACATGGAAACCCAAATATTATTGTAAGCGACAAAGATCCCATTTTCATTGCAATTTTTTGGACAGAATTATTTTCTTGTCTGGGTACTCAATTAGATCATAACTCATCTTATCATCCTCAATCTAATTGGAAAACTGAGATAGAGAACAAATTTTTGGAAGGATATCTGGATTTCTTTGTATCTGATAAGAAAACACAATGGATCAAGTGGCTACCAATGACTGAATGGTGGTATAACACTTCCTTCCATACTGCAGAAAAAATGATCCCATTTATGGAAATTTATGGATATCATTCGCCATCCATCACATCATATTTAAGAGAAAATTCTAACGTTCAAGAAGTGGAATATCAAATCAGGCATCAAAAACAAGTTCTCCAACTCTTACAAGATAACCTCACTTTGGTGCAGAATCGAATAAAACAACAGGTAGATCAACATCACGACGAAATAATTTTTGATGTAGGCGATTGGTTATTTTTACGGATACAACCATACAAATAAATGTCCCTGAAGAAAGCTAAGAAGGATAATAAATTATCACCGAAGTACTGTGGTCCTTACAAGGTGTTGCAAAAGATTGATACTATGGCATACAAATTGGAGCTTCCTGCATCTTCCTGAGTGCACCTAGTTTTATATGTTTCATGCTTAAAGAAGGTTCTAAGCAACAAGCTCCCAGTTAAAACAATATCACAAGAACTTGATGAGGAAAGAAAAACATATTGGTACCTAAAGCAGCCATGGAAATAAGAACTCAATAGCTGCAAAATCGATTAATTTCAAAGTATCTCATCAAGTGGAAGCGCCTACCTACTGAAGAATCAACATGGGAGGATGATAATTTTATACAGAAGAATCCAAAACTACTCTAGCATTGAGGAAAACAATTTTTTGGATGCTAGTATTAGGTCCCTATAATACTAGTTTAGCCCCTTATTGTTATTGTTGTTCCCATGTAGTCCCCATATTTTTTTTATTGTGCCCCATAGAAACCCACTATTTTTATATTGTGCCCCATAGAAGCCCACTATTGTTAGTATTGTGCCCTTACATGATTATTTTTATGTAGGATCTGATTATATTGTGACCCCTTAGACTCCTATATATAGAAAGGATGTTTGGTCATTTGAATCATCCAATAATTTTTCATTTATGTGATGTAAAGGAGGTCACCCCCTCAAAGAGGCTATTTTTAAATTTGTTGATCTATCTTTTCTTCTATTTTGTGAGTTTCTTGCCTAACACGATTTGTGGAGTAATATATGAATTTTCTAGATCCAAATCAAGCACATGCCTAAACATTCAACTAAAGATCCAAAGACAACATACCTAGACCCTAGAAGGCTATTGAATATTGTTGAACCTAAAGACCTTGTGGGAGAACCTACTTCCACATGAATATATTGATCCTAAATGCTCCATTAATATAAATCATTTCACATAAGCACCAACAAGAAAATAATTTTTTTTCTTCCTAATAGGGAATATTAGCATGTACATAACATGATTACAGCAACATACATATGATAAACACAATTATATGGAAGGAATCTCATAACTTTTCATTAATTAGTCCAAATAGGTACATGATACCTTCAACACTTTGTTACTCCTCATTAGCCTTCAATTCTGGCCACTTCCTAGATAATGGATAGAAAATGGAAGCATGGTTGAGCTTAATCTCATCACATCTTTCCAACTAATTTTGATTAACTCTTCTCCTCTTGACAAAGTCAGATTATATAGGTTTTTTGCACCTTATCGGAGACTGTATCTAGACACCTATGGGATTGAGAATTTAGGAAAATTCCATAATAATTTATCCCTAGCCAACTTATGGACAAGTTAGCCGAGGTGATCTCCTTGGGAATGATAGACTCTAGAAGGTTTGACCATAGTCACTCTCAGTAAAATAAATTGTGCAACCATTAGAGAAATTTTGGGGTCTAAAATGAACCCGAAATAAAATTGTACAACCAAAATCAAATTTATAAGAACCAATAGGATTAAAGATGATGATGTCAACCATGGGGGTTTATTCACTATTTTTGGAGTAAAAAAATAAAAAGTAAAGTAAAAAAATAACTAGTTTTTCAACTCGTATTTTCTGCAATCACGTTTTCTCATGTATTTATCATTTTTAATGTAGCATGGTCCATAATCTGTATGCAACATGGGTAATCCTTGGATGAGGAATTAAATTATGAATCCAATGAGTTCTCCTACTTGAAATTTGAATAAAACCATATGGAGATGAAAATACGAGTTGAAAAAATAGTTTTTTTCTTCTTTTTTTCTGTCTAAAATTTTATGATTTAATCTAATATTATTTTATTATTTTATAATGTTTCTTAGGAGGCTCATATTAAACCTTAAAATTTCTCTAATGTGTGGTCCTAGGTTATACATTACATGATAGAGACCATTTTCATCATGTCGGCATATATGAGGTGAATATCTTGCTAAAAGGGAAAATGAAAGAGGATAAAGTGTGCATTAGGGTCAACAAGTTGAAAAATTAGAATAGGTATCTCTTATTGAATCAAGGAGATGAAAATAGGCTATAACATATGCCCCCTAATTCATGAAGCCAGAAGAGAAACTGATGTTCGAAATAAATTATGAAAAACATTGAGCTCAAAATGGAAGGAAGCACTAGGACTAACAAAATGGATCGAAACAACTCGAATGTTGAAGTATTTTATGGGCCTCCAAATTATACACAACTTAAGGCCCATATAACCTTTATTGGGAACATTAAGGCTATGCTAAACCTCTCCTTCTACACTTAATAATGTTTTTTAAGCTTTAATATTTTCTTAGGAAGGTTTGGAGGTAATTTTATATTATGTGCCTAATATTATTTATTTTTGAAGAATATTGAGAGAATATGGGGTAAATTATCAATTAGATAGTATAGATACTTTCTCCCTACTATAGGATGGACTAAGACTGAATAATACATTAACTGAATATCATGAAATTATTGAAAATTCGAGAGCTCACAGATTGAGAAAATATAGGAACACATTCCTTTTCATTTAATGCATGCTAGAGATGTTTGCATGCTGGAGCTAGAGTTTGGTGATAGCCATGGATAGCTTTATCTTACTGTGTTTTTATTTCATGTATTTTTTGAGTGAGCATATTTTTTCTGAGTGAGCTACTTAACCTTTTTATTTGTTTAATTCTTATTTATGGTGTTGCATGAAGGTCCTCGGGTGCCTTTGCTGGTATGTTCCTCATCCTAGAGTCTGTTGGTGGTACTTTGAAGCCATTTCCATCAAATTATCCTCATGTTTTGATCTTGTGATGCCATGTACAAGTTTGCTACAGGAAAATTTTCAACTTCCTATAACAGTCTCTTCTCTGCTTCTTGGGGGCTCTAGATTGCTTATATATGAAGGGGAATGTTGCATGGAGGTTAGGAGTGGAGTTATGTAGTGTGTGGAGTGATGGAGAGGTGAGGGAATAGGTCCCATGTCAAGGTATAGGTGATTTAGCTGCTAGTGGCGGTACATAGGGGTTAGAGAATGAATCCTTGTGCATGGAGTGAAGTGACGGTTACGAGTGGTAGCTAAAGGAAAAAAATCAATTCTCATGCTCTTTCTAAAGTGTAGAAGCCCTTGAGATAGCTAATTTTCTCGCAAATAAGTTTCCTGTAGCAGTAACAGGGTTTCCTGTAGTAGTTGAGGACAACCCCTTGTAGCAAAATTGTTTTTTCCATATCTCTCAAAATCTAGACTAGATTTACTTGAAATTTTTTGAGCGTGTTACCATAATTCTTATTAACATGCCCATAAAAAATCTCGTCCATTGGATGCACAAATCGCGAGAATAATTAAAAATGGTTGTAGGTGATGGAGGTTAATTTCTCACACATTTTGCACTAGAAATTGTTGAAATTTCTTGAGCACGTTACCATCAAACATATGCATCTCCCCATGAAACAACTCGGTAAACGGATACACTTTTCTTGGGATATAACAAAAACAATTTTCTGCTAAAAAGTGGGAGTTTCTTGTTACAAAATCAGGGTTCCTGTAGTATTTTACGACATCAAGGAAAATGAATGATAAAAGCTTGGAAATGATGGGTGGATGTTGGAAATGGACGAGGGTTATGGATTGGCATGACCTTGGTCCTTTTGGAGCATATGAGAAAAGGAGGAGGACGTCCAAGTTTGACTTCCTTTGACTAGGGTTTTGACCAACATTTTCTTTTGGTGCCAACTTGTTTTATTGCTTCTTGCAAAGGTTGGAGAGCACCTACATTCATTAGAGAGAGATACATGGAGAAAATACATTTTTTCTTTTCATTTTTTCTTTTTTTTTGTTTTTTCTTTAGACCTACTAGTTGCCTTAATGAGGTTTTCAACTAGTAGGTTTGCCTAGGTGCCTCAAAGGAGGTTTTCACCTAGGATATTTTATTTTTTCTCTTATTTTCTCATTTTTCCAACCCATTGACCACCTTATAAAGGTTTTAAATCAGTGATCCAATCTCAAGTGCCTCAAAAGCGGTTTTCACCTGATATTTTACACTTTTTCCTTTTTTTCTCTTTTTCCATTTTTTTAAAAATTTTTTCTATCCTACTCTACTTGAAAAAATAAAGCCTCTTTCAAGTATAGGAATACTTCCAATGGAGCCATGTGCACATCAAGATGATAGATAAAATAATTTTTTCACTTTTAATACATGCTTTGACATGTACCTAAATATGAGAGATCAGTTTCTTTGATTGAGATTGTATCAAGTATTGTTGAAGAAGAGTGTGTTGTTGCAACTTAATGATTGTTTGGAACCATATTTCAATATATCTTTGATGCCCTTGGTGTTATTAATCATCGAAATCATTCTTCATGTCTTCTTCTACCATGAAATCCAAATATTCCTCTTTTTTTTATTATCCTCTTAAACATTTGGAGGATATGATGGTAAACCTGAGGGAACTTTCTCAATATCTGATTCTAATCTCTACTCTTCATCAAGTGTTGCCCATGATTCTTTGGTCTTCTCATTTCAATCTTATTTTTCTGAATTTTTCCCTTCAATAACATCAAGATAATCACTTTTTTGCAATACTCTTCCTAAGCTAAGATGGATACCATTTGGATCAAGAGGATATGTTTGGAAGTGTTGTACCTCAGCATTGTAAGTGGGTTGAGTTACATCTTTGTATGGGTTTGGAAATGGTGGTACATGTAGTTGAGTGGGAGTGGATATATGATATGGATGTGGTTGAGTTTGTGATTGTGGTGGAAGTGGATGGTAGGGATAGTATGTAGTTGGGTATGGAGGATATTGAGGAAAATATTGAGGATAATGTGGATCTTTCCCATAAGGTCCTTGCCAAACTTGTTTCCAATACTGGTTTTTGGGTTGAGATGGCCAAGGTTTCCAAGGATGGAGTGTGTTCCAATTATTTTGATATGGATGTGAATAATATTGAAATTGTGAAGTAGGTCCTTGAATGATATCTAGTTGACTAGGTTGCCATGGTCTTCTTGGAGCTACATGACAAAGCTTCTTTGGTGATTGACTTGCTCCATTGTCCTCTTGGTACACTTCCTTAAACCTTGGTAATGGTGGAAAATATTTAGTAGAATATGATTCTGTATGGATAAAACAAATATCAAAATCTTCTTTTTTCCTCATTTTTCATTCTTAACAGTTCTACTTGTTCACTTAGATTTCTAAGAATTTTTGTTTTAAAGTTATCAAGAAAATTTCTAAGTTCATCTTCACTTACCATTGTTGATGCTAATTTACTTACTCTTGCCCTTTCTCTTGATATGCGCTTTCATGTTTCACAAATTTATTCAAATGATAATTGGTATACATCTCCTTTACTCATGACATCAAAGAGATCAATCTAGTCATCCCTAATTGTTCTAAGGAAAGAGGGTTTTTAGTGTGTCAAATCCTAGATGATGTAAATTTTCCCTCTTACATGAACCTCTCTATTAAATCTTCAAGACTCTCATCTTGTTTTTTATTCATTCTAAATATTTCTTCTTTAATATCATGATATTTATATTTTTCTAGAAATGTCTTTTGCATATCATTCCATGATATTATTGAATTAGTGCCTAGACTCATGAACCATTTAAGGGCTCTATCCTTCAATGTTGCAGGAAACACTCTCAATTTTTGAGTGTGTGATAAGTATACATAAGGTCTACAAAGTATTTCAAATTCAAAGAGAATGGTTCCCAGATCCTCTAATCTCATACCATGGAAGTTGGGAAAGAAATATGGAGGGATGATCTTCATATGCACACTGACATCAATATCCTGAATGGGAAATACAAGAGGATCTTCTTCATTGTCATCATCTCCATCCATTTCTTCTACATTTTCTACCACCTCTTCTTCTTCTACCTACAAAAGTGGATGGTGATGTGGTTCTTATTGAACCATGTGATAATATGGAGGGGTTGGTGTTGGAGAAGTATTTTTAAATTATTATTTTTTGAATAAGAATGCTAATGCAATGCAATTTTCTATTTTGAAATGAGATATTCCTAATGCAAATTTTTTGTTTTTTCAGAAAGAAAAGAAATGAATCAACTAGGGAAGAAAAAAATGCATACTTTGACACCTCCTTGACAATGACGCCAAAAAGTGATGAGCCTGAGTATTGCAACAAGAATTTTTCAACTCCCAAGGCTACCAAATTCAATCATCAACCTGGGGTTTGCACAAACTTAAGAGGTATCGACACTATGTGTTGAACATACAATGTGTCCTTATTTTGTTGATCTGATGTAATGGAGTGAATGTTATGAAATCAAAGCCTAACCTAATTTCATAAATGGAAGTGTTGCTTT
The DNA here is from genome assembly GCA_034641835.2 of Pinus albicaulis. NCBI lineage: Eukaryota > Viridiplantae > Streptophyta > Pinopsida > Pinales > Pinaceae > Pinus > Pinus albicaulis. The sequence continues at coordinate 10,479,755 of MU968382.1, read as the reverse complement.
GAAAAGGAATTAATCCTACAAATTAAGAACAACAATTTATAATTGAAATACTAAGAGCATGAATTCAAATAAAAAGACCTAATATAATTTGCGAAAATGAATGTCCTAAGTGGTGTTTATTCTTCCTCAATAATTTACTTATATCCTATTGGTAATGATTCAAAACAAAGAGATAAAAACCAACCTTTGGGAGCAAATCTGGTCGATTTTACACATGCTACAAGAGTGCTACTTGAAACTCTATTTTTGCTATAGGAAAGTCTATTTTGGAAATAACTCACCGAATGACTAAGTAAATCAAATGAAAATGGGATGAGGAAAATTTTGTTATTAATTATGATGTCTTGGGTAACTATTCCAATTGGAATCACTCCAAAATACCCCTTTTCACATGTGCTAAAAAATAACATAAATTTACTACTTTAAAATATGGAAAATCAAGAACTAGTGAGCCAATTAATCTATAAAATTCCTAACCTAATAAAGTGAAAATGAAATGGGGTAATTTTTATTATTAATTTTAACATTATTATGACCTAATAAAAGTGGAATCAATTTAAATGGATCTCATTAGCCCCTTCTAAAAAAATAGCAGAAATTTACTATTATTTCGCTACAAGGCATTTCGAGAAATCTTATATTCGTGAACTAGTAACCAAATCCAAGTAGCTTAATGATTAATATTTCTTTCCAAAGTTATTATATGGATGAATAATGCCTTTAAACCTACAAAAAAACTAGAAAATAACTCACTTAAATCATTTAACTCAATCCTATAGAAAGAAAAGGAACAATTCTAAATACAGAATTAGGCAAAACATAAATAAGAGATGTATGTGAATAAGAAGTGAAAATAACATAAATAAATTGTGAAAGAGGGCTCTAAGGATCCTCGGATGGAAAATAAGAAGGAGGAATCGGATTCCTATTTAAGAAATCAAGCCTTAGAAGCTAAAAATGACACCAATATTCATTATTGAATCAATCCAAGTACATCCCTGCAAGAAAAGAAAGTGGAGTCGTAAAAAAAAAAGTTTTCTCCACAATAAGACCAAACAATACATGCCCCTAAAGTCCAATTCGAATTGGTACTTATAAAAAATTAGGAGGAATAATTCCCCTTTAAGGGAGGAATTTTTTCCCTCGAAAATCCCTCAAATAGTGGATATGGTTCCCAACACTAGGAGTTTGCAACAAATGACAGGGAACACATTCCTAGATTTTCTAAATCATCAGAGTTCCAGAATATGTCTAGAATTTCTCAATAAGTTCGTGATATTTTGTTCATTTATTTTCCAATCTTTATCCTCCAGTAGTAGGGAGAAAGTCCCTAAATTATCTCCTCCAAACCTTCATAATCTGCCCAATATTCTCACAATATTCTACAAAAATAAATATTATTAGGCACAAATATGAAATTATCTTTAAACCTTCATAATGAACATATTAAAGTTAAAAATATGTCATCTAATGCAAAAAGAGAGATTTAATGCGCTGAAGGATGGTCATATGGGCCTTAATTTATGTCTAATTTGGAGGCCCATCATACCCCCCTACTTAAAGTGTTTCTCATCCTCTAAGCAACTTAGTGACATGACTGTGCCACCTTCATGGCCCTAGTGGCCTCTCTCTTGAACATTCCTCAGTCCTTTATCTTAAGAAGCTTGTTTGTAGGTTCTACAAGGACAAACAAAGAACATTTATTTGTTCTTTTCATGATTGTTTAGTAGTCGTTCAAGCACAAAAACAAAAATATCCTCTTTGAAAGTGAACTCTATTGGATTGCAGGTCCATTTCATTCACATCCTCTCCCTTGGCACCTTCATTAAATTTTCACTCATTTTTCCAAATCTGTTTGTGCATAGAAAAATCAGAGTGTTTCTATAGACCATTAACCTACCCTTTTCCCCTTCTGAAATATGGGTTCCTAGTTTTTTTTTTTTTTTTTCTAGAGACCATTAACCTACCCTTTTCCCCGTCATTAAAAAGAGAGATTTAATGCGCTGAAGGATGGTCATATGGGCCTTAATTTATGTCTAATTTGGAGGCCCATCATACCCCCCTACTTAAAGTGTTTCTCATCCTCTGAGCAACTTAGTGACGTGACTGTGCCACCTTCATGGCCCTAGTGGCCTCTCTCTTGAACATTCCTCAATCCTTTATCTTAAGAAGCTTGTTTGTAGGTTCTACAAGGACAAACAAAGAACATTTATTTGTTCTTTTCATGATTGTTTAGCAGTCGTTCAAGCACAAAAACAAAAATATCCTCTTTGAAAGTGAACTCTATTGGATTGCAGGTCCATTTCATTCACATCCTCTCCCTTGGCACCTTCATTAAATTTTCACTCATTTTTCCAAATCTGTTTGTGCATAGAAAAATAAGAGTGTTTCTAGAGACCATTAACCTACCCTTTTCCCCTTCTGAAAGATGGGTTCCTAAATTATTATTATTATTATTATTATTTATTTATTTATTTTACCTTTTTTCATCATTTGGAAACCTCTGAACCCCTCAAAACAACCTCAAATGTGATAATGTAATAACTCATACCATCATGCAGTAGACTTGTAGCAAACCAATACAACTTTCCAAAGTTGGAAAGGAAATTATCTATTTTTGCTCCAAGTTTTAGATATTTCTGTGTAATGAGGGTTTTTAAGACACGAAAATTGAACAAATTTCATGCTCACCCAAAAATAATTGCAACTCCCTTTTAATCAAGTTCAATTCAAAGGAAACATCCACATTTCATTTTTTTATTTGTAAACTTTTATCAGGAGTTTTCCATAGGTTGTAAAAATGAAAAAAATGAAAAATTTGCAAGATTCTAATTCACATATAGCAAGGGAAAATATGTATTTAACCTTCCTTTAGATTTTTTCCTTTGAATCCTAAGGTTTTGGGGTGAAATTCCTCAAAATAAGGGTCTTTTGCAACAACTTATGTCTTCTTGCAGCATCTCTGTTTTTTCTTGTAGAAGCCATGTTTTTACTGTAGTAGCCTTGTTTCTCCTGTAGCAGCCATGCCTGATCTTGTAGAACCCACAAATAAACTATATATCTCCTCTGTAGCATCCTACAAAACCCTTGGTAGCATCTAGCTCAACATTTGATGCCTTAATGAGCCTCTCCAACTATTTTGGGAATGAGCTTCGATACATCTGAAGTTGATCCTTGTTTATTTTATTTTATTTTCTTTCCTTCTCTCTTAGTGGGCTCGATGTGCTTGGTGATATGGTCTGATTTCCTCGTAATTATCACTTTCCTTCATTTGCCTTTACTATGTTTCATGAGTGAGGGAGTTGGTTGCGCTTAACTGTGTGAGGGTGGTCGAGACCACTGACTCGTCCTTAGCTTATAAAACCTTATATCTAATGCATTTAACAAAACATTTCTAACCATATAATGCTCATGAGAAGAGATAAATAATATTTCATACATGTACCTACATGTAATGTCAATTTTCTATATATGTTTTCATGTTGGAGATGGATTTTGGTGATAGCCATGGATATCTTTCCTTTGTTGTGTTCTTTTTCATGTATTTTCTAAGTGAGAAGCTTGTTTCTGAGTGAGCAACTTGTTTCTGAGTGAGCTGCTTAACCTTTTTATTTATTTTTTTCTTTTCCAGGTGCTGCATGCAGGTCCTCGGGTGCCTTTGTTGGTGTGTTCATCATCTTCGAGTCTGCTGGGGGCCTTTGAAGCCATTTACATCAACTTATCCTTAGATTTTGATCTTGATGTGCCATGTACATGTTTTCTACAGGAAAATTTTCAACTTCCTATAGTAGTCCCTTCTGTACTTCTTGGGGGCTACAGATTGCTTATAGATAAGTGGAATGGTATATGGAGGCTAGGGATGGAGTTATGGAGTGATTGGAGTGATGGAGAGGTGAGGGAAGACGCCCCATGTTAAGGTATAGGTGATCTAGCTGCTAGTGGTGAAACACAGGGTTTAAAGAGTGAATCCTTGTGCATGGAGTGAAGTGAGGGTTAGGAGTGGTAGGTATAGGATAAAAATCTATTCTCATGATATTTTTGAAAAAAATATATGCTGCTTAGGAGAGGAAACAAAGTTGAGTGATGTAAGCCTCTACCCAAGGTCTTGGTTGTCGTTTCTCTAGACTAAATATTTATACACATGTGAATAAGGCAGTTGTAGTCGAACATGTGAGAAATCGTCTAATTACCAGTCAATGATGAATTTGTTAACATACGCGAGGAAGACCACCGATAAGGATGAAAATCTCCAAGATTCCAAGTACAATCTAGTGATTGTGGAAAATGGTGTTGATGTCAAACACTGGTATAATAATTTGACTGGGAGCCAATGATGAAAACACCCAATCAAACACAAGGTAACCTGCCACTGAGGTCTGCAAGTTACAGGGTACTGATATGTTTCTATTTCAAATTCCTAGATAATATGCTAAAGTCGAAAGGAAGAGATCTTTCAAAAGGTAGGCAATGAGATGTTCTACATTAGTTGTCACAAAACGATACAAAGATGATTTTGTTTTGAAGATAGTATAGAGTAATGGTGCAAACAGATGACAGGAAAATGCTTTTTGGCATATGATGGCTAGGTTGATATAGGAAGCAATAAATAGTGTGATCTATTGAACAATAGAAGGCACGACATACAAGGTACCAAGCACCTTAGACTCAATAACACCAAACATTGTTAGAATTTCAAAGACGCAGGAACATAGGAGTATGAAGGATAAACTGATAGAATGATAGGAGTGAGTCTCTACTTTTTCCAAAAAATTTCCCCATCTGATTAGGTTTAATGAGTCTATATGGGTAAAATCAATGACCTTTTCATATTTAGGGAGTCTGAAAGAGATCATAAAAGACAACTCCAAGGTGGTACCTTTGTCATGGTTGATGATCGGGTGTGTCAAATGGTTAATAGTATGCTCGAAATAGTTCCTTTTGTGTAAGTTAGTCCATTGAGTCCAGATAAAGTGATGAACCTATTTTCAATGGAAATATACCTCATTTTTTAATGAGTATGAGGAGACGAAGTAAACTCAATATTCTTCGTGGAATTTTAACGGGTCAGAAGAAGAAAAAATCAATGCTCTTCGTGATATTTAATGATTCCAACGAAGAAAAACTCAGTGTCTTTTTTGGTTTCTGAAGAGCTAGAAAAATATGGAAAAATAATGTCTCATGATCTTCTTTGTGGGAGTTTAACAATCCCGAAGAGGGAAACTTGGGGTTTTTTTTAGATTTACGAGCTAGAAAAAAGTCCCTAAAAAGAAGGCTCAAGAAGTGAGAATGGCCTCAACCCATTTTGTGAAATTTTCGACTACAACTACGATGTATTTGTGTCCATCAATAGAAGTGGGATTGGATGTTAAAAAGTCTATTCCCCATTTTGAGAAAGGACCGACGGAGATAGCTAGATGAAAAGGCGCAGGATGAGTGTGCATTTTATTGGTAAATATTTGACAAGGATGGAACTTTTGGACCACAGTAACGTAACATTTAAACAAAGTGGGACACTAGTATCCTGCATGCAATATTTTGTGGGTAGTAGCTGTTATCACCAAAATCGTACTTGATTGGTTGCTGATCAGACAACTTCAGTGTAACTGTTTCAAACCACTTGTAACTAGAAATTAGACTTTCTAGCCTGAGAGGGCTCTCTCAAAAGGATAAATGATATTCAATGAACAATTTCAAAGAAGATGGCTAACTCTGAATTGGATTGAATGTGTTTTTGTGTAGGTGAAATATATATAAGGTTTACTACCATTGGGCTTATGGAGTCAATATGAAAACTAAGTCACAAGAAAATATATCTCATGGAATTTGAGGCAATTGTGTTCTTATAAAACCACACATGAAGGATATAAAAACAAGCTATATGCATACAGGAAGTTGGAGCATGTCACCATGAATTCCAAGTGATTATACATAAGCAAACTAATAAAGCATGACAAAACAACAGACTAGGTGTATAAATGGAAGTTGGATCATGTAATCATGAATTACAAGTGATCATACAACTAGAAAACTAGAGAGAAAGTAATAGGCTGATATAAGAAACATACATAAGAACACATAGATGAATCCTAGGTCTGAAATAAGCTGCTGCAACTATATATTATTGATTGACAAAAATTACAAGAGTAGTGCCTTCCTAACATCTCCCCACCCTTTCTAACTCTAAAACTAAATCCTTTATAGAATGAGGACTCATAAAAATGATCTGAAACCTTGCTAGCCTTTAAATCCCACCTCGAAGACCTATTTCAAATAGGATTAGCTCACTTGGAGACTTCCTAGGGATATTTCTGTTTTGCAGAGTTTGAATCCAAACAGGACTCTTCTTTCATTAAATAACTCAATAAATCCATTTAATAATCCTTATCAACTACAACCAACTAACTTTCTAAGTGTGTTGGAGTGCTGATGTATCATTATGGCATGTGAATGATGATCTAGACCTCCTCCAAGTCAAATTTTACACTTTTTTGACAATTATGGCTAGTGAAAATTCTAAAAATATAGGCCTCCAAGATGAGTGTATAATTTCCAAACCCTGATGGATTTGCAGAAACTGAGATAGGTTTTTGTAGCTTGGGCTGTTATGAATACAAACCTCTTTCATATTTCCAAAAACCATTTTCATTTGGCCAAAAACTGAACCTGAATTTGATTCCTAAAACAGTCATGTACAAGAAAGTTTCGTAACAACAGTTTCGTAGTGAAATTAATTTATCGATTTCTACCACCTCCTAATGAATTTGTAGAAATGGAGAGAGTTTTTTGTATCTGGGTCTGTGATGAAGAAAAACCTCTTTCATAGTTCCAAAATTCTTTTCCAGTTTCTCATAAACCTTAAAAACAGTTCGCTACGAAAACATGACAGTTTCGTAGCGTTTTGTTGTTCTTCAAGCTCAGGCACGCTACGAAACTGCTGAAAAGTGCTAAAATTCTAGATTTTTATGTAATTTGAAAAAAAAACCTCATAAGTGCCAAAAAAATACTTGTAAGATGCCATTAGCCTTAAAAACCTTAAACCAACTCACCTTATGATCCTTGAGGCATTTCTTCCTCATTTATGATGGGTTGAACTATTGGCTCTTCAAACATTGTCATTTTTAGACCTTTGTTTTGCAATTCATCATGGATTAATTCAAGCTGCTCCTGGAGGTCGTTAACCTGATTTCTCAACCTTCTATTAGTAGACTGCAATTGCAAATTCATCCTTCTGACATTTTTGACTTCTTTCCTCAATGGCTGGGTCAATTTTAGTATGTGTTGTGTGTCTTATAAATTCTTAGACTCACTATCCACAGTTGTCCTTCTGAAGACTTCCACAGTTGTTGAGCCTTCATTAATCAAATTAAAATCTCCTGGTTGATATCTCAAACATTGTCCATCCTTATTTGTCCTTCTTTTTTCTACCATGGTTTCTTTAATATCTTCACAGCCTTGCTTGATAATTTGCAGCCTTGCTTGATAGTGTTCAGCCTCACTTGATAGTGTTCAGCCTCACTTGATCAGTAATCTTTGTAAACCTTTGAAAACACCAGCTCAATGAAATTACTCTCCATAGCTCAATATCCCCCAAATGAGGAATGAAGAATGAGAAATGACTGAATTAGGAAATATTTTGAAGTTTTGATGTCTTCTCATGACTCAATGATGACTCATACATACCTAAACTGATGATGATGACTTTAGACCTGACCATGTACTTTGATTTTATCCCTCCATGACTTGAATGGAATCTAACTTACCCTTTCCCAATGATATTCTGACATCTAACAGCTAATCTAGTAAGACAGACAGGAAACCGCGCTTTCGTAGCGTATCTAGTGTAAATTTGACTATTTTCGCTACGAAACTATCAACAATTTCTTAGCGAAAAGTGACTTTTCTCAGTGTGTTTCACTACGAAACTGTGGTTTCTTGGCTTAAAATACATTTTTGGTAAAGAAACCTTGGAAATTTAAATCTTTCAGAAAATCATGATTGATGTAACATGAGAGGATTTGAATGAGGGTGGGTTTAGACCTTAGGATAGACTAAATTAAAAATTTTCTTTGACCAAGTAACGAAAAATGAATTCTATGACCCTACCTTTGACAAATGAACCTCTAAGACTTTGTCAAATGATGCTTCATTTTTATGAGTGATAACAATAGGTATGCCTGAAATATGACGTACATGCGCACCATTGTGGTATTCATTTAAAACGTGTTCTTCCTTGGTGAGGGTGATACAACGTCGAAGACTTGAATTGACACCACGATGATATAGAGCACTGTTAAGCACTAGATAATATATATCTTGATGAAGAATGTGATGATGGTCATATGACGTTAGCTCTGGGCGGAATCATTGTGTTTCGAGGTAGAAAATAATGTATCCATACCAAGGATCAGTAGAGTCAAACAGATAGACAAATTCATCAGGAAATGGATCATGAGCTACTTATTTTGGGTAAATTCTAGGAAGATTCGACACTAATTCGATGAAGGCTAAATATTTCTTGGCTTTGGCAGCAATGAAATCCAAGTCAAATTGTTGGAGTATTACAATCCATTTGGAATATTTCCCTCCAATGATCCAACAAGAAAGAATGTGTCTCATGGGATTCTCCAAAGCAATGATAGCAGTCTGGCGCAGTAGTATCTAGTGTGAGAGGTGACTGATAGCAAAGACAACCTCCATAGATAGCTTCTCCACATGTGAATATTCTAATTCAAGCCCCACAAGGCCTTTCGATAGATAATAGACTACATTCTCACTATCGTCATCTTGCACTTGAACCAAAACCATTCCAAGAGAGGATAGTGAGGCTGCCAGGTAGAGGCGAAAGTCGTGTGAATAGTTGGGGGCACTAAGAAGTGGGGCAAAAAAAAGTTCATGTTTCAAGGCATCAAACGACAATTGAGATTGATCATCCCATAGATATGGTACCCCTTTCTTAAGTAAGCACATGAAGCCTTTCGTTAACTCAATATATTTTACGATGAAGCGACGTAATAAGTTTTCCTTCCCTTGCAAACGTTGGAGTTGTAAGATGGATTGTGGTGCAGGAAATTCAATAACAACCTTTACCTTATCGGGATCAACCCTAATCCCATGCTTGGAGACAATGAAAACAAGAAGTCATCCAGACTTGACAAAAAACACGCATTTATATGGATTCATACAGATGTTGTAGAACCTACACCTATCCAAGATCACTCGAAGACGAGTGAGGTTTTGAGCTCGTCTCTTGGAATGAGCAGGAAGATCATCCAAGTAATCTTGAAAAATGTGTCTGATATTTTGAAATGCATAATCCATAGCTCTTTGAGATGTGGCTCTAGGATATTTCATACCGAATGGGAGATTTTGTATGAAAAGGTTCCCCAAGGATAAATGAAGGCAGTTTTATGATGGGCATCTATTTTAATAGCGATCTGGGTATATCTTGAGAATCCATTCATAAAGGAGAAATATTCGCAACCAGTTAAATCATCGATGATATGATATATAAATGGATTTGGATAGTTATATTTTGGACATGCGGCATTCAGATCATGATAATAGACATAGACCTGGATGGTAACTCATTTCTTGTCTATGGGAACTAGATTGGATATCCATTATGTTAGAGGAACAAGATAGATGAAACCAACACGTAAGAGTTTTTCAACTTCTGTATTAATGGTCGCTGCTTTGCAAGGGTGGAAAGGTCAGAGTCTTTGCTGGATAGGCTTGGAATTTTCATAAATCTTAATCTCATGCTCGACTATAGAAGGATATATGTTAGGTATTTCCTCATAAGACTAAGCGAAAAAATCGTGGAACTCCTTAAAAAGGGATGTGAAGTGTGCAATTTCCTCAAGATTGAAATATGCTCCAATCTATATATTTTCCTTGATACCTGTTTTGACTGAGATTTCTATGAGCATAGCATTGGAAATATTTCCTAATTTACCTTCCGCATCGATAGTTTGAACAGTTTTGTAAGCGGATGAATTGATCTTGGGTGGGTCAAAAGGAAGGATTTTCATAGTGGCTGAGTCTGAATCATACATCAAAGCATCGTGGTGAAACTCATCCCAAGGTCGCTCTTGTAAAAACATGATCTCTTAAATAGCTTCATCGAAAGGTAGGAATTCATCAAGGAGATATTTAGAAGGAGTTGTGATGGGTGAGAGAATGGTACCATCAGTCAAAACGAAAGCAACAGAGAGTTCAAATACAAATTGGATGGCTTGATAAGCTAACTCAGCTAGTGAAAGTGGCATCCTCTCTCCATAGGAATCAATTTCTAAAGGGGCCAATTAGATGTAGGGGTCAATAGATCCATCCAAAATGGTGGATATCCTTAAAACCATCTGTGAAGCCTCAGGTGACAGGAGAGGAAAACAACCAATAAGGAAAGATTCCTTCAGAAGACCAGTACCAATACTGACATAAGAGTCAATGATTCCTCCTACTACGAGTACAGAGCTGCCAGAAAACATGGAATAATTCAGGGCGTCGAAGGATAGATGGTCGATTGTAACTATTTTTCCATCCATAGGAAAGAGGATGATTTGGAAAAAATAAGAGACAATGACAGTCATGGCATAAGAGAAACTGCATCCCAAAAGGAGATTATAGTCGAGATGAAGATTTACAACTTCAATGTCCATTTTTATCATTTTCCCACTATGAGTAATGGAGTAGCTAGCAAGGTGTCCCTTTGGGAGGAAGGTGTGGTTGTCGAATGCTTTTAGGGAATTCGACGGTGGAGACAAAGTAGTAGAACCCAAAGCAAGTCAACATGAAAATGACATTACACAAGTCGAAACACCTTCGTCAATAACAGTGCGATGGATGGGCCTGCCTTTTGAACACAACTTTTGACACAACTTGAACTTGACATAGCTAGCAAGAATCTTGAGGTTCAATTTTAGCAATGGCCAAAAGTAGAGATTTCCTTTGTGCTGGACAGGTTTGCAACACTTCAAGAGCAAACATAGTTGATGGTGCTTGCACCAAGTCTTATACAATGTTGTAGTTTTGGGAAGTACATGCAAAGGTGTTATGAGTGGTGTGACGAAGGGTCCCTTTGGGGGGATGGATGAAAAGGTCAGCAGCATACCTTTCGATATGAAGATATTGGGTGGCGGTGGACTTGAACTTAAGGCAACCTCTTGACCATCAGTGGCTAGAGTTCCATAGGTTTTGGCTTTGGTTTGGAGTTAAATTTTATCCATGCCATCAATGGCGGATGGTCCTTCACTAGAAGGATGAGAACCACTATTTCTCCCTTTTGGGGTTTGTGGAGAGTTTTCAACAAGATGTTGCTACTGCTGTTGATTAGGGAAAGGCTTGTGTAGGAAACCAGGGATCCTCCCAGTATCATTTTGTGTAATAAATTCTATCCATTCTTGAAGGTGAGGACATTTATATGTCAAGTGTTCCTAAGAACAGATTTTGTAAGGGAATATAGTAGTCTTGTCTTTCCCTTTGTCACTTTTAGAAACATTTCTCTGATTTGGATTATTCTAGGTATTAGGCTGCTCCTCAGAAGGAGAGGTATTTCTATGGTTCTTCTTGTTCTTACCGTCGGGTTTTTGTGTAGATTGCATAGAGTTCACCTCGACGGTTGGAAGAGTAGCCAATTAGGTAGTGGCAGTGGAAGCTGAAGATGGCTGGGAAAATTTCCCGCTGAGTTTTTTTACAGCCACCCCGGAGGTTGTGCCAATGAGACTGTCAGTATGCGCTCCTGGTTGCTGAGTAGTGGGAGCATTGGAGTTTCTAGGGGCATGGTGGAGTAAATCATACAACGTGCCAGATTATGAATATATTAGATCTATATGTTTTGCACGACAAGTGGATTGGTCTTATGTGACTGAACTAGCTAAGACAACGTCCTTAGCAATGGGAGGAAGGAGTGACTTGCAGAACCAATCTGTTAATAGATTATCCGAAATTGGGGCCTTGAAAAGACTCTGCCTATGCCTCCATTCATGGATGTGATTAGATATGTGGTGGAAGTTTCTTTGCATAACATGGTTAGAAGTTCATTTCCTATTTCGTAGTGGACAGAGAGCTAAATTGTTTTAAGGAATTACATTGCTAAGGCTCCAAATGTTTTAACTGCAACTCATGGTAACTTGATGTAACACTTGGCGGTGTTTCTTGTGAGGGTGCAGGGAAAGAGCCTGAGCCAGATACTTTCATCCACCATGGAGTTAGAAACATACCATAGATGATAGGTGGTTACATGTGTGGTTGGGACATTTCCTTGTTTCCCATCGAACTTAGGGCTATTTGAAGGAATCTTACGTGGTATAGGAGGCCAAAGAAGGTTGTGATTGATGGGATCTGTTAGCCAGCTATAAAATTTGTGATACCAAATGCTGGCTAAAACATTTTTGGAGTCTTCAAGGAACAAATTTTTATGGCAAAAAGTGTTGGCTCTTGAAGGCTTTTGAAGGCCTCATGCCTCTATCCCAATCTTCACTGTTGTGCCCATTCTACACTCAGAAATCCTGTTGATACCGAAGAGAATACTGCTGCAAACACCATTTTTCCCTCCCTTCCACGTCCAAAAATAACCTCATTTTTATCCCTTATTTTCCCATAAAATCCTTCATTTTCATGTTTTTCCCGTTCTCCCTTCATCAAAACCCCTTTGATAAGGTCTAAGACCCTTTCTTAGCCTTATCGAGACCCTCAAACTCCTTTCAAAACCATTAAAATTCCATAAAAATACATTGTTTATGACTTAAGCCCCCTTGGGCTAAGTCTTTAACCCTCCCTTCCATACGTCTTGGTGCTGGAACCGAGCACCAACCCTCCAAGCGCTTATCGCATCACCTGATGCCGATTAGCCCTTCCTTTAAAAAAAAAAATCCCCCGGTCATATGTTCTCCCATATAACCCATGGCCCCACAGCCGAGCGCCTAACCATATTTTATATTTTTCCCACCCCTGAAAATATTAAAACCTTATGTTATTTTGAAACTTTGGGTTTTTTATTATTTCCTAAGGTTTTCCGTCGGTCCAAAATTCAAAGCTCTCTCCACTGTCGATCTAATCTGCAGATCTACGACACGCAATCCATTGCCCGGTGGTCCCCGCCGTCCACTCACCGTTGCAAAACCACACGGTATCCATCGCACTGCTTTTGAGCGCGGGGCGGTATTTTTCCATTTTGCAGCGATTCCATATGCTGGCTGACACGTGTCTTGGGCACTATTCACAAAACCGTCGTCCATCATGTGCTAAATATCGGACGTGGACCCGGTGTGATATTCATGTCCACCGTCCAATCGGAGGCCGCCCATCGGACGTCGATCGCTCGACAAAGAAGCCCAACAGTTAACCAGGCTATGACATAGCATTTAAAAGATCTCTGCCGTCGATCTGATCTGCAGATCGACGACCCACCATTCATCACCCTGATTCCTCCGCTTTGACTTTTCGCCTCCGCTCCCGACCGTCGATCTCTGCACGATCGACAACTCTAATTCATATTCCTTTTCCGCCTTCCCTTTGAATTCCTCTGGTCGATCCCGACCGTTGGATGATGCCATCCAACGGCCACACTCCCTCCACGTGCCTTATGAAGCAGTTAACCTATACATGCAGGATTTTATAATAGTTGTTTGTATTTTTGTAGGGTTTTATGGTTTTTCCGCTATGTCTGAAGAAAATTTGAAGGCAGAGGGTGACGATCCTCCCGCCTTCGATTCATCAAAGAAAATCCTTCGCAGGGTTTAAAATTCACGTTTCATCAGTGATTCATGAGGCATTGATGCCATATCATCCCTGCACGACCCTGCATGCCAGAAAAGCACAGTGAATTAGACACAAATCAAAGAGTATCAGTGCCGAAGACAAAAATATATCAAGACAGGAAATTAAAGACATATCTATAGGGATTATGGCTAAAATGGATTATAAGAAGCCTAAAACACAGTTTAAAGAAAATCATGAGTGTTTTTTTAGATAGAAAGCATATTCTGTCACATCAGGGTCTAATTAAATTCCCCAGCCATCACAGAGCCACCTACAGCCTCAAAAAAATCAAAGGAAAGTCAAAGTTATTATCAGACCAGGAGATATTTTGCATCATACAGCTGAACATTTATTTCAACCAAAGGAACTTATTGTAGCTGTCAGTAGAAGTTATTACAAGGATGAAGAGGAGCCTCGAAGTCAACAAATTCTTTCCAGCAAACCTAATAGTTAATGTAAATGATTTTATACAGAGGACACCTATGTAAGTTGCTTCATTGAGCCCCTAAAGGACAAGAAGCCATTTAAGTCTTTATTAATTATTTTTTCAGATCTTTTATCAGGTCTCACCTCCTCATTCTTCTATATATACTTCTGAAGAATATGAGTGAGGGGTTGGTTGATCACTAGTTGTAATATTGGAACTTTCTAAAATAATACATAGTCTGTTGAAGTTGAAGAAGAAATTGAAGTCTTGGATGCCCTGATGATGTTGTTGCATGCTTGTTACTATGAAGGTTGTATCATTGGATCCATGAGCTTGGCTGTTGGTGAAGTATTCTGAACTGTTTAATGTTTTCCCCTGTTTTCATTATGTTCCACAATTTCTTACTACAGTAGGTTGAAAGTTTTAGGCTAAGAAATGACTCTTGGAAGCACCTTAGACCTGTTCATCCTTCACTGTTTTATGTTTTCTTATGCTGAAGTATTTTAGAGTCTTTAATCTCTCTCTTTAGTATTCATGCTTATTTATTTCCTTAATAGTTCGAATAGTTGGTTTCAGCATGATTTATGGTTCTCCCTGCTTGTCTGCTGCCACTTTAAAATTGTTATTGAAGTCTCCCTTTGAAGTTTTCTGTTTACAGTGAGTCAAGGAGGTCTGTTCTGATCTTGACCTTTGTCCTTAGTTAAACATTTTTCTCAAAGGTCTTTATAGTTGTAATCATAGATGTGTTAGGTGTTCCCTCTTCTATGACTGCAGTTATCAATGAATATTTTATGTTTTCTAAGTCATTTGAAATAAAATCTTTGAGGAAATAGGGTGTTCCCCGAATCTTAGATTTCATTTTAAAAGTTGTTTTGAAATCATTGTTTGCTTAAAGGTGTGATTTGTAGAATTCATGGTTAGCCCTGTCTATCAAAAATCTCTTTATTGTTCAAATTGTGTTTTCAAATTTCCTTTGTTGAGAATTAAAATTCTCTTTTCAAACCATTGATGTACATCTCATTCCAAAGACCAAATGATCCTGTGGCCAAGTTAGATTTGCCCTCTGTTATCCCATATCCATTGATAAGTATGTTATGACCTCTTTTTGACTCCATTTCCCAATGAACCAGATGTTCCTTCATTCTATATATCTTTCCTAGGCCTTTCATGTTTTGCTGTATCAATCCAACCAACAAACAATCAAACATCTGCACTTAATAGCTAGTCTAAAATCCATACTCTGAGCACACAAGATAAACCTTTGTAAACAAACATTTGAGAGATCCCTCTCTGAGAACAGGAGGATTAGATCCTGTAACTCTAAAGATTGGTTCTGATGTTGCCTTGTCTTTTGATTTTCCAAACTATCAAAACACGGGACACCAACATAATGGCGATCACGGTGGGACCCTGCTGAGAATATAGTGGTTTGAAAGCACTTCTTAAAACTCTTTAGGCCCTTAAACTTGATAAAGAACACCCTCTGGACTTATCCAACCGCTCACACCAACATAATGGCGATCACGGTGGGACATTGAGTAAAATCTTCAAAACGAAACACTCACTGTCCAGTATAACATAAGTAACCTTCTTCAAGCACTACCAAGAAATGGTAATCATGATAGGACCTTTTGAATCACTGAAAAACTAAGTAACCCTTAGGATTCTCATAGAACCTTATCAAACCTTGAAGGATTCAGTTACCAAGCCATAAGAGTGAAATTTGTATGTTTTGACACCCTAGATAAGTGTCAAGTCAGATTTAGGACACTCTCATAACCTATAAGACCAGAATAACTTAGAAAAAACAAAAAAAAATTCAGTTTGGCTTCACAATAAACATGGTGGTGGAACCATCCAATATTTTATCTTCATAAAAGCTAAAAATTTTCCACCTGGCGACTCCACACTCTGAAACTCCCAGAAGACCAAATGACTCCACTGGTAGAAGACCCTGAAATGATTGACCAGACACAGTGACCTCTTTCTTGATTTACAAACATGATTTCGAGAATACAACAAAGATATGCCCCAATGAGTAGAGATCATATCCCTGGGTTTCCACATAAGATGCCCCAGGTGAATTGGGATGACAACCTGCCTGTTTTTCAAGGTGAAAAGTTTGATGACCCTTTATTACATCTCATCAAATTTCACATACATGTATGGAGGTTGAAATTTGAATGGCATGAAGACTGCCTAATGAAAATGTTCATGTTAACATTAGAAGGAAAAGCTAGGGATTGGTATGAATGCTTAAGATCTAGTAGTTTGTTTTCTTTAAGAGACCTTAAATATGTGTTCTATGAGAAATATAAAGAAAACACTACATCATTATCATTGGGTGCAATATATTATGATCCATCACAAAACATCATCCAACACATTATAGATAATGAGGAAGCTTTGGAAGAAATGCATCCTGAAGATCTTTTAATAGCCATTCATGAGTTTAATATCCTATTGAAAAATTTTAATAACATAGATGAATCAGTTGAGGAAGAGATGCTCCAAGAAATAAAGAACATTCCTCAAGATATCCCCGAAAACTCAAATATTGATTCATCATCCCTTATACCGAAGGCTCAAGAAAACATCCAGCCTCAAAATCAGTCTTCGCAAGAGACAGAGAACTGTTGTACTCCTGTTCAAAGGAACATAGAAACATCTTCCCCTTTGACAGAAAAAGAGATAGATCAGACTATTAATAAACAGCCAATCTCTGAAACTTTCTGCAAAACAAACACTCTTTCCCATTCACATAGAGAACTTTGCTGTACAGATTTAGAAAGTTCTTTTGTAGATCAGAATAAAGAAGGACCTGCTGATAACTCAGTATGTTTGATTGGCAGTATTACTAATATTCGTGATTCTCCCAACTTTGATATATCTAGTGATGATGCTTTCCAAACAAAGATTAATTTTGTAGGATCATCATTAGCATATTTATGGGAGGAAGATCAGTTCCTTCAAAGAAGTAATGATCCAGTGCAGACTATTTATGATATTGATGATGAAATTTTTCAAAGCCTAGAAACTTTCAGCTCAAAGGACGAGGAGGAAACAAACAAAGAGATTTTTGAGCGGGTTGAGCTCAAGGAGCCTTCTCTTGAAAAAGAGGAAGCAATTGAACATACCCCTGCTCAAGAATATAATAACCTCCTCATAGAGTACAGTCCACTAAACCAGATCTTATTAGGGCTATAAGAGGACAACACTTCCAAATATGATGAGTCCTCCAGTTCAGATGATGATGAAGAAGAGAAAGAGAAACAAATAGAAGACTGTTCTATTGAGGATATACCATCTTCTCAAGAAGAATCTTCTTCCTTTTCTGTTAAAAATGATGAATCTTCCAAGCAACTTTCTGAGCATATGCTCCTCAAACCTGAAGTCTTGGAAGCAAACAATCTACCAGACATGGAGGACCAAAAAGAAGAGAGCCTTCATCTTTTCTTTGTTGATTCTTTGGAAGAGTGTGTGGAAATCCCAACTGGCTCAAATTATCAAGCAGTGATCCTTTGCAAGAGCCAGATAAATGAAAAGTTGTCACCTTCTGTGATAGTTTTTATTTTGAAGATTAATCTTCAAAATATACTATGGATACCTCTTACAAGCAGCCAGAGTTTCTTCTTCTTCTTAACATTACTCGGCTGGCTGCATTGGCACTTTTTTATCATATGAAGATGTAAGTACTTCAAGTTAGAATGGATTAGATAGGAATGTCAATAAAGCTCAGTTCTGAGCATTTAGATAGTTGTTGATTTTTGTCTCCAAAGAAAATTAAAAAAAAAAACAAAACAAAACAAAAATACTAAAATAGTAGAAGAAAGAAAAGAGGGAAGATTGTGAAAACAAGAAAGGTATAGCCCCATACCAAAAAAGAGAAACAAATCTGAAAGTGTGAAAGCTCAAATGCCACTCCTGAAGAACACACTTCTAGTTAGTCAAACAACTTAATCTTGACTAATTAGCTTTAAATTTTCTGCCGATAGGATAGTGAATTCGATTTGCCAAATTGTTTAATCTTGGCTTACCAGTAGATAGTTTAGGATAGAAATTAAAGGTTCAAACATGCTCAAAATCTGAACCTAAAGTTTCAGAGAAAGAATGACTCAAATCAGTTTCAAATTCTGAGTCAAAAGATGTAAAAATTTGGTTCTAATCAGCTTAAAATCTGAGCCAGTTAGAAAAGGAACAGCTCAAAAACAAAAGTCAAAATAGAGTTGTACAAAAGAGAAAGGAAATGCTTTCAAATTTCATATCTCGGGCCTTCCAATTTTTGTTTTAAATTTTCTGCAAAATAAATGTCTATGTGCAGCTTGTTTTTATGCCATAGATCACAGCAAGTCAAACAGCTTAATCTTGACTTCACTGTTTTTAAAATTATGTTATAGAATTTAGAGAATAAAGTCTGTTGGATAGTTTAATCCCAATAGGCAGTAGATTAGGTAGAGAATCATATGGGCTCAGCTGTTTAATCTGGGTCCATGGAGAAATAAGGAGTAGAAATAGATTATATTTCCTTCTTTCAAAAGAATAAAATGTTGTGAGAAGAGTTTGCTAATCCAAGTGCACTCTAATGAAGAAAAAATGTTAGATCAGTAGGATTGGGTAGGTAGAAAGCTTGTATTAATGAAGATCCATTGTTTTTATGACTGCTAATATGTTTCCAAAGCAAGATCATCCCAGCAAAGGGAGGGCAACCCAATGGATGAGGCACAAGTCAGCCTCCCAAAGAATGAAAGTCTGAAGTTCTTGATGCCTTCAAGAAGGAACCATCCGCAAGTGGAGCCACTGTTAGAAAGCTATAAAATTTGTGATACCAAATGTTGGCTAAAACATTTTTGGAGTCTTCAAGGAACAAATTTTTATGGCAAAAAGTGTTGGCTCTTGAAGACTTTTGAAGGCCTCATGCCTCTGTCCCAATATTCACTGCTGTGCCCATTCTACACCCAGAAATCCCGTTGATTCCAAAGAGAATACTGCTGCAAACACCATTTTCCCCTCCCTTCCACCTCCAAAATTAACCTCATTTTCATGTTTTTCCCGTTCTCCCTTCATCAAAACCCCTTTGATAAGGTCTAAGACCCTTTCTTAGCCTTATCGAAACCCTCAAACTCCTTTCAAAACCATTAAAAATCCATAAAAATATATTGTTTATGACTTAATCCCCCTTGGGCTAATTCTTTAACACTCCCTTCCACACGTCTTGGTGCTAGAACCAAGCACCAACCCTCTAAGTGCTTATCGCATCACCTGATTCCGATTAGCCCTTCCTTATCTAGGATATATATATAAATTGCATGGTTTCCCTCGAATCTGTCCAAGGAGGTGTTGGTTGACCAATAGGGCCGTAGGGCCCCCCCATAAAAGCATTCCCAATGGGATATGCAGGACTCGTTGGATAATAGTTTCTAGGTAGTGGTGGTGTAGGGATTTAAGGTGGTTCTTCATAAGGGTTATTAAACTATGGGGAAAAAGTCTAGTTTCCCCAAGGTTAATATTTCCCCCCATGTCCCAATTGATTTCGGGGAAGGGTTGCCCAGATAGACACGACAATGTTTGCTTGTGGCATACTGTTGGCCACATAATTTACATTTGGCATAGACCCTACACCAAAAGGTTGACCACTAAGAGGAATTGGATTAACAATGGATGGACCTACTTGTCCCATGGATTGGAGGGGTACCGAAGTGCCCCCCAACACATATGTGTTGGTAGCATTGCCCCTATTGGAGCATGGGCCCTTGGGGTACTTTTTTGGATAATTTTGTTTAAGTTTTTTTGTATGCACTATGCGCAGATGGACAAAGGGGCTTTGGGGTGGGTCAAAGTCCCTTAATTATTATAAAGGGTTAAAGGGAAAAACCATGAGTCTCAAACCATGGTTTGAGACCATGGTATGTGTGTTTTTTTAGCAATATAAATATGTAAGAGTCAATTAAGGAAGGATACAGATAGAGGAATGAAGTCCCAAATCAGTTTGTTATGCATCTTTAGTCTAGGTTTTTGTGTGGGTAGCAAGGCTCTTGTTGGTTGTGTTAGTCATCAGTAATTTTTTGATTTCTATAGATGACTAAATGTCTATATTATATTTATAGAAACAAAATTCATGAATATTGTGAGTTCTACAAATATCACTGCCTTCATTATCCTTAGGATAAATTTTTTCACTATTGTACTACTCTATCAAGTCATGGCCAGCCTATCACTCCCAGAAGACCAAATCCTGGGCTTATGCCACTCATTATCACTATGTTTTTCCAGCTCTGACCTTACCACTCTATTTTGACTTGCCTAACCTTTTTACTTCCACCTTGGATTGCCAAGTAGCCTAACCTTTTCCCCTATTCACCAAGTGCCTCAAGCATTGGTGGTTTCAAGCTATCTTTCTAGGTTTTTTTAGATAAATCAAAGTCATCAATTTTTAGGTCTGCAATGCATAATTTTTGTCAAAAACTCTTTTTTACACCTAAAAACCCTCAGTCAAGTTCTCAGCCAAAATCCATGTCCAAAAGGCCTCCCACTAGGTCACATAGGGTTTCACAGGTCATGGGATTATTTTGGTGTTCTAAATATTTTTTTTTCATGTGCCAAGAGGATGCAATCAAAGAGGAATAAGGTTAGCATATTATTGTCCATAAGGTATAAAAAATCCTTCAAGAAAGGACTTCTTGGTCAAAGCACAACTTCTGCAAAAGACAGCTTCCCATCTTAGACATTTCTGCAGGAACGAATGAGATGGGCATCAGCAGAAGAAAAGGTAAGGCAAGAGGGAAAATCATCCCTAAGGGCAGCCACAACAAAGGAGAGGAAGTAAGCCTATGAACAAATAAAATCAAGGTTTTTATGACTGATTTTCTAAAAAGTGTTTCCCAACAAGGAGCCATTGCAAAGGATCATAACGACAGAGGTACATCAACGCCACTGAGCATGAATTAAAGACTTCTAAAGATTATAAATGAAGATGGTAAAAATCCCTAAAGCCTAAAGTTTGAGAAGGTAAGCAATGAAGTTAAATGAAGACCGTAAATCTCCATGACGACAACATGCAGAAATTGAAAAATGATATTAGAAGGTGACTTACATGGTTTTTCAAGGCAACACTGCTTCACTACACCAAAGGGGGAAATTGTAAAAAATATCAATATCAGGGAGCCTAAGCTTTCAAGTGTAGTCAAAGGTCTTCAAAGTGGTCAAGATAAGAAAAGCATGAGGTAAAGTGTCAAAATGGAAAATCATGCTAACCATGAAATCCTTGTTGGGTGACTAAAGGTTGTAAAAATACAAACAAATGACAAAAGGATGAAAGGAAAATGTGTTATAGGCACCTGCAGAAATCAAAAGTGGCCAAGGGGATGACATAACATGGTATAATTTTCTAAACTTTTTAAAAGTGAACATGTTACTATCACAATCAGTAAGAAGGCGAAAACACATGTTTTAAGTCAATTACACTCAAGAATGCCAAAAAGGGTAAGAACAATGGTTTTAATTTATTAGAAGAGACAGTTTGAACAGTGCCCAGATTTTTAAGAATAAAAAGGGGACCTCTTCATCCTTTCAGTACACCATCACCAAAGAAAATCACTTGGGAAAGTTGTAAGTCATCTGCAAAAGAGTAAAAAATATATTAGTGAGAATTATAAAGTGACCAAAGGCAGACATTAACAAAGTGGGTTTTTAATTTTCAATTATTTTTCAAGGGTATAAGGGCCCTCTTAGCCTCCCTCTATCTCATTTTTCTATAAAAATGGGAGTGAGAAGTCTTCAAGGTGAAATTTCTGAGTTCCTGGCAGACCTCAGGTAGAAAAACCCTGGCGCTACGCTTCTAGAAAAGTGTGCTACGCGCATGTCTGTGCCCTCTTTGGAAATTATAACCATGCACTACGTGCCTGTAGAAGTGTGTTACCTTTTCACTGTGCATAGCGATCGACTCACCCAGGCGCTACATGCAGGTAATGGTTAGTTAAGACCCGACAATGTGTAGGCCACCCGACTCACCCGGGCGCTATGCACAGGGCATGTTTAGGAGAAACTTGATACCTTGTAGCTATGTCATTCTTACGCTCTTGCCCATTCAGACACTGCCCAGAAGGAATCGATACCGTGCAGCTTTGTTGTTGCTGCACTCTTACCCGTTCACACTCTGCTCGAGAGGACCCAACACCGTGTAGGTCTACCAACACTACGCGCCTGTCCGTTCATACGCTACACAGGCCGACCCTACAACGTTCAGCTCTACCCGAGCGCTACGCACAGGTATGTTCAATCCGACCCGACATCATGTGAAGGATCCCAAATGCTGTGCTCCTGTGCTACGCGTTTAGCCAGGAAGCCTTTCATGCTAGATAAAGCCCTCAAATTTACTCAAAAATCCTCCAATTCTTTGCCTGGCACCTCGTGAGGGTTTTCACAACAGGTATTTATATGCTTGCCACCCTTTCATATTGTTTTAAAAGATAAAATTAGAGAGAAAGGTAGAAACCCTAGAGGAAGATAAAATCCTGATCCCCATGCTAAAAACATTGATGATTGAGGGACACCCATCCATCTGCAAATTGAAGGTGCATTGAGGCCCAAATTGTCCTTCTTCACTCATCATTCCCCTTCACTTGCAAATCATTGATTTTCTCATTATCATCTCACTTGCCCTCTCCATATCATTTCACAAATAGTTTAGGGTTTTTATTTCAAAGCAAAAGTAAAAGATAAAATGTCTAGAGAAGGCAGTAGTGACAGTGGCAAGGGAGGCCAAAGACCTAGGGGACAACAAAGAAAGGGTGGAAGAGAAAACATGCTTGAACCTTTGAACACCAAGGAGTTAAAAGCCTCACCTACAACAGTTGCATATTTCCAAGAGGTGGGTTGTTTTGATTTCTGTGAGAGAGTACAAAGAGTCCAAAGTCACCCTGAGTTAACTAGAATTTTTATCCTCAACCTCCATGACCATAAAGTGCATCTAGATGGGGTAAATTTTGAGATATCCACAAATACAATTTCTATGGCCACTGGGATACCTTGTATGGGAGAAAAATGGTTAAAACAGGTGAGTTTGGACTTGAGCCATTATCAGCCTTTCTTGAAACCAAGATACCAAGTTGATTGCAAAACTATTTTTCCCTTTTCCAATTTGTTGGAAAGATATGCCCCCTTAATGAAAGTCATAATGAAGTATTTTACATGCGAGGGGAGGTTTTCTAGACTTTATTCCTACCATATAAGACTGCTTATGCACTTCACTAGGGCTAGGCTACTACATTTTCCCTATTTCCTTTATAGAAGTATTGATAAGATGTCATACATTGTGCAAAAGAGGCCTCCTTCACAAAAAATGCAGTATTTTCCACCATTCTCTTATCAAGATGATTGTGTTGCATCAATTAGAGCAACAGGGTATCCCATCGAAAACATTCATCGCCCATGATGTTTTCACAAATCCAAAACCTCTTCTTCTGCAAATTTTACCCTCATCATCTCATCCACCTTCCTCATTTCCTCCATCAACCCCCACTGACCATGATTCCTCATCCACACATGAATCCTCTCCCCAAGAGAACTTCCTTCCTTCACCTTCTCCTAAAGCATCAGAACAAGAAGAAAGTGATGACAGTCAAAAGGAAAATGACAGTCAAGAAGAAAGGACAAATGATGAAGAAGAAGAAAGTGAAAATGAAGAAAATGATAATGAGGAAGAAACAAAGGACAGTGAGGAAGAAGACACAAATGATGAGACCAAAAGTGACAGTCATGAGGAAGCATAAAATAACAGTCACGAGGAAGAAAATGATAATGAGGAGGATGATGATAAAAATCAAGAGACAAGGTAAAATTATGTAGAAGAAGACAGTTTAGAACAAGAAAGTAGTGATAAGGAAGATAATGCAGAGGATGATGAAAACAAAGGTAGTGAGCCAAACAATGAAGAAGAGGACAAAGGAAATGAGAAAAACAATGAGGAAAAATAAGAAGGCAGTGAGCCAAATAGTGAGGAAGAAACAAATGAAAGTCAAGAGACAGAGGAAGAATTTGAAGAAGAGATAGAGGCAGAATTTGAAGAAGATACAGAGGCATAATTTGAAGAAGAGATAGAGGCAGAATTAAAAGAAGAGGGCAGTGAACATGACAGTGATGAATATGAAAATAGTGAGCATGATAGTGGGAAAAACAATGACAATGATGAAGAGGACAGTTTAGAACAAAGTGACAATGCAGAAGATATGGAAGAGGATGGAAATGATGAAAATGAACAAAACAGTAATGAAGACACTGACAAAGGAACCTCTAACAATGACGACACAAAAAATGATGATGGCAATGATGATGTTGCAAACACAAAGGAAGTTGTTGAAGAAGACACCATGATGACTGATAGCCCTAAATATAATGACAACAGTGACACTATGAACCCAAAAAGCAGTCAAGAGATTGATGATAGTGGCGAAGGTCATGACAGTGATGTTAGCATGAGGGAAAATGAAAGTACCTCTCAAGAGGGTATTCAAGAACAAAATGAAGAAGACATGAATGTATAGATCATTGATGAAAGAAAAGATAGTATTAAGGTCAGCCATGAAAAGGACATTCTAGTAGACAAATTTGATTTTCTCCCTCTCACATATCAAAAGGGGCCAAGGCTTGTGTTGGTTGCCTCCAAAAGTAAAGGGACCATGCCATCCTCCTCACCTTAGCCACTAGACAAAGGGAAACAAAGGGTAAAGGAAGAATAAGAATACCATGAGGTTGAGAGGGAGTTTGAGATCATTCAGGTGGATAGTGAAGAGTTGAATGAAGCAAGACTCACAAAATTGCTCCTCCAGGATAGAAATGCACAAATCAAAGGCCTCCAAGCACATTTGGATAGGGCCAAGAGTGTGAATGATGCCCTTGACTTGGAGAATAGGAAACTAGGAGCTCAAATTGCAATCTATGAAGCTAGAGCCCTCAAAGCCTAGAAAGAGGCCCAGAAATCATAGTTCAAACTAGAAGAGTTCATGGGCGCATATGAATAGAGTGAAGATGAGGAAGGGAAACCTAGGAGGAGACTTAGAACCATGGGATTAAAGAAAGCATTGGCCAAACAAAGGGAGGAAGAATCAGCCCTAGCATAACAAATCCCTTTAGATGAGCTTTTAGCCATGGAGATAGCCCATGATTGGGAGCCTTGGTTGGAGAGAGCCAACATACACTTGGAGGCTAAATTGAAGAAAGCAAATCAAGATCTTGACCTCCAAAGAAGAATGACTAAACATTATGCCCAAAGAAACCAAATTGCAAGGGCTAAATTGAAAAGGGCTCAAACCAAGCTCTAGGCACTAAAAGAAGAAAAATTCCAAGCTACACTTGGAATCTTGGCACAAGCTTCTCTACAGGTCTCTCAAAACCCATGAGGCACACTTCCACCAAATTTGGGAGAATTTTGACAAGTTTTGGTTTTTTGCTAATTTTTCTGGCCAAGGGGGTAGCACACATGGTGCTACGCTTTTTCTCAGAGCATATTCAGGAGGAAAGGGTCACATTTTTGGAATCCTCATCTCAAATATAGCATTCTCACAAAGTTTCAGATCAATTGGAGTTTTTTTGGTCCTGCAAAAGGGTCTAAAACTCCCTAATTTTCACCATTTTGCCTACTTTTCAAGACATGTGATGCACCTTTACTAGCCTTGGAATTTTTCCTTTTGAACAGTTCATAGAGGTCAAATCATAGAACCAAGGGTAGATCTGGAAAGTAAACTTAGAGGGCTTTCCAACAGGCCATCACGGAGCCTTTTCCAACATCGGGAAGGTCTCCAAAACACTACTGCAAGATGACCCATTTTTCCTGCTCTTGTGCTACACCCTTGGCATGGAAATTCATCTTAAAACACAGTGTTGCACCCTTAGTAGAGGGAAAGTAAAAAATTTACGCTTGGAAAGTTTTAGGAGGCTTGTCATATCTCAAATTTTAATTTCTTTGCTAAAAAATCCCAAAAAGGTATTTTGTTTCAGATATTTTGTGCCTTGGGCCTTGCAAGGTCTCAAGGACAATAATGACATTTCTAATTAGCCAATAGGTTTATAGAGACCCTATTAGGTTTTACTCCTTCTTTCTTGTTAAAAGGAGCATTGAGGATTCATTATTTATGTTGGAACTTGATGAGTTTTAAGAGCAATACATGGTTCTATGAGGTTAAAGAGCAATTTGGTGTTGTGGAGCTTATGGATGATTTGCTTTGATTGATGATGATGAAAGCTTGCTTGCAGGATCCGTGAGTTTGGTTAATGGTGATGTGTCTCTAATTTTTTCATGCCTTCTTGTTTATAATTGTGTCCATCCTTCTATGTTGCAGTAGATCAGAAAAGTATAGGCTAAGAAATGTTGTTTGAGGCACCTTAGTCCTTCCTGTTACTATTGTCTTTATGTTTTCCTTTGCTGGGTTAGTTTAAGGAATTCTTAGCTGCTCCTTAGATCCACCTAAGCTTGTTTGTTTCATTAATGGTTTAAGAAGTTAGTTTCAAAATATTTTTTATGGTTAGCCATGCTTACTTGATGCTATCTAAACTCTGTTTGTGGAATCTCTCTTTGATGGATTACTTGCTAGTTTTGGCCAAAGAGGCCATGTTTTGATCATACCCTTTGTTTATGCTTGATAAGTTTTCCTCAAAGTTATTTATAGCTTGATTGATGATTTCTAGGAGTTCCCTCTTCGTTGATTAAAGTTATTTGTCATCTTAGATGTTTTCAAACCTTCAAGGTGAAATCACTAAATTTAGATAGGTTTTCTTTCTTTCTGTGTTTCACTAAATTGTTCATCTTGACTGTCTAATTGTTTAAGTATTGTCATCGAGTTAATGGTTTGCCCTATCTAATGATTATCTTTTGCTTATCAGTTTCTGAGACCTTCTTGTTTATGGGTATATGACAAAGGATACTTCACTGCCCTTTTCCCTACCTTGTTCACCAACTTAATGTCCATTTCACTTCACACATAAACTTAAAGATACTTTAACCACACCAGATTTTCCCTGTGATGCACTCTGACTCATTGTTGAGATACCCATGACTTTCGTAGACTCCATAGCCCAATGATTTTATGGCCTCTCACTCCAACTATTATACTTGATCATTTTACCCAACCTAACCAAACAAACAAAACCCTAAACTTCACAACTAGCCTAAAATCAACCATTCTAAAGAAAACAAGTTCATATCCTTTGCAAACAATAAAGAGAGCCCTCTCTGAGTCCAGGAAGGCTAGGTCCAAGGACTCCAAAGACTGGTCTGATGTTACCCTGTGCATTTGGTCTACCAATATGCTAAATCACAGGAACCTAATAGGCTGTGTGCACGAAGACCTAAGTCCTGAGGTGTGTGCGGACTCTGTTGTTGTGTGTGTAGAAACATAGATTGTACTGAATTGCAAATCTCTTAATAAATAAATCATTTTTGGTGAACTCGGATTCTTATGTGATTTACTATAATATCTTATCCGTTATCTGTTGTAGATATGGATCTATTTTGTTGTTGTGTATTTACTTCTGTAAATGGTTAATTGCATCTATGTGCTAGTATTAGTCAATGTTAGATAAGAAGATCTGAATGAAGTAAAATTAGATATTGTGCGCGAAATATATAGTACTCTGTGACAATCTGTGAAAGGGTAAGATCTACTTACCTTTGATTGTGCGTGCACAAATCTGTTATATTATCTGCAGTAATTTTGATTAGATATACCACATAAAAAGCTCCCTCAAGGTGTAGAAACCTAGTTCTAACACCCCCCATGCTGCTTTGGGTGAGACTTTGGTCTGTGGAAGCATATCACTACCAAAAGGGCTAGTAGTTGGAGGATTTTTTTGGTTGCGCAAATAATCTGAACCTGGGTCAGGACCCCTTAAGCCAAAAAATGGTTCCGTTGGCAGGACCAGGGTCATTTTAAGAGAGATTTGATGTGGCACCTGATAAAGAATGAACTGCAAGATTGGCTTGATCAAAAGATATGTTAATTTGAGATCCAAGAAAACAGAAGCTATAAATTGTCTACCGAAGATTGGGCACAAAGGTATATCTACACAGGTCCACAAAATTTTCTTTGCTTCCTTTCTTTCTGAGTTGCACGAGTGGTTGTCTCAACTTGCTGAATTCCAAACCTACACAAAGGATGACGTGATCACTCAGTGGACCCCAATTTTGGTACAGCAATTAAATAAATCTAGCAATAAGTTCACCCGCATGGTATAGCATTGGATCGATAGTGTTATGGGAGAATTTGTGACTGAATTTACTATTTATAATTTTGTATCGTATTTTGAAGCTGAACAGAGGTTTTCAAGGGCCCTAGAGGTAAGTTCCTATGATCTCTGAAACTATGGATTAAAATTATATTGTGTGAACAAGGAAATCTATGCAACCATATTGAGTGAAATTCTCGTAAAGGCCCGACTACGTGTTGTGGAAGAAATTACAGAGTAGATCTAGAAGAAGGTTTTGTTTATAGCCCTGTCAAAGGTAAATATGAAAGTGACAAGGAGTCTGAGGAATTGCGAGATCAGGCTGATCTCGGGCTGTTGGCCATAGTTCAAATCCTATCCACTCCACTCCCAAAATCATCTCACTCGGACAAGCCATCTACTCCACCTCCAACTCCCCCACCAGACACTAATATGGTTTCTTCCATGAAGTTACCTAATTTCCTTGGTATCAGGAACAAAGACGTAGACCAATTCTAGTTTGTTATAGACACTATATGGACATCGCAACATATTAATAATGGGATGTTAAGGAAGAAAAACTGGCTACTTATTTTCAAGACCGCGCATTGGATTGGTACATAAGGTATGTGGCGACAAACCCTAATGCAAGTATTGATAATCTGAAGGTCGCATTGAAGGAACAGTTCAAAAAGCTGAAATTGTTTGCTCAATGTGTAACTGAGTTGAAGGAGATTCACCAAGAATTAAACGATTCCATATAGGAAGCGGATCAAGGGATGAAGCACATCATTAGAGATGGAGGATTTAATATTTATGACATGCAACACAAAGAGTGGATGATTTCCATGCTACTATCGCATCTGCGCCAATCCCTAAGTCAACAAAAGATTGCAACACAGGCCGAAGCTGTAGAGATTGCAATGAAACTAGAATCCTCACCTGTACCAGCTGCGCATATTGGGGCTGAGTAGATCCAAATCTAGTTAGACGAAATGCACTTAGAAATATAGAGTTTACACAAATATAAAGGAAAGGAGGTATGCATAGATGTATGGTGTGTATGCTGCAAAGTTATCGGGCATCACAAGGATCAGTGTCCCGTATTCAATAACTATCTGACAACTGGAGGACCAAGCCCATTAAAGAGTGTGAAAGGACCAAGTGGAACTCCTACGTTATGGTGCACAATTTTTCAAGAAATGGGTATGCACACGACAGACTTCTTCCTAAGGATTGGTAAATATAGCCCTGATCTTAAGAAACCTTTCTGCAAATATTTCTCATCAGTGGGACATGACGAGTAGGACTGTCACAACTTCGATCTAATGATTGATGGAACCGACCTATATAGGATGCATGCTGAACCAACCTCACTGTCATCCTTGCCTGGGCGTGGTGGATTACAAAGTAGAGGATGAGGAATAACAAGAGGGTTTGGTCGAGGAAGGGGGAAAATCATCTTCTGTAATTGTGGAAATGTGGGTCATTATGTGCATGACTGTCCGAACCAAACACAACAATATTGTATTTATTGTAGACAATTGGATCATGTTGTTGAATATTTCCCTGTCTGGATTGCAAAAATGCAGGAAAAGAAAACACATACCCCCACTCAAAATATTCATATGGTAATATATGAGCTGCACGAAGAAGAACTAAGTGTGGACATCGTTACTAGGAGTGGTGCAACCATTCGTGAAGACAAAGGGACAAAGCCAGATACTAATCTCTAGACCCGAAATGAACCTAAAAAAAGGAAGGATTCAACTTACTAAGAGAAAAGGAAACTTTTTTAGAAGCGAAGAAGGGTCTCGCAGAGGTGGCCACCTCCCCGTCTAAAGAATCAATCAAACATATGGACATGGTTGAATGAGGTGAAGAGATAAAGCCCTTCATGCAGGCTTGTATTAAATTTTTGCACAATAAGAAGGCATTCGAGAACCTCCAATCATTAATAGAATTTTTTGCAGAGAAAGAAAAACCCCTGATGGAGTAGAAGTTTGTTAATAAAATATATAATAATAAAAGAAGAACTGGACATAAAATGTGCTTGACTCCCCAGATTGGTGCATATGAAATGGATTAGGTCATTCTAGATCTAGGATCTGATCTGAATGTTTTACGAAAATAGACTTCAAAATTAATGGGAGGACCTAAATTGCAGTGGTCCACTATGAAACTGCGTGTGGCGAATCAACAAAATATTATCCTATTAAGAAGGATCTCGCAAGTAGTAGTGGATATCATTGAAGTAAGGTTACTTGAAGACTTCTAACTTATACAAAATGTTGATGATATCAACCCCTATCCTACGCTGTTGGGTTTGGATTGGGCTATTGATATGGGTGGAATCATCAACCTTAAGTGTAGAAGTATGGTATTTGAAAGTAAAGGAAGCAGGGTTTTGGTCCCCCTAGACCCTGCAGAAGGAGAAATATATACAGATTCGGTGCATCCAGATGATGATATCGATAATTTCTATAAGTTGATTGCACGGGATGAAGACTATATCAACCCGAAAATGGATGGAAGACTTAATTGGGAGAAGGATAGCTCCCGCTTTTCAGATTTAGATGAGGAACTGGAGAACTGGTAGAACCAGCTGCATGAAGTCTCTACACTGTGCTGCAAGTGGGTGAAAAAATCTCTTTGGTACATATCCTCATAGGTACGAGATTTTCCTTATTATGATGGTCTAATTAATGTTAATATGTTTTTAGAAGAACTTGAAAAATTTCTTCTAGAAGCTCAATGGATCCATGCACTTGATATAGCGCTGCGCTCAACCCCAACATGTTTGTGGGAGACGCACAAGGGTAACTTGGCTAAGTAGGGAGAATGAATCTGCAGGATGCATCTGCGATTCGAGTATCCAAATACTAGAATGAGAGTGACCTATTCCAGAGAAGAAGATCCAAGAAAACATTTGGCTAGATGGACTGAAGCTTGGGATGATGAACCAAATCTAGAATGGTTGCATGTATTCATCCACACTTTGGGGATGGTGCCTACGGAATGGTACCTCGCAACTGAACTGTGATGAGGAACCACTAAATGGATTGCGCTGACATAAATTTTTATCCTGACCTTTAGTTTTGAAAGTTCGTTTGAATTCCTGGATGAGGCACTGCAAGATATTCAAGAATTCATCTTTATCACCACAAAATCGTCAGTTGAGCACTCCTTTCCAGTATGGGATGAGTAGATGAAGAACATAGTTGACTGTCAAAAATTTTCAATTGAAGATAAGGAGGAAGACCCAAGGAACATTACGATCCCTGGGTCTAAAGGACAACGTGCAATTTTTGGGCCTACAATTGAGTTAGTAGATGTAACTAAGCCTATGAATATTCATCGAGTCAATATTAGCTCAGAGGAATAAACGAAATTAACAAAGATAGGGGAATATTGGGATGATGATACGGTGGGTAAGGTCACTGAGTTGTTGAATGAATATCAGGAGTTGTTTCCTACAAAATTTTCTGAGCTAAAGGGGACAGTAGCAGATCTTGGGGTAATGATGATCACCTTGAAACTAGATGTGTGACCTGTGAAGAAACTCCCGTATCACTTGAATCCCAAATACATGTAGAAGTTAAAAGAGGAATTGGAGAAAATGGTTGTTGCAAAGATCATAGAACCAATGGAAGAATTAGATTGGGTAACTCCTATGGTGGTGCAGGATAAGAAAACCAAGGGAGAAAAAAGGATTTTTGTGGATCTGAACAAATTTAATGATGCTTGTGTACATGACTCATTCTCGACCCCTTTTTCTGATGAAATATTGGAAAATGTGGGAGGACAAGAGGCCTACTCATTCATCAATGGTTTCTTAGGATACCACCAAATAAGAATCACTCTAGAAGACAAAAGCAAGACAACCTTTGTGATAGAATGGGGATCCTTTCAATACATAGTCATGCCATTCGGTCTGAAGAATGTGCCAACTATATTCTCACGCATGGTAGTAGCTTCATTCAAATAATACATAAATAATTTCTTAGAAGTATACTTTGATGACTAGAATATATTTGGATTATTTAAGAAGCATGTGTCGAGTCTGCGCCTCAGGATGGATACTTTCCGGAAGTATCAAATCTCGCTCAATTTGAAAAAGTGTATATTTTACGTCCCATTCGGGATCTTTCTAGTTCATATTGTTTGTCAACAAGGATTTATGGTGGATACAACGAACATCATTGTCATTGTTAACCTGGAAGTTCTAGAAAATGTAAAACAACTGCGCTCAATTTTGGGGCATACAGGGTATTACTGAAATTTTATTCAAGGCTACACGTTGATCACTACGCCCATGGAGAAGTTGATGAAGAAGGATGCCTCATTTTTCTAGGACGCGGACTTCTAGAAGAGATTTTAATTGCTTAAGGAGAAGATGGTCACTGCACCCATATTGGTCTTTATAGATTGGACAAAGGAATTCCATGTACATTTTGATGCCTCCTGGATCGTGTTTGGAGTTGTATTAGCACAACCAGGAGCTGGGGAGATTTACCACCCTATTGCATTTAAAAGTAGGAAGTTTTCAAGTGAGGAGGGTAACTACTCAACCATGAAGAGGGAAGGATTAACTATGATCTACGTGCCATAGAAGTTTCACCACTATCTTTTGGATGAGGCCAAGGGTATTTGGAATTATGTTAAAAATGACCCAATGTTCCATCAATTAAGGAATGAAATCTGAATTAAAGAGAAGAAATTCACAGAGATTAGAATGGTGGAGCCAACCTTGGTGACAACACAGAGGCTTTCCAGACTACATGAAGGCAAGGAAATTCAGACAAAGATTGACGACCTGTGCCGACGCGAGTAGCTACTTGAGATGCGAATGCAACCTTGGGCCGAGGAAGCCCTGTAGCTTTCAGAGAACCTCGACAACACCCTCAAAAGCCTACATCGGACTCAGCGTAGCATCAACCTGGTAGCTGAGGGGTCAACAATAGTAAAGTTGGTGGATGAAGCACAAACCACTGTCAGGCAGAGAATTGAAGTCATAGTGCCACTCAAGAGCTCTGCGGAAGCATTGAAGGCAGAGATGAAGGCGACTGCCCCGTAGTGACTCAGGACGAGTCATGATATTGCATTGGGGGCTTGTTGGAGAACGGGCCCCTGGGTACTTTTTTAGGATAATTTTGTTTAATTTTTGTTTTACATGCTATGCGCAGATGGTCAAAGAGGCTTTGGGGCAGGTCAAATTCCCTTAATTATTGTAAAGGGTTAAAAGGAAAAACCATGAGTCTCAAACCGTGGTTTGAGACCATGGTATGTGCATGTTTTTGAAAATATAAATATGTAAGAGTTGAGCAAGCAAGGATATAGATAGAGGAATGAAGTCTTGAATCAATTTTTTATGCATATTTAGTTTAGGTTTTTGTCTGGGTAGAACTTCTCTTGTTGGTTGTATGTGCGGAGACCTAAGTCCTGAGCTATGTGTTGAATCTGCTGCTATGTGCATAGAAAGATAGATTATACTGAATTTCAAATCTCTTAATAAAGAATGCATTTTTGGAAAAATCAAATTCTTATGTAATTTACTATCTTAGCTTATATGTTATCTGTTGTAGATTTGGATCTATTCTGTTGTTGCGTATTTACTTCTATAAATGGTTAATTGCATACATGTGCAAGCATTAGTCGATGTTAGATAAGTAGATCTGAATGAAGTACAATTAGCTATTGTGCACAAAATATATAGAAGTATTTTGTGACAATCTATGAAAGGGTTAAATATTTTTAGCATTTACTGTGCGTGAAAAAATATGTTATATTATCCGCGGTAAGTCTGAATAGATCTACCACATCAAAATCTCCCTCAGGGTGTCGAAACTTGGTTCCAGCACCCACCCATAGTACTTTAGGTGAGACTTTGGTCTACATAAGTAGATCACTGCTGAAAGGGCCAGTAGTTGGAGGGTTTTGTTGCTTTTGAAAATAATCTGAACCTAGGTCAAGACCCCTTAAGCCAACAACCCACTGGCATCGAGGTCAAGGGGTTCAAACTCAACAAGGGATTCAAACAGAAAGGGTTACTTAAACGAATTGTGCTAGCTGTGCTAGTAGAAGCAGTAGCCAGAAGTCTAGTAGGAGATAGTAAAGGAGTGGAGGTTGGTGTAATGTCCCATGTGCAAGTAGTGCCCACAGCCACGTGTCTGGGGTCTACATAATGAGGAGTACTATGCAAGGGTCCCCACCATCATTTGCTTTAGTGGGCTGACCCCCACCCTTAACACCTTGGGATGTTGCCCTCACTAACAGACTGGTCTTTTGGTGTAGTGGTTGGGCCAAAGGGAGAATGCAGTAATACTAAAACACAATATAATAACTACATAAAAGTAAAAAAGAATTCTATATACACATCATAATGAACAGAAATAGTTGAGCCATTTTATTACTTTGGAGGTGAAAAAGCAAGTACAACAGTGCTCAAAATATGAGACACTCAAGCCACAAGGGTGGCCTAGAATGACCTTGTAATGATATCCCAAGAGGGACTGCGTAAATGCTGCTCTGCTGGAAGGTAAACTGTGTTGTCCCTGTCGCAACTATAGGGACTGCAACTGCCTGAAAGATAGAAAGTCATATCTAGGTAGAATGGGATCTCCGATGATGCTGAAATTGTAGATCTGGGCTCAATGATGGATTCCCAAGATAACCCAGAAGGTATTTCTCAGATCTGTAGGTCTAAGAAAATTACCTTCTTAGGGATTCACATAAATGCTGTTAGGAATGCATATCTGAAGCTATATTTGATGATATGATGGTTGTAATGATGCATAATCAGATCTATGCAAGAAGGGATGATCCCTTCACTAGATCCTTGGGCTAAAAGCTTAAGATCTAGCTCCTCCAATCTCCTCCACTGAAAATAGTTGTTGGATGAACAACAACTTCAAAAAACTGCACTGTCAGAGAGGGAGGCTCATTAGCCTCTTGCTAGATATGTCAAATAATCTCCTAAGTGATGAAAACAATAGATCAAATGTGAGGAGGTTATCCCTCAGAGGATTTCTAGCTAAAATACTGGAAACTTCCTTCCTCCAATATATCTATAGGACTGAATTGTGCAATCCTTGAAGGGAATGATGATGCATGGAGGTAAAATCTAATGGCCTGAATGCCGAATGTAGATCTTCTGCTCCTGAAAGGTTGGATCTAAAGAACAAATTGGTAGGATGAATCCTCCATTGGTTTCCTAGCTGAATGCTAGAAACAACCTCCTGAAGATGGCTCCAATGCTTGATAAGGAATGAAGAACAATCCTCTTTCCAGAGATACTCAAAGAAAGAGGTGGGATTCCTTCTCGGGAACACTGTGTGCTAAACAGCACTGCAAGCTCTGCTAAACAGCCCAAGCCTACATAGAAATGTTTTAAGACAAATCTAGATCTAAACAGATCAAGAAATGAATAATCCAAATCATGCCTTCCTTTGTGCCTTCACCTTCATTATATGCATGAGCCTTACATAGCCCGGGACCACTCCAAATCTGCGCTGTACATGTGGGAATAGTCTCCATGTTTGATTGCATTGTAGCCTCATTTCCTTCATCATGTTCACATGGGATGATCACCCTCTTCATCATGTGTGCATTAAATGCACGACTTCCTCCACTATCTTATCACAAGTTCTTCATTATCTTCTTTGAATGCACTATGATCTCAGTTGACCTTATCAAAGATTCTCATGATTTTATATTTGAGATCCATGATCTTATTTAGCTGTTTCATCCTCCATAATATATCTCATAAATGAGACATGATCTCCATGAATGGAGCTGCTCCACTACTCCATGATTCTAGATCTAGATCTAAAATATCCACATTCACACATTAAAAATGGATTTTATTCATATTTGAGTTTTGTGGGTCCCTCCACCCTTTTATTTACTTAATTTATTAAGAAAATCAAGGACTCTAATATTCCAAATATGATGTGAAAATTTGGGAATATTACAGCCCCCCCTGGAAAAATGTTGCTTGTCCTCAAGCAACTCCAAAATTAGATGCAAAGTCATATATTCCCCTCCAAATGGCATCCACATAAGGAAGGATTCCTCCATTTTCTACAATGTGTTATGCATGTTTGGTTCTAAATTTATCTTTCAAAAATGTATATAATGACTTCCAACTGCGTGGTTAGACGTCTTCCTTCCACGATGAAGTACCAAGTGACAACCATATGATGTCCAACATCATCATTAATACGTGAGATACATACAATAAAATGGATCTTTCCACAAAGGAAAAGCTCCATCTCACAATACATCTCTTCGTCCCATGTTTTATGAGTTTGATTGAGCATTAATATACTCTCATCCTTAGCCTTGTTGACCTTATTGGATCCAAGCATCACTCCAACGTTATGAAAAAGAAGAAGGAAATGAGTTATATTGGTAGACAAAGGTGTCAAACCATATTCTCCTAATAGTAATCACTGCAGTAAGGACCTTTGCTGCCACCCTCCATCTCT
Organism: Pinus albicaulis; assembly: GCA_034641835.2. Taxonomy (NCBI): domain Eukaryota; kingdom Viridiplantae; phylum Streptophyta; class Pinopsida; order Pinales; family Pinaceae; genus Pinus; species Pinus albicaulis. Next base: position 10,442,888 of record MU968382.1, on the reverse strand, counting down.
TTCATGTAAGATGAACAAGCCAAACTCCCCCAAAAGAAACCAAAGAAACAAGAGATCTTGCTGCTTTCTCACCTCCTCATGTGCATCATGGAGCAAAAACATACTGATAGACATGGGGAATGTCACATCGGCCCAATACAAATGAACACCATCAATACACATCATGAGAGCATCATGCCAAGCTTTACCTGTTAATCATTAATATTTTTCACCTATTGATGATGACTAGTTGTTAAAGCCAAGTTTTCTAGCAGCTGATCTCCAATATGTCAAATTTTTTAGCTAGAAAACACCCATAATTTTTTTTTCCCTCCTAACCTTTTCAATCATCCCATGATGAGATAAAACCTCATTTTCAAAGCCCTATCTAGCCTCGGCCATACAAGCTTGTTGTTTCGGGAAATAACTCCCTAGAGGTCATTAGGTCAAAAACCTCCATAGATCAGGGCATGCTATTCAAGAAGGACTCACACAACCACACTTGTACGCTAAAAACTAGATAACATCGATTGTAGTACTCACCCGTAGATCCTACGTTTGATGTAGATCCTGCGGGGTCCAAACCCCCAGCAACCCTTCTTCCTCTTCAACCTGGAAATCAAGAAGGAACATGCACGAAAATCTAGTTGTACAGCATATATATTTCCTAAATGTCAGTGTAATCCATGTGAAACATCATATAAACAATAATAAATGCTTAATTAACAATCTTTTCACATATGCAAGTAGATATTAACATGTGAATTCGGGAAGAAGATGGTTCTTCTTCATTACGAACAACATGTATAATAATAGAAAGGTGGAGAGATCACCTGAATCCTTCCACGATCTTCGAATAGACCGTCATCCGGATCCATCCCACCCTTGCCTCACTAGGATTCTTTCAAGACTTGTGCACACAAGATGACACATAAGCTGATGAACATCTCCAGGAAACAAGGGTTTCCTATAAAAATCTGGGAAGTGCAGGAGGCACGGGAAATCAGACTTGAATTGGGCTCCAACAGAGTATAATGTCTATAATTTTCTCTCTCCCTTAGGCCATGCATATGAGGGGATTTTATACTCCCTCAAAGTAGTTTCAATCTGTTGGAAACAGTTGGCCACGGGATGGGGTGGTTGAATTACAGGAATAACCATCAACCCAGCCTCGAAAATAGGGATTTTTATATATTTTTTAATGATTTTAATGGCATACGCGGAAAAGTATCTCTGGACTAGCGTATACACGCGGAAAAGTCTGGGCATATCCGTGTATGGGATTTTAAACACTGTTTTTTATGAACTTTTATTCAAGTCTGTGGGAATGGGTGCCCAAGGCCAAAGAGACAATCATGAATCACATGAGGGTGAAAAATGATGCTATAACAGATGCCCCCTAATATATGAGGTCAGAAGGGGTACATGATGGCCGAAATGTATTATGTGCATAGAAAGAACTTCGCGAGGACAAGAGAGGACTTCACCATATTTCAACCTGCCAAAAACCAATGAAAGAAAACAAAGAGTTAGCTCATGTCTAAGGCGGGCATACCCATGCTCAGTCAAAAATATATCCATATAGAAAGTACATAATAGATCCAGAATGTATACAAGTATAGCTGAACTGAAAGTACACAATGAATCAACTGAGCACGGCCCGGAAGTACAAGTCGGAATCAATGTCCAAGTATCACATATATCAAACTGATCAATAATACTGAAAATGGATGTCTGATCACAAAAGTAACTGAATCTCCAGGTACCAAATCATAAGGGGTGGAACACATGGTACAATCACGCAACTCGGGAGCCAACATATATGATGCTGCTGTACTGACACTGCAACATATAAAGGTGGACGGCATCACTGGTAGAAACTGAATGGATTGTCAAAAGTGAACCGAAAAATGTTGATGCAACCTGAGGTCTTCACCGATCTCGATGGCACAATTCTACACAATGGGAATAAATGAGCTGAAGTCGACCATGTGAGAAATCGTTTGATTACTGGTCAATAATGTATACCGTTAACAAACACGAGAAAACCCACTGATAATGAAAATGAGTGTCAAGGTGCCCCAGTAAATCTAACAAGTGCGAATGAATGAGTTGAAGTCGAACACTTGGAAGAATCTACCAATCAGGAGGCAATGATGAATCCCCACTGTCGATAGAAAAGAGTCTGCCACTGATGACTGCAAACCCTAAGGTTCTGACAAAAGACTCTAGACCTTATTCCCAGAGCAATGAGTCGAAGTCGATGGGAAAATATCTGCTAGAAGGAAGGCATTAAGGCATCCCACATCATTCCAACGCGAGTATAACCCGCAGGCCAAGATTTGGAAGGAATCAGACGAAGCAGAGTGACGGAACCAAACCAAAGTACGTTTCCAACATGCCCAAGATGAAGCTAGCGCATGGAAGAAACCCTCTGAACCAACCAATAATGAAAGCTGACACAGAGGCGAGATATCCACCGATAGGGTCAAATGGAAATCAAGGTACTGCATGAATCCCAAGTGTGATAATGTATGCTGACGTAGAACACAGGGGAAACCACTCAGTCAAAGACCCATAATGATGATCAAATGCTGAGCACAAGGTCACCTATCAATGATGGAAATAGGGCTAGGGTGCGGCTCTAGGTTTGCTCTCAGAGCAATGTGTCGTAGTCGATAAGAGACAAACCCGCCAGCAAGAAGTCAATGGGGACCTTCTCAAACCAGCACGAGCAGAAGACCAAAACATCTGATGTGATAGAACATGATACTGACAAGACCGGGAAGGCCGACTGAATAATGAGTCAAGAGACACCGTAGAATGGCCGACTCAGGCTAAACTTCCCTTGAACAAAAGCACGAATCGTGATGACCATGGCAGTAAAAAGTGATACTGTATAAGTCTGTTATGCAAGAGGCATAACAAACTCTCCATATGATTGGAAGAGATAACCAACCGGGGGAGAACTGACAAGTGAAACATGGTAAAGGCTGAACCTAGGTCAAAACTAGAACCATCCCAAAATGAAGGAAATATATATAAGTATATGTGCTTTGTTCAAGGGCGACAAACTGACTCTGTACTGCCATCAAAACAACGAAGATACATCCCATTCCCGCTCTTTTTGTTATATTTGATTTTTTTGTCTTTTTCATATAATAAGCCTAAAAAAGAATAAAAGAATGCTATGGTACAATGGATAGAACGAGTATCAAGAAACAGATGCACTAGTTCCTGGGATAGGAACGATCCTATGCTCAATGCAAGGTGGAAGAACCTGGTAAGAGATACTCAAAGGAATGTTCCATCCATGGGTAAGAAGGGTGTCAAGTCGCAATAGCTAAGTGCATGAAATGGTTAACTTGTACAGATAGTCAAGGTCAAAAGATGGCTTAAACATCGAGTCCAAATGAAGCCGGCTAAAGGCTAGAATAAACAAGTAGCCAATATGCAATGCAGTAGTACAACTCAACAACACCAGGGAGCCTCTAGGGTAATAGCCAGAAAAATGATAGTGAAGAAGAAGAAGAATGAAGCTTCAACACGTAAGTCATGGTGGGACTAAAGAGGACTCCCGAGCCTACATAAAACGCAGCATGGGCAACAAGTGCTAGCGAGGAACTAACTAGGAAGCCCAAGTAAAGGAAGGTTCTACCACTAAGTCATGATTAAATAATCGGTGAGTGAAATGGGTGAAATACTCATGACCTGATGGGATCGACCCTATGGCAAGTGATCAGAATGGAGGCTAGTATGAAAAATGCAACGAAAAGTGGATTTCCTAACCTATATTCCAGTGAAGATCATATACCTGCCATGACAGGTCAGCATTCATGGATCAAAAACCGGAAAAATCTCAACTTCATCAAAATGTACCTCACATTTGGTTCATTGTTACTTGCTGATTTGCAAAAAAGAGCTCTGGAGAAAAACCCTCTTTCGTCAAAACAGGAGCAATCAGTGATCAAACTTCGCTGAATCAGTCAGGTAAGTTCTTAATCCATCATTATTATCAATTTTGTCCATTAATAAAGTTAAAATTTGGAAATTTCACCGTAGAAATATTTGTTTTAATTTAGGGCTCTACGCATACGCGGGTTCATATGGACCAAGGCGCGTATATACGCGACTGTGTACAGGGTAAGTCGCGTATGCACAACACGAAATGTAAAAAAAAGCGTTTCTAATGGACAAATGAATGAATTTTTTCAGGATGACTATCACCTGGAGGGAACGTGAGCATAGTGAAATCGATAATGAAGTAATGCAAGATCAATTATCGCTCAATATTCTCCGAAATTGTGGATTGCTCAAATTTTTCAAAATGCCAAATATGAAGAGTAATGTCTGGTTACTTGAAATGATAGTAAATTATTGGGAACCGAAGGAAGATTGCTTCATGATAGATCAAATGCCCATACACATAGAGGTAGAAGACATCTACTTCATTACTGGACTCTCACGGAGGGGAGACCCAGTAGATTTGCACAGCAAGCCTTTGGGTGGACTTACTATGGATGACTATGTCCACATCTACTGTGTAGAGGGGTCCAAGAAAGTAGGGACTCAGATTGCTATAAAAGATTTGAGAGATCTACACATGAAGATTCTCCTATTCACCATTAGCAGGGTAGTAGGATCTGCTTCCTTGCATCGGGCATCCAGGACTCAGATGAGCATAGTTGTGGAATGCCTAGCTCACCTATATGGTTGGTGTACAGCTCTACTAATGAACATGAAGCAACAACTGACTTCCATCCGGAAAGAAAAAAAAAAACATTTCGGGTATGGGAACATCTTGATGACATTCTTCTTTGAGAAGATTCCTAGGCTTCGACCCAAAGTGATCTCTTCCATCAACAACCCAAGAGACCCAAGAATTTCCCGATGGGAAGATCTGATGAAGAGACTGGGGGGAAGTGAAGTTCCCCGAACCACCTGGGACGACGAGTTCTTCCAATGGTGGGGAGAACAAATCATCACCGTGGAGGTCTACCCCTATGCCGAGATGGATTTCCGCAGTGATCCAGACCTCGTCCTTCCACCTGGCGTGACATAGGGCACAATCGGTAAGATTGCAATTTTTTACTTATATGATTTTTTTGGATTTTTCCAATATATATGAAAAAATGTGAAAAAAAAACATGTTTTTGATTGGATTCAAAATGACTTACAATATTATGATGATCATGATACAGATATTGGACCAGTCCGTCCTGAGGGCTACCCACAACATAAGCACCGCAGAGGCGAGGCAGACACTGTAGACCCAGACAGGACCCTCCATGTTGTACAGAGGAAATTGGAGGGTTTAACTCGCCAAGTGCCTATGGATGCAGTGGAAGATCTACCTGAGGCCATCTAGAGATGGGTAGTGGGAGTGCCACGTGATTGGGTGCGATTATTCTGCCGAGTCGCCACTGCGATCGTGTTCTATAGAAACACGAATTTTGGGCAAGGACCACAGGAGTAGATAGATATGATTACCGGATGACTGTATATTTTTTGATACTGAGCATGATCGGGCATAAGCCCTAATTTTGTATGACTTATGGATCCAAATTTTGTATAGTTTTTTGAACACTCTGATGAGATATATATATACAGCGATTTATGATGTGATGTGACAAATGTATAAAAACTGCATGATGTTTTTGATGATTAAATTTTAATGTATGGAATGATTAAGATGCTAATCAATTGCTTGATTATCTAATGAGTCTGCCATCCAATTGTTTGCTCGAGGAATATGAATGAATGTTAAAAATTGAAATGATCTTTGTAACAAACGTACCCTAAAAAAAAATCGAAGTAAAAATGAATCTCGAACCCGATAATTATTGTTCAACTGCGACACCACCAGCTGGGAGTCCAAGAAAACTACCAACGAATCAACATCCAAATATATTGCCTCCGAGAGTAGATAAATAACTGCAGTGTATTCTGCTATATTATTGGAAGCAGGACCAATGTATACTCCTCTTGATACTAACAGCTGACCGGATGGATGATGAAGTACCCAAGCCGCGAAAGCCAAGTTCCGGGTGTGTCTACTAGCACCATCGACAAAACCATAATGACTCATGTCATTCGACACAACCTGCCAAAGCAGATAAAAAACATCACCATCACATGAAAGACCAAAAACCAGATATGTACAAAACAAGACTACTATATACAAAAGAAAAATTTCAGGCCAAAGCCTAGGCATAATACTTTTTCAAATAGAGCCCATTTCTGGGCTCCGGCAACTCATTTACTTCAAAATCAACCAAGGTATATGCTCCTTTTTTAAGGACTTTTTTAATGATGAAGGGGCCATACCACATAGACTTAAACTTTCCTGCGCCCAAGGCATCCTTCTCTTGGGCATAGACCAAAACAAGGTTGCCTTCTGAGAAAACCCTAGGCTTGACCGCCTTATCATACTGAACTTTGACTCGTCTGTTCTGTGCCTCATTCATCGTGGCGGCATCGTGACGCTGCTCGTCAATATGTTCCAAATGAAGGAGACATTCTTCAAGACTAGAAGTGTCAGGAAGAAGCTCAACAGCTAACTTAAGAGAAGGAATCTCACATTCAATGGGAACTATTGATTCCAGCCCATAAACTAGTTGAAACGGAGTAAAGCCAATTGCAGTTTTTAATGACATCCTGTATGCCCAAAGTGCAGGATATAGCATGATATTCCAGTTGGATCGAGCTTTATTAATTGTCCTTTGAAGAATGGTCTTCAGGGATTCGTTCACGGCTTCCACTTGCCCATTGGCCTGAGGATAATACGGAGATGAATGCTCCTGCCGGAAACCTAATTTTAGAGCCAACTCAGCCATCATGCTATTCTAAAAATGACTGCCATGATCAGTCACAATCTCTCTAGGAATACCAAAACGAGAAATAACCTGGTTGAAAAGAAAAAGAGCTGCAGTCTCACCATCATTCCCAAAATTAGGGATAGCCTCGACCCACTTCGTAAAGTAGTCTACTATTACAATAATGTACTTGTGACCTTTAGCTGAGGGCGGGTTACAAGTAGTATAATAAATACCCCACTTTGTAAAGGGACTGACAGTAATGACTGGAAAAAGCAGAGCTGGATGAGCGTGCATTTTTCGAGTATAGACTTAACACGGATGACACTTTTTGACCGACTCTATACAATCTTTGAAAATTGAAGGCCAAAAGTATCCTGCAGGCAAGATTTTTTGGGTTGTAGTAAGCCCAGATAAATGACCACCACAAGCTCCACTGTGGCAATCATTCAGCACAGCCTCAGCTTCTTCGAGAGTTAAGCAACGTCTCAGGATTGAATCAACCCCTCGACGGTATAAAGTATCACCAATAATCAAGTAATTTTTAGCCAAGTGACGCAACTTACGGCGCTCATCTTTCGAAAAAGTAGAGGGAAAATTCGCAGTCTGAAGATACACAATGATATCTCCATACCAAGGATCCTGTGGAGAAATGAGAAACAAATGTTCATCCGAGAAGGATTCATCATAGACTACCTCTTCTCCACAGGGCAACTCAGAGATTAATTCCATGAAAACTAATGATTTCTTAGACTTGGCAGACATAAAATCAAGATCAAATTCCTAAAAAATCACAATCCATCTATTGTATTTGCCCCCAATCACTCGCCTACTGAGAACAAACTGAAATGGATTGGCTGCTGCCAAAACATAGGTTTTTCGTAGAAGAATATAATGTCTGAGTCACTGTACAGCATGAACAGCTACTAAAGCTAGCTTCTCTATCAGAGTATACCAGAGTTCAGGTCCTACCAAGCCTCGACTAAGATAGTATATAACATGCTCTACCAGAGCATCGTCCTCCTGAACCAGAACCATACCAATGGTAGATTATGCTGCTGCAAGATACAAAAGGAAATCCCTGCTATAATCAGGTGGAATCAATATAGGAGCAGAGGTCAATGATTTTTTCAAAGCATCGAATGAGCACTGAGCAAAGTCATCCCAAAAGAATAGAACTCCCTTCCTCAAAAATCTCATAAATCCTTTGGTAACTTCAGCATAATTTACGATAAATATCCAAAGAAAATTAGCTTTCCCTTGTAAACTTTGAAGTTGATGAATAGACGACGGGGGAGGAAACTGAATTATTGCCTCAACCTTGAAGGGATCTACCCTAATCCCTTACGAAGACACAATGAATCCCAATAACCGACCGGATGTAACTGTGAAAACACACTTGTTCAGATTCAACCTAATCTTGTAGAAACGACATCGTTCAAATACTTGACAGAGGTGAGTAGGATGATCAATCCTCTTTCGAGAATGAGCAGCTAAATCATCCAAATACACCTCGATAATATGTTTGATATCATGGAAGGCATATGACATGGCCCGTTGAAACGTAGCCCCAGCATTTTTAAGACCAAAAGGCATCTTCTTGTAAGAAAAAGTACCCCAGGGACAAATAAAGGAAGTTTTATGCTGATCTTCAGGACAGATAGTAATATGATTGTATCCAGAGAAACCCTCCATGAAGGAGAAAATCTCATTACCGGCACACTCATCCATAATCTGATCTATAAATGGTGTGGGGTAATTATCTTTCAGACATGCTTTATTAAGGTCTCTGAAATCAATGTAACTTGAATTGTTCCTTGTTTTTTATCCACGGGAACAGGATTCAAAACCCACTCTATCAAAGGAACAGGGAAAATAAATCCCGCCTTGAGCAGCTTCTCCACCTCGGCTTTGATAGCTGCAACCTTCCTAGGATTGACCGGAAAAAGTTTTTGCCTCACAGGCTTGGCATTTTCGTAAGTCTTGATCTCATGCTGGACAATAGATGGATCTATACCAGGCATTTCCTCATAAGACCAAGCGAACACATCCCTAAACTCTTTAAAGAGATAGGTGTAAATCTAAATCTCTTCAGGGGAACATTCAGCTCTGATGAAGACATTATCTATAACATTGGGATCTCTGGAAATGTTCACCAGGATATTTGGAGAAATCACAGCCATGTTCCCTTCAGCATATACCTGTGTTGGTGCTAAAGGGTTCAGGACTGGGTGAACAGGACTTGGAAAACTTGATTCAAATTCACTCAAATCAGGTAAAAAGTAAGACCGATGATGCAAATCATCCCACGATCTATCTATACCAGTCATAGCTTCCAGGATGGCATCTTCAGATGGAAGAGTGGTATCAAGGAAATCCTGGGCGGAAGAAGAACTAAGTGTCCAAGCCGGAGCCACATTGCCATCCAACTCCTCAAGAGAAAGAGAAGCTGGAATGGTCTCTACAGAGTCAACAATAGATTGATAAGAAATCTCAGCTGCAGAAATTGGAAATGCCATTCCACCCACTTGACCTTCCGCTAATGTGGAGGTAGGGGAAGGTAAGGTCCAAGGGTCCAAAAAATAATGAGTTCTGAAGAAATCTCTTTGAATAGGAGCCCTGGAGGATGAAATCGCATTTATATGAATGGTAGGAGGTGGAATATTGAAAGTACCCATTAAAGACGAATACATTCCAACCCCTAAATTCTCGACAGGTGGCTTGTCATTATCCACCTTTGGAATAGTTGAGTCAGTAGATGCATTTGGGTCTACAGGAGAACAGTCCAGTTGGTCCACTGTAACAATCCTCCCTTCATGAGGGCAAAAAATAACCTGAAATAATGAGGATGCAATGGCATCCATCTCATAAATCCAGTTTTGCCCCAACAAAAGGTTGTAGTCCAAGCTTGCATCAACTATCTCAACCTCTATATTTACAGTTTTTCCCCCAACACATATGGGAAAAGCTGGGAAAATACCATGCGGTCTGTGAGAATGATCATCAAACGCAGTCAGAAGAGTAGTAGATGGAACAGTTGCAGGAGATCCAATTCCCCTCCAGCATGCGAGAGACATCACACATGTGGAAGCACCCTCATCAACGATCGTTCGAAAGATATTGAATTTCTGAAACGACGATTTGATATGAAAAGCCATATGATGGGGGAGTCTCTTCTTAAAATTAGACATATCGAATGTAATCACAAGAGAGTTCTTTGGATCGACGGCCCCAATAGCAGTGAGCAGAGCACTGCGTTGAGCTGGACAAGACTGGAGCACCTCAAGAGCCAACATGGCACAAGGACTCTGCGCCAGATCTTCCACAATAGAGTAGTTCTGGGTAGCCCTGGCATTTGGATTAATCATCGTATGTTTGGTAGATGCTTTTGGCATCCGAGGTATAGGCTCAACAGTAGGCCTCGTAATATGAAGCGGCTCAGTACCATCGGGAGCACCCTTGGATTTTGAAGACTCATGTTCGCCATAATCATGGGATCTCGTGGCGATATCCACATGAGCACTTATCATGTATATGTTTGATGGAGTTTCCCCTTCCTGGGTGCCCCCAAAGGAAGCCCCAGTATTTTTATTTGCGCCAACAACTAGCTGTTTCCGTTGGGGAAAAGGGTTTGTCAACACAGCTTGGGAACTAGAAGAACCCTGCTGAGCTAACAAGCGCTGCACATCTTGAATTTTAGGGCAAAGGTGAGTAAGATGGTCTCTAGCACATAACTTGCATGGAAACTTCACTTTCTTTTTATCCTTTGGACCCTCACCAACATGCTCGTTGGATTTATTTGCATTACCCTTCCCATTCTTTCACTTTTTCTTATTATTGTTCCATCCCTTCTTCTTCCCTTCGGATTGTTGATTTTCTTTAGGGTTAGAAGTCTGAACGGCATTTACCGACAAATATTGAGAAGGCGATGACTCAGTAGGCACAGCCTGACCAGAAGAAGTAGATTGTATAGACAACTGCTGCAATTGACTAAGCAGGTTAGCTGCACCACTATTGATTGACCCAATAAGTCCGTCACCATGAGGACCAGGTTTAGTCTTGGATATGTCTAATTTGGAGTGAGGAGCATTAGGAAAATATTTATGAAGGACACCAGACTGAAAATATATCAATTCAAGCTGTTGGGCCCTAAAAATAGCCTGCTCCTCAGAAAATACCCCTGAGAGGGATACATCCTTAGAAATATCTGCCTGCAGAGATTTCAAAAACCATTCCAAAAGAAATTCTCCTGGAATATAAGCTTTAATGAGCCTCTTCCTTCTCCGCCATTCCTGAATATGATCAGAAATGTGGGTTGCGTCATCCTGCTTAAAATTAGCTAGGATTTCAGTCTCGGCATCATAACAGACAGGCAACTGGATTTGATTTAGAAATATAGTAGCCAGATCTCCAAAAGTAGCAAAACTGCCCCCAGTTAACTCAATATACCACTTGGTAGCATTTCCAGTCAAGGTGCATTGAAATAACCTCAACCTAATCGAATCCTCGATCAGGGAGTTAGATGAACACCATAAATGGAAAGTGGTGATATGATCAGCTGGGTCCTCTCCATTCTTGCCTTTAAACTTTGGAATGTCTGAAGGTAGTTTGGTAGGAACCGGAGGCCACCCCGAAATATATAGGATCGGATCATTCGTCAATTTCAACAAATATGGAAATTTCAACGTTGCTAGAAAAGGTAAATGAGGAGGAGCCTGAGGATTCCATCCTTGGTGGGATGAATTCACAACATTCTGAAAAGAATAACCTGGATTTGATGAGGCACCAGGTTGCCAGAAAGAACTCGTAGAAAATTTTGGGCCATAGGACCCAGCATTTGGAGAAGGGCCCCCTCCCAACGTAGAGTTACCATAGAATGGACTAGTTCCCCCCCCGAAGTAGTGAATAAAGAGGAAACCCCCTGATAGTGGTTCCAAGCACTAGAAAGAGGGGAAAAATTCTGATAAGCACTCGACGAAGGGAAAGAAACATTCCCTTGTTGACCAGCGAGAAACTGATTCCCTGCCCCCACTGTTGTAAATACAGGGTTCCAACCTGTAAAGGTAGTAGAACTCTAACCTCCAGACCAAGGGTTAAAAGTATGAGTCTGAGAAGTAAAAGGAAAAGACCCTAAGGAAGGATTTGAACTAGGAATATGCCCACTTCCGAAGGGGAACCCTTGAAAAGAAGCTGACCCACTAGCCATGGAAGACATGGGTGCAGATGCAGTTGCAGCAGTGGAAAAGGAAAACGAAGGAATCCCACTACTGGGCATTCCAAAACAAAAGGGACCAGATTGAGAAGCATGTGCTTGGGTGAAACCAGAGCCAAACACAGCAGTACTAGAAGCAATCGAAGATATAGCAATTGTGCCTCCTCCTTCTACTGAAGCAGGAGTCTGAATGCCTGCAGCACTCACAGCCGAAGCTACGTTCCCAGTCGTGGCCATTGAAAGGTATGAATAATATGGATAAGGAATTTCTGGTCTTTCAGACTCAGGTCCGATGTACTAAAAAACAAACGAATAATCAGGAGGAAGAGGAGATGGAAGTGATTCAGAAAGCTGAGATAGTTCCTCTACTTCTACTTCTTCTTCTCGTGGAAATAAGACTCTCAAGGTGAGCGGAGCGCTCCTCTCGGAATCAACACCGGAACCAACTACAAAACCTTCAAGCCCTTGTGGAGGATCTCTCTCCACTGCGTCAGATACCACTGGGTGATATTCACCTGCTGTATTACTCCTACGCCTTCTTGAAGAAGGCTCTACACTTTCGAGAGATAACCCCCAAAATCTCCTTGATCGAAGAGGCGCCTGATCAGCCACTTTAACAGATTAATTAGACTAAAAAAAGTATAAAGCTAGGCAAGCTAGGAGAAAATAGCACTCACTACAAAAATCCCTAAGATGCAACCAAGCAAGCAGCCTTCAGGTATTTCCGCTTCGAGTGATTAGGACCAGACACCAAAATATGAGAAAGCGAAAAATAGGACCTCCCGAAAGTAGTCTGGGATAATTATGGCCCAGGCCTACTAGCGAAGGTAACAGAAATAGTTACGCCGACCTCCTAACAATAGCTGTTGCTGGTGCAAGTACCCAAGCTTCGTCGGGGCACCCTCCAAAAGTACTGCTGGAAGTGATACGACATCTGCCTTAGGTACCACGGGTATTCCCCCCCGCAGTCACCTGTGTGGAACCTAGGAATGGCAACTAAGGGCACAAATCCGTGTCAGCAACCGGGCGGAACGGTCTTAAGGCAAGATCCAGTAGATCGGAGAGGGGGTATCTCTCTTCTCAACCTTCACTTCCCCTCGCGCTTGACTCTCTGGAGGAGAGCTTTCTCGGTCCACCTAACGGAGTTGGATTTCGCTCATTTAACAAACTTCCGTGTTTTAGTTTGAGTGGCCTTGGAGAGTTAACTCTCCACTCACCTAATCCAAGGCCCTACAACCTAGCTAGTTGATGTATGACACTTAATAAAAAACTTGCTAGTTGTTTTTAAATTATTGCGCTTATTTTAGTTGGCTGTTATATTAAGTCAAGGGAATATGGGAATGAAACTCATGATGTTTTATGACGCAGAAAATAAAATAATGAAAACCAAACTACATGCAGATGTAGTAATTTCCTTTCGATGAAAAGAAATTTCTACACGGGTTCTACGAGACTATTTTTCTTTTCTTTTAAGATATCAAACCTCACACTCGCAAAATTTATGAAAAAGACTACAAATGTTCAAGTGCACCTAATGCAAATTACTAAGAGCATGCCAATTCTAAGATGAAAAATCTAATAAAGCAAAGAGAAATTTCCAAGAATCCCCCAGTTCTATCACTTTTCCGATTGTCCACAAAGCTAGTTCCCAAATCAGAAACTCTCAGTATAAAGACACCAAAATATGCTCGAAATAAGAGAAAGAAACCAATGAAAAATTCCCTTTCCAAATCAAGTCAGAAACCGAAGGCAAGAAATCTCAACAAGGCTTCAAAAGATGGAAAGAAACCAAAACAAAAATGCAAAACAAAGGCAATGGCAAAACAAAATGTTTTTGAGCTTTTGAATTTTATAAAAAGAATATTTCAAAGAGACCAAGAAGAACTATCTAATTCCCAAGCCAAAAAAATCTCTGAATTTCAAGCAAAACTTCAACAAAAATGCTCTAAATCTTATAGTGCCACTTATTAGCAAGATTTATATGAGCAAAAGGAAGACAAGAAACTCAGTAACTCAGCCCAGAAGAATAGCACAATCTTGCAGCAAATAAAACTTCAAAGACCCAAAAATGACTCCTCAAAAATTGCAACAAGACCTAGTAAAATGAAATCAAGAAAAGCAACCGAAAAGCAGGCAAAAATTAAAGTGCAAAGCAAGACATAAACTTAGGAAAGAGCATATGAGTACAAGCTCTCTGTCCTTATTAAGCAGGACAACCAAGAATCCCCAAGAAGATATCTTGGTACTTAGACCAGAAATGCAAGCACTACAAAAACAAGATTTTCCAAATGAACCAGTATTCAACTGAACAAGAGAGAAAGAGACTAATTACCACCTTAAACACAATCCAGAGACTAAAAGGACACTATAGAGACAGGTCACTACAGGCAGACAAGACCAAAAAGTCAAGAAATCAAAAATTTCAAAATTTTCCTAGGCATACGCTACTTAACAGTTTTGCAACAAGAGTGAATACGCGACTGTGGCAAAGGAAAAACGCGTATACGCGACTTCATTTCACCAAACCTGCGTGTATATGCATTTGTGTAGAGGAAAACTAGCGTATGGAAAGGTAAATAATGAAAAATAAAAATGATCAAGCCTGGCTAAAGAAACAGGTCTTTAGTCTGACTGAGAAAAACTGACTGGACTGGAAATAATGATTAAAACTGTTGGAAACCTTTAAAACAGCTGAAACCACCCAACAAGGGAATCACAAGAATGTGATCCCCAGCGAAGTCGCCAGTTTTGTTTCGGGAAATAACTCCCTAGAGTTCGTTGGGTCAAAAATCTCCACAGATCAGGGCATGCTATTCAAGAAGGACTCACACAACCACACTTGTATGCTAAAAACTAGATAACATCGATTGTAGTAATCACCCGTAGATCCTACGTTTTATGTAGATCCCACGGGGTCCAAACCCCCAGCAACCCTTCGTCCTCTTCAACCTGGAAATCAAGAAGGAACATGCATGGAAATCTAGTTGTACAACATATATCTTTCCTAAATGTCAGTGTAATCCATGTGAAACATCATATAAACAATAATAAATGCTTAATTAACAATATTTTGACATATGCAAGTAGATATTAACACGTGAATTCGGGAACAAGATGGTTCTTCTTCATTACGAACATCATGTACAATAATAGAAAGGTGGAGAGATCACCTGAATCCTTCCATGATCTTCGAACAGACCGTCGTCCGGATCCGTCCTGCCCTTGCCTCACTAAGATTATTTCAAGACTTGTGCACATGAGATGACACATAAGCTGATGAACATCTTCAGGAAACAAGGGTTTCCTATAAAAATCTGGGAAGTGCAGGAGGCACAAGAAATTAGACTTGAATTGGGATCCAACAGAGTATAATGTCTATAATTTTCTCTCTCCCTTAGGCCATGCATATGAGGGGCCTTTATACTCCCTCAAAGTAGTTTCAATCTGTTGGAAATAGTTACTTGGCCGTGGTTGAAATTATTGTGGAATAACCATCAAACTGCACTCCTTGAAAATAGGATATATATATATATATATATATATATATATATATATATATATATATATATATATATATATATATATATATATATATTTAATGATTTTAATGGCATACACAGAAAAGTATCTATGGACTCGCGTATACATGTGGAAAAGTCTTGGCATACCCGCGTATGGGATTTGAAACACTGTTTTTTATGAAATTTTATTCAAGTCTGTGGGAATGGGTGCCCAAGGCCAAAGAGACAATCATGAATCACATGAGGGTGAAAAATGATGCTATAACACTTGTCCATTAGCTCGAAAAAGAATAATCCAAATCTGTCCAAAAATTCTCCTCTAAGTTAGGTAGTGGTGCTTTAGGCGATCATCCCTTAGCAAATTATCCTAAAGCAAAAAAAAAAACCTCTGTCTAATATCAGCCAGTCATAGATAACCTTCCTATTCTGAAAATAAAGTTGGATACACTCTTAAGTCATGCCACTAACAAACCTTGATGTCTCATCAATGCATATGCCATAGGTCAAACTGATATTAGGTGGATTTACAGTGTTTCAATGTCTTTTTCAAGAGAAGAAGTGTACCAGTGTTCCAGAAGACATTATTAAACTTAACATGAGAAGACAACTGCTTCTCATGTGGTTTTGAGCCTGGGATGCAGCTACAGGATAGAGAGTTATTTAAATAAGCTCCTGCAACCACAGTCCAAAGGTTAGTGAATTATGAATAGTAGATACTGGTCAAGTTGCTTGTGATGTCTAAAGAGGCACAAAGGTATTTGAACAACAGAATTACATGTCTCAGAGAAATTCCCATCATGGCTTATTATCAATTTGTCATTTTCATTTTCTTAAGTATGAATAGGCAGTGAAAGGAAAGATAACACTATTTAAAAGCTGATGAAATGGCATTGCTGAGAAAACCTCCTCCATATATGAGCAGAGGTTTGAAAGACTGAGAAAACCTCCTCCATACATGAGCAAATGGTCAGGTCATTGGTTGAAAACCTCCTTCATTTTACAAGCAGAGGGTTTGGCAATGTGATAAAGGCCTCCTTCATCTAATAAGCAGAGGGCCAGGAATAGAGGCAGGGTTTTAAGTGTAGTGGGAAAGCAACTGAAGGCTTATGGATAGAAAAATGGTGTTAAAAATAAATGGAAAGTAGTGGTACCATGATAATCCAAGAGGTTTGATTTTCCTTCTATCAGAGATCTCCTTCAAAGATAATTTGAAGCTAAAGTGAACCAAGCCTGGATAGTGTCATCAATGTGAAGAAAGGAATATGACACCATGTTTCAAATTCAGAACAACATTCAAAGAAATGAAACATGATGTTGTCACAGATACAAGCCTCTTGTGAACATATGAACAAACCCTGCTAAGGTATGAAATTTCATTAAAAGTTTCCAGAGATTTTATCCTTGATCAAAAGGCATGAAATCTAGCCAGTGTTTTCCTTTTAAAACAGAGTTGAAATTAGTAGAAATCCATTCAAGGTTTGTAAGTTGAGAGCTAGGTTAAACATAGGCCAAAGAGTGATGTTGATATTCAAAAAAGGTTTGCTCTTCCTGTTCATGAAGATATTTTTCCAAAACTCATCAAAATTGACAAGAAGGTGACCTAAGCCTTGTTTTCTCAAGGGGACTTTGCAAATAAACAACATAGAGACACTAGGTGCGAAAAAGGATATGGCAAGTGTTTTAAATTCACAAACCACACTCAAAGCAAATAAAACATGCCACTATCATAGTCAAAAGCCTCTTTATGGACATGTGAAAATGACCTTGCTATTGCATATGAGTTCCAAGGGTCTTTAAAGGCCTTTTTCCTTGATAAACAGGTATGGGTAAAATCTGGGGAGTACAAATGAGGTTCTTCACCCACAGTCAAAAGAAAGACTCAAAGAGCACTTGACAGTTCAATCAACTTCACAGTGGGTATGATCATCACCAAAACACCAAGAGCAGAAACTGTCAAAATAAGTTTTAAAGTGGTGATTTATCTCCTTGCAAGAATGGCAAATAATGCCTCACAAATCATTGATATGTCTTTGAGCAGATTTTTTCCTTTAAAGGGACAGAAATAGGCAAATAGTGAAAAGGGTATTGCCTTAATGAGAAAAACATTGGGAGAGATTTTGGCTTTCAATATGGCTTTTTCACTTTGAAAAGGGTCATATGTATGAAGATCTTCAAAAATATCATCCACAACACCTTTTAGAGTCCTGGTCAAATAGTGGCTTTGTGACGTTTTAAAAATTATAAATGACAACAGTAGTGCTTCATGTTTTGTTAAAAACCAAAAAGCCTTTTCAAAAGGCCTCCAAAACCCTCACAAAGAAATTTCAAAAGGTCGTTGGCTTTTTCAACTATAAAAGGGTGGATTGACCGTTGCCAAATCACATTGCGCAATTCAAAACGCAAGCAAATTCCCCTAGGTTGCTCACTGCAAGAAACAAAAGATTTCAAGAAAAATTCAAGTTTTTCAAGCTTTTAAGTCTGTGTGGCATGCCTGGAAAATTGTGCGGCGCGTTTAGAAGCAAAAATACACAGAATCTATACTGTGGTGCAGCGCGCCTGTAGCGGCGCGCGGCGCGCCTGTAGCGCTGGTCACCACTGCCCGAAGGCCGACCCGATTGCTTGGTTGCGTGATGCTCTTTCCAGAAAACGTGTCGTGCCTCTTTTTCACCCTATAAGAAGCCCTAAAAGCCTCCCAAACAATCAAACCAAGGCTCGTCAAGGATCTTTGAGGTATTTTTCGTTACGTCGTGGTAATTTTCGATTTTTGAAAGGGTGGTTTGCTATGTTTTTCTCTAAAAAGAGACAGTTGTTCTAAAAACCATTTCATCATATAAAAACTATGAGATAACTTAGTGTTAAGGAGACAAAGTCCCCATCAAAGATGGAGAAACCTTTCTTGTGCTTAGGGGGTCTCAACTCAGTTTAAACAGTGTTATAAACAATGGTTTTGAAAAGGCAGTTTGTCATATAAAGAGCATAGGAGGGAGAAAGTGGTTAGAGGGCAGTGTTTTTGAACAAACTCAGAGTTTCTTTTGTTTCTATGACTATCACACGCCTTTAAAGTGATAGGTGGATGCTTTAAAACAAACTTAAAGGACCCTTACTTCCTTTAAGAATAGTCATAGCCCACAGATAAAACAAAATTTACCTCTGTCTGCAAAATATCAGGTGAAAGCAATGTGTGTAAGGTGAAAACAGTGTTTGTAAATTGAAAATAGTAATCATAAGTTGAATTCCTTGCCATTTTGAAAAAGGTCCTCTCTGTGATGAGACAGCCAAATCTGTGCAGCCTCTATAAGCCCCAAAAACAGAGTGTGTGAGAGGTTTTTCAAAGTCAGTTGAGAGTTGTTTTGTCTTATCTTTGTAAGGAAACAATGAATAACGAGAAGAGTTTTGTTTGGGGAAGGGTGTCTTACTTCTGTCAAAACACAGGGAGATCTCTGCTCTAACAAAAAATCCACAGATACCTCTTTTCAACTACCTTGCCAAAGCACAGTAATCAAATTGATTGTTTGCTTTTCATTTGAAAAAAAAAACTTGTTGATTGGCATAAAAGAGGACAAAACAATGATTTATAAGGAGTAGAAAGTTGGTGTTAGAGGAATATTTCACAAAACATTTGAAGCAGCTTGTCTTGGTCAAACAGTGACTCACAAGGAGGATAGGGTGTGTGCTTGAGAAACATTCCAAAAGCCATTTGAGACAGCTTGGTGTTGCAAAGAACATTCAAAACAAAATGCCTCCCAGGCAAGACAGTAGGAGTGGCCTTCACAGGAGGTTTGAGCCTATTTCCACTGAAGAGGTAAATGCTCATCCATCAGTCCTGTTTAACTTCCATGAGGTTGGGTGTTTAGAGTTTTGTCAAAGGGTGCAGGAGGTGAAAAGCTATTCCCCTTTGACACATCTTTGTGCTTTGAGGTTTCAAGAGAAGCACTTTTAATTGGCAGGCTTGGATTTCAAGTTCTCTCCAAGGTCCATTTCCAAGCCCACCAAAATCCCTTATGTCGGGGAGAAGTGGTTTAAACAAAGCCACCTAGACTAAGAACAATACAAGCCTTTTCTGAAGCCTGAGCATAGATATTCATGTCCATCCATTTTTCCCTTCTCATATCTATTGACTAGTTATGCCCCCCTCATGAAGATAATCATGAAATAATTCACTTGCGAGGGAATATTCTCCCGATTCTATGCCAATAATATCCGATTGCTCATGCATTTCACGAGAGCCAAATTGTTAAATCTCCATTTCTTCCTCCATAAAATTATTGAGAAAATGGCCTCCACTGTCCAGAAAAAACCTCCTTCTCAGAAGATAGCCTGCCTCTTCCATCACTCCCTCATCAAGGTTATCATTCTTCATCAGCTTGAGAAGAAGGAAATCTCTTGGGATACTTTCACTGCACAATGGGATTTCGCCACTATCCCTTAATTTCATACATCTCCTTCACCATCCACTCACCATTTCTTCAAGAAAGCCTATTCCCAAGAAGCTCAAATTTCCCATTGAACAAGAAAAAGAGCATGATGAGGAAGAAGAGCATGAACAAGAGGAGGAAGATGAGATGAGCAGCATCATAGTGAAATAGGGCGGCAAGGGGATGATGAAGAAGATGATGATGAGCAACATCATAGTGAAACAGGGCAGCAAGGGGATGATGAACACAATGAGGTAGAGCAACAAGGGGAAGAAGGGCATGATGAAGAGGAAGATGATGATGAGCAGCATGATGATGAACAGGTGCAGCATAATGAACAGAGGCAACCACATGATGATGAACAACAACCTCATGAAAAAGAACAGCAGCATGATGAAAAGGTTCAACAGAGTGAGGAGGACAACCCTCAAAAAGAAATTCAAAAATACAGTCAAGTCATCCATGAAGAAATCCAAGACAGTGGCAAGAATGATGAGCAAAGTAGCAAGGGTAAAGAGCCAATGGAGCATGTGCTAGCTGCCTCTCCTAGGCAAGGGAACATGCTCTCTTCTCCGAAAGTAGCCAAGCCTCGGAAATCAAGGAAAAGGGTGCCTAGATTTGTAACTCCAAGTGTTACTAGGGCCCTCCGAAGCAAGGGAAAATTTCCCAAGAAGCCCATTGTCGAATTTCCCAAGAGGAGGAAGACTAAAAGAGCCACTCAAAGCAAAGGAAAGGAGAAAGAAGGAAGCAGTCATGAAAAGGAGAGGGACTTCGACATAATTCAAATTCAAAGTGATGATAGCGATAATGAAGCCTGAATCCTTGAAACTCTCTTGATCAATAGAGAAAACTAAATTGATGTTTTGAGGACTGATCTTGAGATGGCTAGAAACTTTAATCACTTTTTGCAAATTCAAAAAAATAGATGAGTGTCCATATGGCAGTATATGAGACATGGGCCATAAAATACAAAAAAAAGGCCTCCAAAGCATAAGTGAGATTGGAAGAACCCATGGGTGAGTTCAATGAGAGCGAAGATGAATATCAACCCAGGAGAAAGAGGCCAAGAACCATGGGGCTCAAAAGAGCCCTTGAGAAACAAAAGGAAGAAGAAGCTTCCATTCTCCAATCTACCCCTCTCACTACATTGTTCGCACAAGAGATAGAGAAAAATCGAGAAGCATGGATTGAGAGGTTAATGATCACTTGGAGAAAAATTTGGAGAAGGCAAATAGAGACTTAGACCTTCAACGGAGGATGACCAGGCATTATAAGAAACTCAATCAGTTTGCCTGGCGGAAATTGAAGGCCACTCAGGAAAAACTCAAGGAGACTAAAACGAAACGCCCAGCACCAAAATTGAGGAAAGATACCTCAAAGCTCCAAATTTTGGCCTCATCTTCATAGCATGTTTCTGAAAACCCTTGAGGGTCATGATCGCCAAAATTGGGTGAAATTCGACAAATTTTGGTTTTTTTTCATTTTTGGGTTTTTGGCTAAAACTCATGGGCATCGCCATTTCAGTTTGGGGCATCCTAAAGGGATGAAAATGGTATAATTGGATGCCATAATTTTAGGGGCATATACTCAATTATTTTCAGATCCATTGAAGATCATTTGCTCCTCCAAAATGGCGAAAAACACTCGCTTTTTCTACACTCTGCCCCGTTTATTAGCAAGGACTATTTTTTGGGTTTTTACACATATGTCTGTTTTTGGAAGACTTCTAGTGATCAGTTTGGAGAAAACTAAACATTTTCAGAAAATACAGATTCAGAGCTTTCCAACGAGCTATCATGTGCCTCAGTTCGACATCGGGAAGGCCTCCAAAAGTTTACAGCAAGTCAGGGGACTTTCCGCTGATGTATTTCTTAAGTATTTTTGTAAAAAATGCACTTTTCAAAAGTGAATTTTCCTCATGTGCGTTTAGCTATTTCTGTCCATGGTTAGTTACGAAAAGTCAATTTATTTTCCTTTTTTAGCATTTTTGAGATATTTTATCAGATATTTTGTGCCTTGGGCTTTGCAAAGCTTCAAGGACAAAATTAAATATTTTGGATAGGCCAATGAGATTGCAAGTTGAACTAGGAGGTTTTCCCTCATGTTGGGCTATATATTCCAAAGGATTTCATTGTAAACAGAGGCTGAACTTGATGAATAGAAGCAATATGTGGTCATACAAGCTTGGAAGAAACACTTGTCTCATGCTTTTGGATAGTTTCTTGGATGTTTTTGGATGATGAAAGAGGATTGTTGTTGGATTTCATGACTTGGTAGAATGGTATAGTGTCTCTCTCTTTGTTTTGTTTCTTAGTTTTCATTCATATTTCCATGTTCTCGCTTGCTATAAGACAATAGAAAATAGATTTGAGACATGCCCTTGGAGGCACCTCAAATTTCCTATTTCTTTATAGCTTCCATGTTTTCTTCATTCCTAGTCACATTAAAGAATCCTTGATTTCTCTTTAATAACTTAAGAATATTGTTTTTTTGTTTCATTTATGGTTTTATGCATGCTAAGTATGATTCACAGTACGCCCTGCTTACTCATGGCTAGTCATAGCTCCACCTCTGAAACCTCTCTTTGATTGATTAGATTGTCATTTTTTGAACCAAGGAGGTCTTGTACTGATATTGCCCTTTGCTTAAAACTATGCAATCTTGCTTCAAAGTTCCCAATAGCTTGGAATACTATGTTTAGGCATTCCTTCATAGTGATTTGAGTTGTTTGTTTGTCTTAAATTTATTTCCCCAAAGTCTGATAGCCATTTCCCAAAGTTAGAGAGTCATATATCTTTATGCATGGCTTGAATGTTTATTTCTATGCATTGATCAGTTTACAGTTACATTTCTCATGATTAATGGTTAGCCCTACCATGTTTATGTCAGCTATTAAACTAGTTATGTTTGAAATCCCTTGCTCTTCACAAATTTAATGTCCATCTCACTCCATTTTACCCAAAGATCCATTTTACCTCGAATCAAATCGGCCCTTCAACAACCTTGTATCACCACCTGAAAGCTTTCTTGACCTTTTCGACCCCATATCCCAGTTGATCTGACATATTTTTACCTATTTATGTCTTTGATCAGTTCATCCCTCACAACCTAAAAACCAAAACCAAAAACCTACTTCATAACTAGACTAAAATCAGAACACAATAAGCAAACACATAGATATCCCTCACACAAATAGAGAGAGCCCTCTCTGAGTGCAGGAAGGCTAGGTCCTTGGGCTCCAAAGATTGGTTTGATGTTACACTGTCATTTGGCTTTCCAATCAGCCAAATCACGAGACCCTAACATAATGGCGATCACGCTGGGACTTTGAGTTAGTGACAATCTAAGTACACCTTAGGACTCCAAAAATCCCATGTATTCAAACATACCTGCCATTTAGCCACTTCATCGCCACACTAACATAATAGCGATCACGGTGGGACTAACTGAGTACATAACAGTCTAGCAAACTCTTGTAGATTCATTAGTCTTTAAAAATTTAAATAGGCAAGTAGTCCATAGAATCCTTTAGAGTAAACTCTTTTTGTTTTCACCACCTTAGCAAAGTGATGAATCAGGTCTAGAACACTCTAATAAACCATAGGTTGCACATAAAAACTCAAAAAACACCAAAAAATTACCATATTGGCTTTTCCCTGGTTATTGGTGGTGGACCATAGCTACATCTTTACAAAAAACAACCAAGTTCCACCTGGCGACTCCACTAGCCTCCAGTAGGCCTAAAAAATCCATAAAAAACCAAAAAATTCATAAACCATACCTTTTTGTTGACTCATCCTTTCCAAAACTTAAAACTTATGGTGTAAACTCTATAATCAGTGACAAACTAAGTATAACTTAGCGATTCAGAAGACTTCACCTAAACATAGGAGATAAATAGAAATAATCTTGCAAATAGAACCATTAGCTTGTCCAAACAGCCTAGCAAACTGTTGAAACCAAGTGAATCACTCTTCCTTGCATTTCTTCATCTCAAAGTTTGCTAGAAATTTTTTTCCCGAAAGCATCTTTGATAGTGTTGGTGGTGGACCATAGTTCTCACAGAAATCCACCTGGAAACTCCACTAGTCCTCATTTTTGTTTTGACCATCCTTCACATTAGTAAACCCCTAGAGAGGACATCCATCCGAAACAATAAAAAATACCATCCTCTCTAAAATCTAGATCCAAAATCTGGCTTCACAAAGAATCAACACCAGATCTCATCCAGACCCAAATCCCCCTATCATAGTAGATGACCCAAAGAAGATTCTATGGCAAGGTTCCGAAACTTTCAATTTAGCTACCGATAGGTCCATCCGTAAAGCAAGATTAGTACCTGAACACCTCACAGCCTTGCAGGATTCCCCATTTGACTTAAAATCATCAAAAACCCTTTTTGGAAGCAAGTCACAAAGTAAGGTAAACTTGGATGATATTGAGCCCCTAGATCTGCCACAAAGTCCTAGTAGAGAAGCCTCGCCTACTACACCTCCCGACTTTTAGCTTCTCCATCACTTTGGCTCCTACCATCCCAGATCTGCTCAAAATCAAATCACTAGTCCAAGTACATCTACCACACCCATCCAAACCACTATTGTTCAAACCACCTCAGCTCATCTTACAAGCCCTCATTTTGTACATCATCCATTAGCCCCCGCCATGGAAGCCTGGTATGCACCCTTGGTGCTGCCACACCCTTTGGCCCCCTTACAAAATGACTATCAATCCAAAATCCCGCACTTTACCGAAGTTGAGACTACCACAGCTCAACAACATGTAGATAGGATTAGTGATGCCTTTGAATACATGGAAATAAAAGACGAGACCATCAGAATGAGGATGTTCGCCCAAAGCCTGGGCGGAGAACCCAAAAAATGGTTTAAGAGCTTAGCTCCAAAAAGCATCCACAATCTCCCAGAACTCTACCAAACCTTCATAAATAAGTGGGAAATCATAAAGAACACCATTAAAATCCTGTCAGAATATAACAATCTAAAACGGAAAAATGGGGAAAGTGTCCAGGGATACTGCACTAGGTTCAACATTGTGTATAACGCCCTCCCACCTCACTTCAAACCTCCAATTGGCTCAGCCTTAGCAAAGTTCCCCAAAGGCTTTGACCCAGACATGACTTATCAACTAAGAGACAAAGAGCCCCCTACCTTAGAGGAAATGCAAAAAGTGGCCATAAGTGTAGAAGCCAACTTAGCAGAAAAGAGAGCTAGGACTAGATCAGAAAGGAAAGTCACATACCGGGATGAGGTTTCCACTTCAGCCCCTTCCTTAGATCCTAGAATAGATGACTTGGTTAGATACATGGCAAAAATGTGGGAAAATATAAGTGAAAAGACACCTCTTAGGGACAACCAGCCAAACCCTCCAAATAGAAACCGGAACTAAAATTTTAGGAGGGAACAACCTCAAAACAAACCAAAGGAAAGTGACCAACAAATTAGGCCACCCTTTAATCAAAATTATGTGGAAGAAGATGATAGGGATACAAAACCCATTGATGAAAATCATTTGAGCCTCATAGGTTCTTATAACGAGAGTGAGGTTTACCTCACAGAAGAAGAACAAGCGTTCTTCTCTCCAAAACAAGATGAAACCAACTATGAAGATCCTGAAGATCCTGCCATAGATTTTCAGAATGCCATGGTAGAAGCTCACAGGAAGTATGAACTTAGAATCAGAAAAAACCAAGAAAACTCCAAGAAAGGTAACTCAGACATTGCTATAACCCCTAATACCATCCTTAAAAAATCAGTGGATAGCAACAAAATCATGGTCAAGAAAACTGACTAAAACAAAGATAAAGTTATTCAAACAAGTCTTGGCTTAGATACTCCTAGTACCTCCACAAATATTCCTGAGATGGTTGTGTCAAACAAAATCTCGAAACAAAGTCAGCAAAATCAAAACATAGAGAAAGTCATGGCTGAAAAAACTAAAGCAAACCTGTCTAAACTACAAAAACCTTTTAGTTTTGAGGGAGAAATCACCAAAATAAAGATTACCATGCCCCTCACTGAACTTATCACAAAAATCTCTTATAAATCTCAAGTGTTAAAGGTCCTGATTATAGGAAATGATGCAAACACCCTTAATCTAGTTGATGACACTCTTGAAGTGTTGTTTGGTCCAAAAATAGAAGGGAAATTCCAAGAAGGAACCACTCTTCCCTTTTACATCAGTCTGAATATCCATGACCAAATGCTACACAATGCCATGCTAGATTCTGGGGCCTCGCATAATCTCATGCCGAAGGTTGTGATGGAAATATTAGGCCTAGAGATCACAAGACCATATAAAGACTTATATTCATTTGATTCAAGTAGAGTCAAATGTCTAGGCTTGATCAAAGATATTTTTTTTTCAGTTTGGCCCAAGTACCTGAAAAACACCTGATCATGGATATAGTGGTAGCAAACATCCCTCCCAAGTATGGAATGCTTTTATCCAGATATTGGGGATCTAAGCTTCAAGGGAATATTCAACTTGATATGTCCTACGCCACTATTCCTGTGTTTGACCAAACTAGAATACTCTATCGAGAATCACACATGAAATATATGATCAGTAGCTAAGAAAGGGCAGACAACATCCCTATGTAATCCTTGCATTCTGATCTGAACTCTTTCATTTTACACACTGACGAAGACATTGAAGAACAGTCAGAAGGATTTGAAACAAACTTCGACCCACCACATCAGCTGCCCAAGTTCTCTATGATGAACTAGACATTCAACGTTATCATGATCATGAGCAGCTATGTCTTGAGGAAAGAGAGTGTGTTCCTTTTGAAACAGGGATAGAGCAAGAAGCACAAACCATTATGTAGTATCAAGTAAATTGCTCAAACCTTAGGCAAACATCAACAGTAACATCAGGAAACTTTTTCAGAACAGAGGCATTAGAAGACTTGCATATCACAAACCTCTTTGGAACTCAGGGGCAGAGAAGCTTAATTTTCTTACCATACCTTAAGGATTTTCCATCACTTAACTCTATCCTTTCAAATGAAACCTTGACTGTAGCCATAACAACTCAAAATCCAGAAAAAATGCCTGATAAACTTCTTATGAAAGGATATGATGACTGCAGTCCAAATATACCTGAGTTACTTGAACTGACTAACATTCTGTCACTCCACCAAAGACTTAGAACTGCTAGAATTTTCAATCTTGTTCAAAATACTACTTCATATAGATAAAATAGTGAGAAACCCTATGCCACTTCCATCACACCTAGAAACAACTTCGACAAAAGAAGATACAAAAATCTGAACCAAACAGTAATAGTCAAAGATAAAATAGCTAGTCATAGGATCTGTTTTGATTTTAGAAACACTAATACACACCCTTGTGACAGAAATTTTATCCTTCCTACCCAAGACCATGATATACCAATGATAAGTGCTTTTAATCATGTATTTGCAAGATGATGTTTCAAGTTATAGCCAAATAATTCCTTTGCAAAGTGGACAACTCAAATAATTTTTCAAGTATGCTGGAAGTAGTTCCATTTTCAAACCCAGAATTGCAAAACCACGAGATATCAAAAATATGCTCCTAAAAGCCATGTTTCCAGTTCTGAATTTCTGTATTCTGACATACCTAGATGATGTCATCATATACTTCAAAAATGACAAAGAATATCTGCACTATTTGAAAAAGATGTACAGCAAAAGAAGGAGTGGAAATCAAAGGTATAAAGAGGTACAGTGGGAAAATACAGGGTTGTTCAAAGATTCATGCATGAATCCTTATGTCATGCTTGAAAGAGAAAATTTTCCGAATTTTTCTTTTCAAGAGCTGAGTGGACCAAGAGTGGCAGGAGATCCTTATGAAGATAAGATGCTTAAGTTTCACCATTTCCAAGATTTCTGAGTTAAAATTTTTTCATTCATTGTATATACCATTGTTTGAAAAATAAATCAAAAGCAGAAAATTCAAAAAAAATAGAAAAACTGAAAAAGAGGGCGGTTTGAAAAATATAAAGAAAGCCCCATGTTCCAAAAAAATATTTATTCTGAAATCGCGCAAGTCTAAATGCCACTACTAGTGCTCAAATGTTCTTGTTCAGTTATCTAGTCTAATTATAACTGAACATGTTTTAAATTTATTTGTTGATAAGTTAGTAAGAGGAAAAGATAGTCAACATTGTGTAAGCTTGACTTATCAAAGAGAGTAGATTAGGAAAATATACTGGTTCCACATGCTCAAAACAAAACCAAAGAGGAAAGCAGGGATGAAAAACAAATTGTGTATCCTAGCCTTGTTTTTCTAGATTTCATTTCATGCAAAATAATATTTGTGTGCGACTTGTCTTTCATGCCACAAGTACATGACAAATCAGACTGTCTAATCCTAATTTGATCATTTTTCCAATTTTATGTTTTAGATTAGAGAATAAAATCTTGTCAAACAGCTTAACCTTGACAATCGATCTAGCAAAGGTAGAGAAATGAAGTAGTTCATCAGCTTAATCTGAACTCCCGGCAGATATAAGTGTAGAACTAGATAGTGTCATTTTTAAAAAATAATATGTCAAAGGGTTGCCAATCCAAATGCACCCAAAAGGAGAAAAAATGTTAGGAAATATAGTGGGGTAGGTAGAAATATCGTTGATGGTAATCATGCTGTCAATTTTTAGAAATAACATCAAGGAAGAAAGATATTTGCGCCAATGAATAAAGGCACTGGTCTTCAAAGAACCAAGATCTGAAATTTTGGACACCTCCTGAAAAGGAGCTACCCTCCCTAAATGGAGCCACTGTTAGTCATCAGTACTTTTCACCTTTTGATGATGACTAGTTGTTAAAGCCAAGTTTTCTAGTAGCTGATCTCCAATATGTCAAATTTGTCAGCTAGAAAACACCCATAAAATTCTTTTACCTCCTAACCTTTTCAATCAGCCCATGACGAGATAAAATCTCATTGTCAAAGCCCTATCTAGCCTCAGCCATACAAGCTTGTCCATCAGCTCCAAATAGAATAATCCAAATCTATCCAAAATGTCTCCCCTAAGTTAGGTAGTGGCACTTTAGGCGATCATCCCTTGGAAAATTATCCTAAAGACAAAAAAAAACCTCTGTCTAATATCAGCCAGTCATAGATAACCTTCCTATTTTGCAAATAAATTTGGATACACTCTTAAGTCGTGCCACTAACAAACCTTGATGGCTCAGCGATGCATATGCCATAGGTCAAACTGATATTAGGTGGATTTACAGTGTTTCAAATTATTTTTAAAGAGCAGAAGTGTGCCAGTGTTCCAGAAGACATTATTAAACTGAACATGAGAAGACAACTGCTTCTCATGTGGTTTTGAGCCTGGGATGCAGCTACATGACAGAGAGTTATTTAAATAAGCTCCTGCAAACACAGTCCAAAGGTTAGTGATTTATGAATAGAAGATACTGGTCAAGTTGCTTGTGATGTCTAAAGAGGCACAAAGGTATTTGAACAACATAATTACATGTCTCAGAGAAATGCCCATCATGTCTTATTGTCAATTTGTCATTTTCATTTGCTTAAGTATGAATAGGTAGTGAAAGGAAGGATAACACTATTTGAAAGATGATGAAATGGCATCGCTGAGAATACCTCCTCCATACATGAGCAGAGGGTTGAAATATTGAGAAAACCTCCTCCATACATGAGCAGATGGTCAGGTCATTGGTTGAAAACCTCCTTCATTTTACAAGCAGAGGGTTTGGCAATGTGATAAAGGCCTCCTTTATCTAATAAGAAGAGGGCCAGGAACAGAGGTAGGGTTTTAAGTGTAGTGGGAAAGAAATTGAAGGCTTATGGATAGAAAAATGGTGTTGAAAACAAAGGGAAAGCAGTGGTACCATGATAATCCAAGAGGTTTTATTTTCCTTCTATCAAAGATCTCCTTCAAAGGTAATTTGAAGCTAAAGTGAGCCAAGCCTGGACAGTGTCATCAATGTGAAAAAAGGAATATGACACCATGTTTCAAATTCAGAACAACATTCAAAGAAATGAAACATGATGTTGTCACAGATAAAATCCTCTTGTGGACATATGAAAAAACCTTGCTGAGGTATGAAATTTCATTAAAATTTTCCAGAGATTTTCTCCTTGATCAACATGCATGAAATCTAGCCAGTGTTTTCCTTTAAAAGACAGAGTTGAAATTAGTAGAAATCCATTCAAGGTTTATAAGTTGAGAGCTAGGTTAAACATAGGCCAAAGAGTGATGTTGATATTCAAAAAAGGTTTTCTCTTCTTGTTCATGAAGATCTTTTTCAAAAAATCATAAAAATTGACAAGAAGGTGACCTAAGTCTTGTTTTCTCAAGGGGACTTTGCAAATAAACAACACAGAGACACTAGGTGCGAAAAAGGATATGGCAAGTGTTTTAAATTCACAGACCACACTCAAAGAAAATAAAACATGCCACTATCACAGTCAAAAGCCTCTTTATGGACATGTGAAAATGACCTTGCTGTTGCATATGAGTCCCAAGGGTCTTTAAAGGCCTTTTTCCTTGATAATCAGGTATGGGTAAAATCTGGGGAGTACAAATGAGGTTCTTCACCCATAGTCAAAATAAAGGCTCAAAGAGCACCTAACAGTTCAATCAACTTCACAGTGGGCATGATCGTCATCAAAACACCAGGAGCAGAAACTATCAAAATAAGTTTTAAAGTGGTGATTTATCTCCTTGCAAGAATGGCAAAGAATGCCTCACAAATCATTGATATGTCTTTGAGCAGAGTTTTTCCTTTAAAGGGAGAAAAATAGGCAAACAGTGAAAAGGGTATTGCCTTGATGAGAAAAACACTACGAGAGATTTTGGCTTTCAATATGGCTTTTTCGCTTTGAAAAGGGTCATATGTATGAAGATCTTCAAAAATATCATACACGACACCTTTTAGAGTCCTGGTCAAATAGTGGCTTTGTGATGTTTTAAAGATTATAAAGGACAATAGTAGTGCTTCATGTTTTGTTTCAAACCAAAAAGCATTTTCAAAAGGCCTCCAAAACCCTCACAAAGAAATTTCAAAAGTTCGTTGGTTTTTTCAACTATAAAAGGGTGGATTGACCGTTGCCAAATCACTTTGCGCAATTCAAAACCCGAGCAACATTTCCCTAGGCTAATCACTACAAGAAACAGAAGATTTCAAGAAAATTTCAAGTTTTTCAAGCTTTTAAGCCCACATGGCGTGCTGGAAAAGTACACGGCGCATTTAGAAGAAAAAATACACAGAGGTTATACTATGGCGCGGCGCGCCTGTAGTGCCAGTCACCATTGCCCGAAGGCCGACCCGACTGCTTGGTTGTGCGACGCTCTTTCCAGAAAACGTGTCGCGCCTATTTTTCACCTTCTAAGAAGCCCTGGAAGCCTCCCAAACGATCAAACCAAGGCTCATGAAGGATCTTTGAGGTATTTTTCGTAACCTCGTGGTAATTTTCGATTTTTGAAAGGGTGGTTTGCTATGTTTTTCTCCAAAAAGAGACAGTTGTTCTAAAAACCATTTCATCATATAAAAATGGTGAGATAAGTCAGTGTTAAGGAGATTAATTCCCTGTCAAAGATGGAGAAACCTTTCTTGTGCTTCGGGGGTCTCAACTCAGTTTAAACAGTGTTTTAAATAATGGTTTTGAAAAGGCAATTTGTCATATAAAGAGCATAAGAGGGAGACAGTGGTTAGAGGGCAACGTTTTTAAACAAACTCAGAGTTTCTTTTGTTGCTATGACTGTCACACGCCTTTATAGTGATAGGTGGATGCTTTAAAACAAACTTAAAGGACCCTTACTTCCTTTAAGAATAGTCATAGCCCACAGATAAAAAAAATTTACCTCTATCTGCAAAATCTTAGGTGAAAGCAGTGTTTGTAAGGTGAAAACAATATTTGTAAATTGAAAACAGTAATCATAAGTTGAATGCCTTGCCATTTTGAAAAGGGTCCTCTCTGTGATGAGACAACCAAATCTGTGCAGCCTCTATAAGCCCCAAAAGCAGAGTGTGTAAGAGGTTTTTCAAAATCAGTTGAGAGTTGTTTTGTCTTATCTTTGTAAGGAAATAGTGAATAACGAGAAGAGTTTTGTTTGGGGGAGGGTGTCTTGCTTCTGTCAAAACACAAGGAGATATATGTTCTAACAAAAAAGCCATAGATACCTCTTTTCAACTACCTTGCCAAAGAAAAATAATCAAATTGACTGTTTTCTTTTCATTTGAAAAAAAAACTTGTTGATTGGCATAAAAGAGGACAAAACAGTGATTTATAAGGAGCAAAAAGTTGGTGTTGGAGGACTATTTTACAACACATTTGAAGCATCTTGTCTTGGTCAAACAGTGACTAACAAGGAGGATAGGGTGTGTGCTTGATAAACATTCCAAAATCCATTTTAGACAGCTTGGTGTTGCAAAGAACATTCAAAACAAAATGCCTCCCAGGAAAGACAGTAGGAGTGGCCTTCACAGGAGGTTTGAGCCTGTTTCCACTGAAGAGGTAAATTCTCATCCATCAGTCCTGTTTAACTTCCATGAGGTTGGGTGTTAAATTTTTTTCAAAGGGTGCAAGAGGTGAAAAGCTATTCCCGTTTTACACATCTTTGTGATTTGAGGTTTCAAGAGAAGTACTTTCAGCTGGCAGGCTTGGATTTCAAGTTCTCTCCAAGGTCTATTTCTAAGGCCACCAAAATCCCTTATGTCAGGGAGAAGTATTTTAAACAAAGCCACCTGAAATCAGATTAATACAAGCCTTTTCTGAAGCTTGAGCATATATATTCATGTCCATCCATTTTTCCCTTCTCATATCTATTAACTAGTTACGCCCCCCTCATGAAGATAATCATGAAATACTTCACTTGTGAGGGAAGATTATCCTGAGTCTATGCCTATCATATCCGATTGCTCATGCATTTCAAGAGAGCCAAATTGTTAAATCTCCCTTTCTTCCTCCATAAAAGTATTGAGAAAATGGCCTCCACTGTTGAGAAAAAACCTCCTTCTCATAAGACAACCTGCCTCTTCCATCACTCCCACATCAAGGTTATCATTCTTCATCAGCTTGAGAAGAAGGAAATATCTTGGGATACTTTCATTGCACATCTGGATTTCGCCATTGTCCCTTAATTTCGTACATCTCCTTCACCATCCACTCGCCATCCTTCGCCTTCTTCAAGAAATCCTATTCCAAAGAAGCTAAAATTTCCCATTAAACAAGAAAAAGAGCATGATGAGGAAGAAGAGCATGAGCAAGAGGAGGAAGATGATGATGAGTAGCATCATAGTGAAACAGGGCAGCAAGGGGATGACGAGGAAGATGATGATGAGCAGCATCATAGTGAAACAGGGCAGTAAGGGGATGATGAACACAGTGAGGCAGAGTAGCAAGGGGAAGAAGGGCATGATGAAGAGGAAGATGATGATGAGCAACATGATGATGAGTAGCATGATGATGAACAGGTGCAGCATGATGAACATAGGCAGCCACATGATGATGAACAACAGCCTCATGAAAAAGAACAACAACATGATGAAAAGGTGCAACATAGTGAGGAGGACAACCCTCAAAAAGAAATGCAAAAAGATAGTCAAGACATCCATGAAGAAATCCAAGACAGTGGCAAGAATGATGAGAAAAGTAGCAAGGGTAAAGAGCCAATGGAGCATGTGCTATTTGCCTCTCCTAGGCAAGGGGCCATGCTCTCTTCTCTGAAAGTGGCCAAGCCTCGCACATCAAGGAAAAGGGTGCCTAGATTTGTAACTCCAAATGTTACTAGGGCCCTCCGAAGCAAGAGAAAATTTCCCAAGAAGCCCATTGTCGAATTTCCCAAGAGGAGGAATACTAAAAGAGCCACTCAAAGAAAAGGAAAGGAGAAAGAAAGAAGAAGTCATGAAGAAGAGAGGGACTTCGACATAATTCAAATTCAAAGTGATGATAGCGACAATGAAGCCCAAATCCTTGAAACTCTCTTGATCAATAGAGAAAACCAAATTGATGTTTTGAGGACTGATCTTGAGAGGGCTAGAAACTTCAATCACTTTTTTCAAATTCAAAACAAACAGATGAGTGTCCATATGGCGGTATATGAGACACGGGCCATCAAATACAAAAAAGAGGCCTCCAAAGCACAAGTGAGATTGGAATAACTCATGGGTGAGTTCGATGAGAGCGAAGATGAAGATCAACCCAGGAGAAAGAGGCCAAGAACCATGGGGCTCAAAAGAGCCTGTTACACCATTTTTTGGTCAACTAACCTACTATCATTAGATGAACCCAAGTACACCATGTAAGACCAATTTTACCCTAAGTAAAATTGCTTTCACTATGTGAAATAACTTAGTAAAACACTTTTATTAAGTTGTTTATGGTCTAAACAGGAAACCCCAAAAGGAAATAATAAAAAAATCTATATTTGTTTATATTTCCTGGTCATATTTAACCCAAAACAAGGAAATCAATTAAATAAATCCTTATTTATTTTATTATTTCCTAGGAATAAGTTATTTAAATCCTATTTAAATAATATTCCTAGTTAAATTTTACTAAATCATTTATAAATAATTAAATAAATAATTATTTATTTAATTATATTCCCACCATTCCCTTAAAATAGTAAATAAACCATTTATTTATTTATTATTTATAAATAAAGGAATTGAGCCAAGTCAAAAATCCTTTTCCCTCCAACAAATATAATAAAATATTCCTAAAGGGTGGTTCTAAAATTTGATTAATAATATTTTATTCATGCACCAAGTTCTAGATTGCCCTCATATTTTGTTATGAATAGAAGGGTTTTCCCCATTCATTAATCACCTTTGATTGCATTAGATCACTCTGGATCTATACACTTGGTCACATTTTCTCCATTTTTGCCTTGTGAGCTCCCATTGAGTTCTATGTTTGTCTGGGTTTTCTACACCAACAAGAGAGAGAAATTTTAGATCTGAAATGCTGAGGACTGTCAAGAACCCATCCCATTGAGGAGAACCGAAAAACACCTTTCTTGTTTTCCTCTCAGGTGCCCCCTTTTAATATAATATAAAAAATTCTTTCAAATACATCGTTCTTGTCTTGTCTATTGGATGCATGGAGCCATACTTCATTTTTACTGCTTAATGTCTTTTATGCTTAGATCTGGATTTGTGCAGCATTATTTGGATCAACTAACTACAGACTTAAAGATATTGGCAGTCATACTTGATGTTAGGGCTATTTTTTATGCGTAGCTAAAGTGGTATTTTACGACGAAAGATTCATACTAACAATTGGCGACTCCAAACAGGTTTTCTTTTGCAGCTGTCGTCGTTTTATATATTCCTGCATATCCAGCTATTTCAGACCCTAGGGTTTCTCTTTAGTTTCCTGTTTTTCCTATTTTTGTGGTGCTTTTCACCTCTAAAACCCTCGAACATTAAAATTTTTAACTTTCCTGTGTTTCTCGCCCTATTGCGCAGGTGACAGACATCAGCCGCAGCTGAGACGACAATTTTTTCTGAAATCTGCCGCCGAGAGACCCGGATCTACAGGTCGCACTTATCAGCCCAAAAACTGCGACCTGGACCTGAGGATGCACTTTTCTGCCCCAAACCTGCGACCTGGACTAAAAATAGGTCAGAACCTGTGACCTGCACTTTTTTCTGCAATTTTCCAACAATTTTTCTGGGTTTGTCTGAAGCTTCTGTCAGGGTTTTCCAGCCTCCGTCTCTGCCCGTTTAGACCTGTTTCTGATTTGTTTCACTCACCTAAGTGGGAATATTTCCCCTTAGGGCTTTAGTACCCTCCACTTTTTGTGGGCGAGTTTTAGCTATTTCAGACGTCTGAATTTTTCAGAGTTTCAGCCTTCTTATTTTCAGATCTGATACCTCCTTTTCAGATCCCTTTAGATCAGCTCTTATCCCTTTCAAATCACCTCATATAGTTTTGTTTGGGTTTACCTATAAGGCCACCTCTTCATCCCTCCTCCCTTTAGCTTATTTCCCCTTTTGTTACAGCAACCTTGCCTCTGCCTCTTTGTCATTCTCTGCACCTCTTTCCAGTAGATTTATCCTTTAGATCCCTGTCCCTCCCGACCTTAGATCTATCGACCTCTTTTTCGTGTGTTTTGACTAGACTTTTTCCCTCTTTTTAGACTATTTTTGAGAGACATGCCTTCTTGGGTTAGATCAATGCATTGTTAGCTGTTAATTTTCTATTATTATATACTATTATTTGTAGATTTCTTTTCAGTTACGCAGCACACTTTTTCTTTTACTCTCAAAACGTCTAGGTTTAAAAAATTAAAATCAACACACGCCACACACTGACCCTAAGTGAAGAAGAGCCTGGTTAACACCTCCTGGAAAAGACTGTAAAATGAATTGACACTGCACCTATCTTCCCTTAACCTCACTTGATTTTGTCCCTCCCTGCCCTTGTCGGTTTTTCTTCTTCCCGTCATCATTGCGCCCCCAAGGCGTTTATCCCAGAGACTTCTTGGCCTTCACCCTCAATTTCCAGTTGGTCGACTTCCTCCTTCCCATCGTCATCGAGTAAGTCCTCCCCCGAGTCTGCACTCCAACTCTTCTTCTGATTGTTCGGGTTCTCCCCCTACTCCTAGTTCGCCCCTTGTTACCTTCACCATGTCTAGTTCAGGGCCTAGCGCCAGCGGCAACCCCAGTTCTACTGCTGGGTCCATTTCCAGCGGAACCACTATGGGAACTACCTCGAATTCCCCGTTGCTCCCTTATATGGCTAGTCTCAGTCTCCCTGACTTCAATCAGCTGATCAATGATCCTATCTGCCACAATGTTAGTTGGCCTGCTATGCCAACCAAGCTCCCCTCCGACATTTCCAAGTTCGAAGGCCTTGCTAGTGAAGATCCCTCCAACCATATCTGATCTTTCCATATGTGGTGTTCATCCAATTCCATTACTGATGACTCCATCCGTCTTAGATTGTTCCAATGCACGCTTACTCGCGAAGCTTCTAAATGGTATGTTGATCATGCCACCTCTTCCCATACCACTTTTGCGACCATTTCCCAAGCCTTTTTATCTTATTTCCAGCTACCTCTCTGATACGACACTGGTACTGAGCTTTTAACTTATTTCCGTCAATCCTCTTCGACTTGCCTTTCCGCTCATGTCCAGGAATGGTGGCGAAGACGAAGCTTATGTCACGCTCCTCCCTTTGAAGATCGGGTTTATATGGACTTGTTCCTTCTCTCTCTCTTACCTCCCATTGGCAAGGATGTCGCCTCCCATTTCCCTCAAACCGAAGAAGACGCCCTCCAAATAGCCTTGAAATATGACCTTATCTATGCTCAATCTGGTTATGTTTATACCATCCTTCCTGACCTCCCTCAACCCGGTGGCGCTAACGCCCCGGGGGCATCTCACTCTACCGACAGTATCATTGGAGATCTTTCACATACCGCTGCTCAACCTCTTATGGGCTATGGTTTCCCTCCCGGAGGGGCCAGAACCTCCAGCATTTTCCCCCCTCCAAGTAGCATATATCCAGGATACGGCATAACTCCTCCTTTTTCCCACCCTCCTGCTTACCTCAATGTTGCCCACCCTAACCCTTATCTTTACCCACAGCCTGGTGTCCGAGCTCCTCCAGCATTTGGACCTCTCCCTCCCTTGCCTTCTCAACCCCCGTAGACACACTTACTTCCCCCTCCAGGGCAAGTCTTTGCACAGTAGGGTGCAAATAATTCTCTTCCTTCTCAAATAAATAGGAAAGGCAATAAATCTTCCTCTGGTAATCATGGACCCAATCCTCCAAATATTGATTCTCACACCGCTAACTAGCCACAGGGCTCCTAGCCCAAGCCGGACAGGCCTCTTTGCACCAATAAGCCTTGTTTGTGTTGTGGTGTTTATGGTCATTACACTCATGATTGTCCCATATTACCACAGGTACGGAAGCTGTGGGAGTCTCAGGCCACCGTGCGGGGACAACATTATTCCCCTACTGTCCCTTCCAATACGGATACTTCTCAACCCGCTGTGTTTACTGATGCTTTCCCTCAATAAGGATTTGTGGCCACTCAACCACCTCATGCCCCAGTAACCACTCAACCTTCCCCTTCTGGTTCCTCCAATTACCAGATTTTCATGATGGCCTCTGACCAACCCTTCACCATTGACCTTAACCTTCAAACTCGGTCTCATCAGTACTCCATGCCTCCCACTCCATCTATCCCCGAGTCCCCATATTCAGGTCCTATAGAGCCTCTGTTGACACCCAATGGTCCCTTGCAAATCCCTCTACCCAAAGCTGCAGTTCATACCAAGATTCCTAAGGGCCCGTTACACCGAAATGCTACCTCTGGTCGGGCTGCCCATTCATATAGCATAGTAGATGATCTGGCACAATCTCTTGCTGCCATTTCAACACTGGAACTCCTCCAGTCGTGTCATTCTCAAAATAAGACTCTACTATCTACCGTGGGTGCTGTAGATCCTACCGATGACCAATTAATTATTTTCGATGCCCGTCAGTCAAACCATCCCCCCCTTCTTGCTTCTGTTGCTTTCCAAATCCCAGTCAAAATCCGAAATGCCAATGTTGCTCGGTGTATTATTGATGAGGGGGCATCTACCTGTGTAATGTCTACTTTGGTTTGGAAACAACTTGGATCTCTTGAGCTAGCCCCTTCCATCATCACCCTTTGTGCGTGGGATGGCCATGCCTCCCAGCCCATCGACCTTTTCCGTAACTATCCTATCACCCTTGCGGGCAAGACTGTTTCTGTTGATGTTGAAGTTATTGATGCCCCTCTTGACTATAACATTCTTTTGGGGTGTAGTTACACCTATGCCATGTTGACCATCCCATCCACATTCCACCGCAAGATGTTTTTCCCTCATAATGGAAAGATTGTCACCATCGACCAGTTGACATATCATGAACCAAAATCTCAGACCTCCCTTGAGTCCACCATCTCTGTTGTCACCAATAAGCCAACCATTTATTCTTTGACCAGTGTTTCCCCTGGTGTCTATAAAGACTCCTCCTTGCTTGGAACCTTTCTGGACCCTCCTCCTGTATCTGATCCTAGCTTGGCGAACATTTGCATGATGCAATCAACTTGGGCTGACCTTACACAGCCCACTTTGGCTAGTCAGCAACCTCAACCTCACCCACCTCAATCGGCTCCTAGCCCTTTGCCCCCGCTAGCCAGCCTTCTTCCTTCTGAACCTTCTTCTACACTAGTCCCCCCGTGCCTCTTTACCCTCCTGGGTCGATTCCCCCCGATATCAACCCCCTTGGCACCATTCCTCCTGGCCATTTCCCTGCTGGTCAGATACCTTTTCTTGCTCCCCATCTCGTATTTTATTTGGTCCCTATTTTGGCCACCCTATCCCTCCCCAACTTGACCTTAGGTATACCCGTCTGGTACCTTGACCCTCTAGCCACTACCCTGCCTGGTCAACCCAAACCATATCTTGCTTTGACCCCAGTTCAACCAATCCCCATGACTTCTACCACTACAACAGTACCTCAATCACCTCAACAGGAACCACCTCCTGTTGCGACCGCTTCGGGTAAGAATGGAAAAGCTCACAGGGGGGCATCAAAGGACAAGGCCACCCCGACAAACCCTACCCCTCCTCGGCCTCCAAAGCATACCATCCAGTGTGCTTTGTGTGATGTTGTCAGTCATGCCACCCATACCTGTCCTGAATTACCGCATCTCAAGACCATGGTCAATGAAATGTTTCTGGAATCAGATATCCCTGAAGTCTATGTCACCATACCAAATTCCATCCCGAAACTTAAAAACTTGCGCAC
Organism: Pinus albicaulis; assembly: GCA_034641835.2. NCBI lineage: Eukaryota > Viridiplantae > Streptophyta > Pinopsida > Pinales > Pinaceae > Pinus > Pinus albicaulis. The sequence goes on along the minus strand of MU968382.1, from coordinate 10,403,174 downwards.
CAATCACCCTTGTTCTTTTTTCGATTTCCATGGACATTATACCCACCTCTTCCCCTGCTTTGACGAGTATCGTTCCTCTTTAGCCGCATACTACCAATTCCAAGCCACGCTTGACCATAGACCTTCTTCACTAGCACTAGACAACTTGTCTACCCCCATTAACATTTACCATCCTGATATTGAAATGAATGAACCTCCAGCCATCATTTCTTACCTTTCCTCATCACCGCGATTCCTAGCAACTGACCCCTTAGTGCCTTCCCTCGATGTTTCGCCTAACCACTCATCTGCTTACTTTGTCACCCTGCATGACATTGTGCATGTGAGCCTTTCCCATCACAATCAGGAGTCTCATATTTCTACCCCATCAAGTCAGCCTATTCCATCCACTCTTCCCATCTTCCAGTCCGATGAAGACATCATGGAAGCCATGACCGAACCTGATTTTCCATGGGACAATATGCACCATCGTGCATATTTCCTCCCACATCAATCCCATGACCAATATGCTGTCGAATCTAAATACTTCATTCCTGATAAGGTCGATTGGTTTAAAAATCCCATCCCTACACCTGACGCTTTCGAAGAAGGTAATATGGCCAATATCTCTCCTACCATAAAAATAGACATTTCTGTCAAACCAGGAATAGCAGAAAATATCACCATGGGCTCCCAATGCACTTAGAAAGAAATTGTAGCCTACACTAAACTCTTCAAATAATTCTGTGTTATCTTCACTTGATCCTATTAAGAAATGCCCAGACTTGATCCTGCCATTTTCGAACACCATATCGACACATGGCCTGATGCCACTCCAGTCCGTCAAAAGTTGAGACCCATTCATCCCTCCAGACGTGAAGCCATCAAAGCTGAAATCGATAAGCTCAGGTAGGCTGGTTTTATTTATCCCATCGAGTACACCACTTGGGTGTCCAATCCAGTTCCTGTCCTCAAAAAACAAGGCACTATTCGTGTCTGCACTGAATTTCGCGATCTGAACAAAGCTTGTCCCAAAGACAACTTCCCCACACCATTTATTGACCAAATCATTGATGAGTGTGCGGGGCACGAGATGCTATCCTTTATGGATGGCTTCTCTGGATACAACCAGCTTGTTATCCATTGTGCTGATAAACTTGAAATCGTGTTCATTAGTCCATGGGGCACTTTTGCATACCAAGTCATGCCATTTGGCCTTAAAAATGCCAGCGCCACTTTTCAACGAGCCATGTCTTATTGTTTCCATGACTTAGCTCATATTATCCTTGCCTATTTATATGACCTTACTACGCATTCTAAACATCAGGCACAACACCTCCATGATCTGTGTACCATATTCCTCCGATGTCACAAGTATAATATTCGCCTTAACCCATTGAAATGTGTCTTCTGCGTTCCTGTTGGTCGTCTCCTCGACTTCATAGTATCTAAAGACGAGATAACTCTCGACCCTTTGAAGGTTCAAGCCATTCTTGAACTTCCTATTCCTTGTACCTTATGCAAGCTTCAAAGTCTCCAAGGTATAGCTAATTTTCTTCGCCAATTCGTGCCTGACTATGCCACTACCGCACATGGCTTCCTTAGACTCCTTCGATCTAACACTCCCTTTGTCTGGGATACCTATTCTCAAGAGTATTTGGATGCACTCAAGCATGCTCTCACATATGCTCCCTTGATTCGTCCTCCTGAATTTGACTGGGACTTCATCCTATACATCTCCGCTTCCACCTATTCAGTTGCCGATGTCCTTATCCAAGAAGATGATAACGGTGTTGAACATGTGATCTATTATGTCAGTAAGAAACTTGCTGGTCCACCTGTGTCCTATTCACATGAAGAGAAATTAGCGCTAGCCATCGTGTTCTCGGTCCAAAAAATACATCATTATATCCTCATGCGTTCCACCAAGGTCGTGACTAATTCCAACCCCATGGATTTCCTATTGAGTCGACGCATCCTCAGTGGGAAATACGCTTGTTGGGTTGTTATCCTTCAAGAATTTGACCTTGAATTTGTCACCCCAAAAAGCAAGAAAGGTTTAGTCCTCGCTGAACTCATTTCTGATTTAACTACCGAAATGCAAGACCCTGCAATTAATGATGCTCTTCCCGATGAACATTTATTCACCATGACCACCGATGATCCTTGGTACGGTGACATCATTACTTACTTGTGAACCCAAAAGTTTGCCCTTCATCTTAATTGTGATGCTCGATGACGTATCCGACACCAAGCCCCTCGCTACCTTCTGATCGGTGACGACCTTTATCGTCTCGGAGTAGATACTCTCCTTCGTTGTTGCCTCACACACGCTGAAGCTGAGAAAGTCCTCAATGCCTGTCATAGCGGCGCTTGTGGCGGCCACCTCTCCAGCCTCGCCACTGCCCAAAAAATCATGTGCGCTGGGTATTTTTGGCCTTCTCTCTTCAGTGATTGCATTGAAGCAGTCAAACACTATTCCAATTGCCAGCGTTCACCCCTAAGGCACAAGCTCCCCCCACTCCCCTCCATCCCGTCGTCACAGCTGGTCCTTTCTGTAAATGGGCCATCGAATTCATGGAATTTTGACCTCCATCTGCTAGTAACCATAAATATATCATTGTGGCAATTGACTATTTCACAAAATGGGCCGAAGCTATGCCAACATTCAACAATACGGCAGCCACCGCAGCCCTTTTTTTCTTTAACCATGTCATTGCTCGATTCGGAGTTCCAAAAAAACTGGTCTCTGACCATGGCCGAAATTTTTAAGATGAGATTTGGCATGAGCTATCCTCACTATTGGGTTTTGAGCACCAATATTCATCCTCCTATTTCTCCCAAGGGAATGGCCAAGTTGAAGCGGTCAAAAAAATTCTTAAGACCATGCTTCAATGAATGGTGAATACGCACAAAACCTATTGGCATCTTATGCTCTTCCCTTCTTTGTGGGCTTATCATACTTCTGTTAAAACAGCCACCAGTTTCACTCCTTTCCACCTTGTCTTCTGAGAGGAGGCAATCTTACCGATCGAGTGTGAAATTCCTTCCCTTCATTTAGCTGTCGAACTTCTCCCTGATACCAAACCTTTAGAACAACGACTTATCATGCTTGAGCGCGCCTCTGAAGACCGTCATGTTGCATTGAAAACTCTTGAAACGGCCAAAAAGCGCACCAAAGCTCAGTATGACTGAAAAGTACACCCTCGTACCTTTCATGAAGGTGACCTTGTTCTAGTATATGACCAGGCCCACGATACCCTCAGTCATGGGAAGTTTGACTCATTATGGTTGGGTCCTTACATCATTAGTAAAGATCTTGGTAAGGGGGCATATCTTTTAGAGGACTTTGAAGGCCACCCCCTTCCTAATCCTCACAATGCACTCTATCTTAAGAGATATTACCCTTAGCATTTCCCGTTCGAAATGCATCTTTTATTTTCTTTTAGATAGTCAGCATCTGTTTGTTTTTGTCATTCTCTACTTCACTAGAACACATGTTGTCCACAAATTCTTACTTCACCTCTCCTCAAAATCGGATTTTCTCACTTACAACACTTTTCCTTGGGGCACCGCTTTGCCTCCATACTCATTCTTGTTCGTGTCGATTTCCGTCATGAGATACCATTTTGTACTCATGTTTTTATGGTCCCCTTTGGACCTTCCCCGATTTGATCATCATCATTAATGTTCGTATGTTAGTCACTCTACTATTTCCTCTCGTGCCTTAGTTGGGGATCCCTCATCACCTCACCTATGGCGGACCTCCTTCTGTCGACATCAACTCATTTACTCCAGAAGCCAGGTCTAGAGAGTGGTGTACCTTAGTTCGAGCTCCTTTTAGCATGATCGTGATCCATATACTCGATGGTCCAGTGATACAACAACAACTATTGGTGAATCCTGGGTGTGTGTGAGATGTCTCAACCCTCCTGAGGGGGTGGCCCTGCAAGTAGCCCCCCACATGCCCGGATGACTTATTCATTTCAGCCTTTGATGCAGCTCCCTCCATTTTATGATATCAGCCTTAGCCACTTGCAACGCCTTTTCGATTTGCATTTTGCGATCCCTTCCCCATGTATAGGGGGCATCTGGGTTGTATTTGTATCTCATGCACTAAAATATTATTGTATAAGTCCTGACGGTTATTCTAGGCACAACATGTATGTGGGATTCCTTATTCTATTTTTCTGGCTCGTATTTATGCCAGCATGTACTTTATAGTTCAGTTCCTTGTTTACTAGACACACTATTCTTTTGTACTTTGTCTCGGCGGGCATAGGTATGCCTCCCCCACTGCCTTTAGCACAAGTACCACTTCATAAACTAGAGACTTGTTGCACCTGTAAGTCTCATCTCCTCAGGGTCTAGTCCTTTAGCACATTAGACTACCTTACATTTCTCTCTCTGACTTCCCTCTTGATGTCTAGTGATTGAGTTCTTACAACGTACTTCGGTCATACGATTTGCTCCTAACACTCGTATGTTGGGGGGCAATCTGTTACACCATTTTTTGGTCATATAACCTACTATCATTAGATGAACCCAAGTACACCATGTAAGACCAATTTTACCCTAAGTAAAATTTCTTTCACTATGTGAAATAACTTAGTAAAACACCTTTATTAAGTTGTTTATGGTCTAAAAAGGAAACCCCAAAAGGAAATAATAAACAAATCTATATTTGTTTATATTTCCTGGTCATATTTAACCCAAAACAAGGAAATCAATTAAATAAATCCTTATTTATTTTATTATTTCCTAGGAATAAGTTATTTAAATCCTATTTAAATAATATTCCTAGTTAAATTTGACTAAATCATTTATAAATAATTAAATAAATCATTATTTATTCAATTATATTCCCACCATTCCCTTAAAATAGTAAATAAACCATTTATTTATTTATTATTTATAAATAAAGGAATTGACCCAAGTCAAAAATCCTTTTCCCTCTAACAAATATAATAAAATATTCCTAAAGGGTGGTTCTAGAATTTGATTAATAATATTTTATTCGTGCACCAAGTTCTAGATTGCCCTAATATGTTGTTATAAATAGAAGGGTTTTCCCCATTAATTAATCACCTTTGATTGCATTAGATCACTCTGGATCTATACACTTGGTCACATTTTCTCCATTTTTTCCTTGTGAGCTCCCATTGAGTTCTATGTTTGTCTGGGTTTTCTACACCAACAAGAGAGAGAAATTTTAGATCTGAAATGCTGAGGACTGTCAAGAACCCATCCCATTGAGGAGAACCGGAAAACACCTTTCTTGTTTTCCTCTTAGGTTCCCCCTTTTAATATAATATAAAAAATTCTTTCAAATACATTGTTCTTGTCTTGTCTATTGGATGCATGGAGCCATACTTCATTTTTACTGCTTAATGTCTTTTATGCTTAGATCTGGATTTGTGCAGCATTATTTGGATCAACTAAATACGGACTTAAAGATATTGGCAATCATACTTGATGTTAGGGCTATTTTTTATGCATATCTAAAGTGGTCTTTTACGACGAAAGATTCATACTAACAGAGCCCTTGAGAAACAAAAGGAAGAAGAAGCTGCCCTTCTCCAATCTACCCCTCTCACTACATTGTTCGCACAAGAGATAGAGAACAATCGAGAAGCATGGCTTGAGATGGTTAATGATCACTTGGAGAAAAAGTTGGAGAAGGAAAATAGAGACTTGGATCTTCAATGGAGGATGACCGGGCATTATAAGAAACTCAATCAGTTTGACCGGCGGAAATTGAAGGCCACTCAGGAAAAACTCAAGGAGGCTAAAAGGAAGCGCCCGGCACCAAAATTGAGGAAAGACACCTCAAAGCTCCAAATGTTTGCCTCAGCTTCACAGAATGTTTTTGAAAAACCTTGAGGGTCATGCTCGCCAAAATTGGGCGAAATTCGACAAATTTTGGTTTTTTGTCATTTTTAGGTTTTTGGCTAAAACTCATGGGCATCGCCATTTCAGTTTGGGGCATCCTCAAAGGATGAAAATGGTATCATTGGATGCCATAATTTCAGGGGAATATATTCAGAAATTTTCAGATCAATTGAAGATCATTTTCTTGCCCAAAATGGCGAAAAACACTCGCTTGTTCTACACTTTGCCCCGTTTATCAGCAAGGCCTATTTTTTGGGTTTTTACACATAGGTCTATTTTTGGAGGACTTATAGTGATCAGTTTAGAGCAAACTAAAAATTTTCAGAAAATAGACATTTAGAGCTTTCCAACAAGCCATCATGGACCTCGTTTTAACATCGGGAAGGCCTCCAAAAGTTGCCGAAAAGTCAGGGGACTTTCTGTTGATGTATTTCTTACGCATTTTTGTAAAAAATGCACTTTTCAAAAGTGACTTTTCCTCATGTGCGTTTAGCTATTTTTGTGCATGGTTATTTAGGAAAAGTCAATTTATTTTCCTTTTTTATCATTTTTGAGATATTTTATTAGATATTTTGTGCCTTGGGCTTTGCAAAGCCTCAAGGAAAAAATCAGATATTTTGGATAGGCCAACTAGGAGGTTTTCCCTCATGTCGGGCTATATATTGCAAAGGCTTTCATTGTAAGAAGAGGCTGAAATTTATGAATAGAAGCAATATATGGTCATACAAGTTTGGAAGAAACACTTGTCTCATGCTTTTGGATAGTTTCTTGGATGTTTTTGGATGATGAAAGAGGATTGTTGTTGGATTACATGACTTGGTAGAATGGTATAGTGTCTCTCTCTCTATTTTGTTTCTTAGTTTTCATTCATAATTTCATGTTCTTGCTTGCTATAAGACAGTAGAGAACAGATTTGAGACATGCCCTTGGAGGCACCTCAAATTTCCTATTTCTTTATATCTTCCATGTTTTCTTCATTCCTAGTCACATTAAAGAATCCTTGATTTCTCTTTAATAACTTAAGAATATTGTTTTCTTGTTTCATTTATGGTTTTATGCATGCTAAGTATGATTCACGGTACACCCTGATTACTCATGGCTAGTCATAGCTCCACCTTTGAAACCTCTCTTTGATTGATTAGATTGTCATTTGTTGAACCAAGGAGGTCCTATATTGATCTTGCCCTTTGCCTAAAACTATGCAATTTTGCTTCAAAGTGCCCAATAGCTTGGAATACTATGTTTAGGCATTCCTTCATAGTGATTTGAGTTGTTTTTTTGTCTTAAATTTATTTCCCCAAAGTCTGATAGCCATTTCCCAAAGTTAGAGAGTCATATATCTCTATGCATGGCTTGAATGTTTATTTCTATGCATTGATCAGTTTACAGTTACATTTCTCATGATTAATGGTTAGCCCTACCATGTTTATGTCAGCTATTAAACTATTTATGTTTGAAATCCTTTGCTCTTCACAAATTTAATGTCCATCTCACTCCATTTTACCCAAAGATCCATTTTACCTCGAATAAAATCAGCCCTTCAACAACCTTGTATCACCACCTGAAAGATTTCTTGACCTTTTCGACCCCATAGCCCAGTTGATCTAACATATTTTTACCTATTTTATGTCTTTGATTTGTTCATCCCTCACAACCTAAAAAAAAAACCAAAAACCTACTTCATAACTAGCCTAAAATCAGAACACAATAAGCGAACACATAGATATCCCTCACACAAATAGAGAGAGCCCTCTCTAAGTCCAGGAAGGCTAGGTCCTTGGGCTCCAAAGATTGGTTTGATGTTACACTATCATTTGGCTTGCCAATCAGCCAAATCATGGGACCCTAACATTACCCAATACAAAACACATAGACATAGGAGATGTCATGTGGTGGTCAAAATATCTCAAGGGAAACCAAAATGAACATGCCTTCTTTTGCTACATTTTGATATTGATATACAAGGGATGAATTAGAAAAATATGAGCTATTGGGTGGTAACCATACTTACCCAAGAGCAGCCAGTGCAGCCATGCCTCCTTCATTTCATAAGTGTTCTTCAAGGCATCGATCAAAGAAATAGGAGCCTTTGGGCAGTGACAAAAATCTCCCAAGGGCAACCAATGTAACCAAGCTTGCTGGCCCATGTCATAAATATGCAAGTGGTCATGCAACCCCTGGCTTATAATCCTCATATACTCATCCCAATTTGGATGGTGAATGATGTGCTGCATAATCATGGTATCCTCCCTTTGTAGAATACCATGCTCCCAAAACTGATGAAGAACCTTGCCCTTCATGAAATGTTGAAGTGCACCTCCAATGAGATCTCTCAATGAGATTCTGTTTTCACCAAAGGCCCTCCAAAACCAATGAATTTTTGGATATGCTGTAGGTAGAAGTCTCTCTTTGAGCTGTGAGATGCTCATTGAGAAAGGGTCATCTAGAAAGGAGAAAAGGTTCCTCATCTCAAGATGTCTACCATCTACCATATTTACCTCCATTGCTTCATGAGTGAAGCTACCTTTAGAATGCTCCAAGAATTATGAGACCTATTTATTTTCACAGCTACTAAGTGACAACACTGTAGATCTGCATGGTAATACATGTGCTGCCTCAAAGCAAGGCACAATACTGATATGATAACTATTTATTGTACATAGGATCATTCCCATCCCATTTTCTGAAACTCTAAACTTCAACTCAAGGGGTTGAATGTAGTTCAACAATGATGAACTGGGATAGTTCTTAATCTCCTCCTTGATTATATCAAGGGTCCTCTGCACTGTGATATGTTGATGCTTCAAATCAACATTTTGTTCTAACCCTTGGTTATGCACTGGCCCTGATGGCATGTCCTCATAATTTCCAATAAGATCTACTGAAATAATATGTGATAAAAGTTCAGGCATACCTTGGATCAACTAATGCGTTGAAACTTCTTTCCAGAACACAAGAGTTCCTCCAACTGGGACAATAGTGTCTCCAAATGTTGGTAAGAGTGATGGTTGCTCTTCTCCTAGTGTACCAGCGCTGGAATATTCCTCCTCCTCATGCATCTCCTAAATCATGAATGGGACTCTATGTGTCAAGAGCTCAAGAATATCTTGCAAGGTTTCAAGTGTCTCTTCTCCGGATGCAAGTACTTTTGCAGTTGGTGGTGAATGTAGTGACTTCTTGTCTAGAGTGACAAGATTGAAATCCTCCTTTGTTTCCTTAGGGAATGTCACTTTGTGACACATATTTGGTTTTCTCACATCAAATTCCTTCCTCAACTTGTGAAATAAATCTGAATATTTAGTCACCTTTTCATGCTTCATGTGACCAAACCAACAATCATTGGCTTCACCTAAAAGATGAAGTGCTACAATTTGAACAACCTCTCCTTTGGCTACAGGATGTAGCCTGAAAAATGCATTTAACTCTCTCCTCCAAGCCTTAATAGTGCTTGAGGAAGATCCATCAAATATAGGAAAATATAATCTATTATGCCTCTTTCTTCTATTGCTGCTATAGGATCCTCTTTCTTCTTTGATTTTGAAGAATTTTTGGAGAGTTAGCTTCTCCTTGAATGCTCTAGACTGTGCTTTGTAATATTCAAGATATAGACTGAGAGTCTCATGAGTCTCAGGTTCATTTATTTCTTCATCTCTACACCTTCCACCTTCTCCAAAGAAAGTGGGTATAGTGGATCTATGAGGAGATCTAAGATTCTCCAGTTTTCTTCTTTGTTGATAGGAAGTGCTTGGACCTTCCTCATCACATCTTCTCTCTGACCTTCCTTCTTCATTGGATTGACCTCCATGGAGAGATATTTCATGGATATAAAGAAAGGAGTGGCTGAATTATCATCCTCCATTATAGATCTCATCTATTTGCTTCTTATTTTGATGTAAAGATGAAGTGTCCACAAGCTGAGCCAAAGATCATGCTCTGATACCACTATAATACCCCAAAAGGGAGAATGTAGTAATACTGAAACACAATATAAGAAATACAACAAAGTAAACAAGAAATCTATATACACATCAGAATGCACAGAAATAGCTAAGCCATTTTATTACTTTGGAGGTGAAAAAGAAAATACAACAGAGCTCAAAATATGAGACACTCAAGCCACAAGGGTGGCCTAGAATGAACCTGCAATGATATTCAAAGAGGGACTATGTAAATGCTGCTCTGTTGGTAGGTAAACTGCGTTTTCCCTGCTGCAATTGTAGGGACTATAACTTTCTGAAAGATAGAAAGTCATATCTAGGCAAAATGGGAGCTCTGATGACGCTAAAATTGTAGATCTGGGTTGAATGATGGATTCCCAAGATAACCCAGAAGGGATTTATTAGATATGTAAGTCTTAGAAAACCACCCTCTTAGGGCTTCACATATATGCTGTTGGGAATGCAGATCTGAAGCTAGATTTGATGATATGATGGCTGCAATGATGTACAATCAGATCTATGCAAGAAGGGTTGATCCCTTCACTAGATCCTTGGGCTAAAAGCTAAAGATCTAGCTCCTCCAATCTCCTCCACTGAAAATAGCTGCTGGATGAACAACAACTTTAGAAAACTGTGCTGTTAGAGAGGGAGGCTCATTAGCCTGCTGCTAGATATGTCAAATCAGCTCCTAAGTGATGAAAACAATAGTTCCAATGTGAGGATTTTATCCCTCATAGGATTTCCAGCTGAAATACTGGAAACTTCCTTCCTCCAATAGATCTACATGACTGAAATGCACAATCCTTGAAGGGACTACTGCTACATGGAGGTAAAACCCAGTGGCCTGAATGTCGGATGTAGATCTGTTTCTCCTGAAAGGCTAGATCTAAAGAACAAAGTGGTAGGATGAATCCTCCACTGGTTTCTTAGATGAATGCTAGAAACAATCTCCTTAAGATGGCACCAATGCCTGATAAGGAATGAAGAACAATCCTCTTTCCAGAGCTACTCAAAGAAAGAGGTGGGATTCCCGCTCGATAACACCTTGTGCTAAATAGCACTTCAAGCTCTACTAAACAGCCCAAACCTGCATAGAAATTTTCTAAGACAAATCTAGATCTATACAGATCAAGAAATGAATTATCCAAATCATGCCTTCCTTTGTGCCTTCACCTTCATTATATGCATGAGCCTTCCATAGCCTGGGCCCACTCCAAATATGTGTTGTACATGTGGACATAGTCTCCATTTTTTACTGCATTGTAGCCTCATGTCCTCCATCATGTTCACATGGGATGATCACCCTCTCCATCATGTGTGCATTAAATGCACCACTTCCTCCACTATCTTATCATAAGTGCTTCATGATCTTCTTTGAATGCACTATTATCTTAGTTGACCTTATCAAATATCCTCATGATTTTATATTTGAGATCCATAATCTTATTTGACTGTTTCATCCTCCATAATCTATCTCATAAATGAGACATGATCTTAATGAATGGAGCTTCTCCACTACTCCATGATTCTAGATCTAGATCTAAAATATCCACATACACACATTAAAAGTGGATTTTATTCATCTTTGAGGTTTGTGGGTCCTTCCACACTTTTATTTACTTAATTTATTAAGAAAATCAAGGACTCTAATATTCCAAATATGATGTGAAAATTTTGGAATATTACATTTGGAAGGTTCAAAAATCCACTCACAAGAGGTGTAACTAAGTTGTTGGGACCAGGCATATTCTGGGTAATAGGGTTTCCAAATAGTTGTGAAGAATTGACAACTGGCGGGGGAGGTGGAGGTGGAACCAAGTTGGCCACCTGAGCCAATGACCCATTGGTCCCCAGTTGTACATTGGATATGGGTGTAACAGAAGACATCGTAGGTACTGATCCTACCTGAATCACCTCAAGCCCCAGAGGGTCAGTGAGCGGAGGATGATAAGGAGGTATAACTCCTTTAGTGAAAGGACCCTTGGGTAATATAGTATCCTAGGAAGCAATGTGTGAAACATGGTTCAACACTAGAGACCATTCTTCTGAAGAAGAATCTGGGTCACTGAGACTTGAAAAATCCTCCAGGTTCAATGGAGGAAGGCCTCTTTATTGCCTAGAAAGATGATGAATGTCAAAGGACACCGCGATGAACAATAAATTTTATCCAAATTTTAATGTGATATGTTATTAAGTCTCAATGATAATCAAACCAACACCTAAAAAATAAATAACTCTAAAATTCAATCAACAAGGAGCCAAAGGGGAAATACCATTTATGAGAACTATTGTTCACTAGAGATGAAACCCAGTATCATAATATAAAACAGAGAGAGTTGGTCATATGTACAATTACAATTACTCTTCAGCTTCGCCCAAACCTAAGATAATCGGGCCAAGTACTCTCGTGAAGATGAGCACCCTCCCAAAAACTGAAGACATAGTAGGTCTGTCTATATCAGGTGCCAGAGCAGCCCGCCCCAGTCCCCTTGTGTTCATCCCTATAGTATGGCCACTATAGATGCCTCAAATCACAGACACTACCAAGGGGTCATGGTCGTGGACAACATGTTGTAAGGGCAAAACACCTGGATCCCCGATCTAGTTTTGACATCCATGAAGAGAACCCCAATACACAAAATTCTCATTGGATATGCCATCGAAGGCAGGCTACCTTCTCACAGACAACAATATTGTCTCACATTTAACTCCTTTGTGAGAGGAGTGGTCCCGATAGTATGAGTCCAGCAATATTTTCACTCTTTAATGACACTAGTTTCAAGTTTTGCGATCTTGGGCAGTTTTCTCACTCTGCTTATCCCAAGATCCTAGATTGAACTAATCTTTGTGTTATCTGAGAAAAGGGTTATTTATTTATTTTATCAAGCGCTTATTGTAGTGTAATTTAATTTAGATCTTCAGAGGGGAATTGGACATATAAAATTTATGTGACTATGATGCAAACCATGCATAAAATGATTTTCAGTTCAGTTCAATGAAAGTGTTACTCTATAAGGAGAAATTCATTTATACATCCATGCAACAAAACATTTCTAATAATGCAGTTCATTCTATGAAAGATAAATATAACAGTGCTCTCTAACAACTATTTAATCCAATTTTTTACAAAATGTAACCAGCTATATCAAAAACATTAAAAATAAAAAAAAAAAATCCTTTTTCTCTTTCAGAAAGTAAATGCAACTAGGCTAAATATTTCAAAAATAAAAACTAGTATGCCAACAAGAAACCAAGCACAAAGATTCAGTCGCAAGAACCATTCTGACAACCAGCAACCTAATAGCCAAGGAAATTACACTAGGGGGTGAAATAGAAAGGTTTTGTATGAGTAAGGCTCTCTAGCAGAGAGTACAATGCGTTAATAGCTTTACTTACACACTCTTCACAAGAAGTATCAACGTTAAAATATCTTGGTTGCACAAAAAGGATGTTGCATAAAGTAGGGTCAAATAAGGCATGATGTGAAAACTGTGAGTAGCTAAGATTGTTTCAAAGCACACAAAATGGTTAGAAAGGGATGTGAGTAGAATAGTAAGTGATAGAATGAGAGAATCAAGAGGTTGAAATAAAATCGGGAACTAAGGATTAGTCTGTAGTGGAGTCACCACTTCTGATTAGGGGTAATATGCATAGGTGGTAGCTAGATTAAGATCCCTCTTGGGTCTTCCTGGGACCCAAGGCAGATAGTCAGATTAGCTGCAACATTTAAAAATACACCATATGCATGTTCGTACAAGTATTTTATTGACAATATGAAATAGAGAAGGATTACCCTGATGTGTAGTGTTGATATGTTGGAGAGCTCAAGGTAGTATGGTGGAAGCCCACCTCACTATCTCCAAGTCTGAATCTCGCAAGAAAACAAAAAAACTATTAATATTCACAGTGTTATCACAATAAAAAATAAAAGACAAGAATATAATCAAACATGAAATAATATAATTCTATGCCACTTATAAAATATATGTTAAACAAATAATGAAATAGATGCATTCATAAGATATAAAGTGGACAAAATAGAGGCAATTCCATTATATTGAATGAATGAGGATTACAACCATCGGCTTGGTCAAGCCTCCCTCAATCCTTTAACTCCAAGCTTTGTCTCTCCAATCTCCTAGTGTGGCAATGATTGGGAAAATAGCTCTCAATGAACTATGCCAACTTAAATCTCACACTAACAAAATTTCACTCCTTACACAATCAACCTTTCGACCTTTGAAAATGAGCCCTTGCCTCTAAATTATAATAGTTTGGGAGGTGAAAAATTTCCATTCTTATCCATTATTCTGAATAGGGAAAAACTCATGATGCTTTCATTATTTTATATCTTTTTCCCTCTTTGGATGCTTAGTTAGGTTTAGCAATGTCCAATTAGAGGTCCACACTGCAGGTTTCTATATTTTTGGATTGACCCTTTGAGAAAAAGCTAGAAATTTTAGTCAGTTAATTCAGAATCCACCCCTCATTCTTCATGGAACATGGGTAGCATGACCATTTAGGAAAATCAAGGTGTTAACCGAGGAACTAACACTCCCTAAAGGAAGCAGGAAATCATTATAACTCGACCTGGCAGTTTTAGGGGTGTGTAACCATGGAAAAATAGGTCTCTGTCTTGGTAAATTTCTTCCATCCATGTATCCTTCTCATATAATTTGATGAGGAGGTCATTTGTAGTATAACCCTAGGCTTCCTTTTTATGTACCATTCACACTCTACAAATAGGTTAATGTTTACATTTATACAAATATGATTAACATTTACATTCATGCAAAGTATAATAGCCTTTCATTTTTGAAAAATTAACTAGGATTTCCTCTCTGCAAAAGTAACTAGGTTTCCTTTCCATTTATGCAATTAGTTTAGGCTTTCACTTCATGGAATTCACTTCGTTGCACCATTTCAATAAAATAAGGACACATTTCATGATGCACATATAGTGTTGAAACCTCTCAAGTTTGTATGAACCCTGGGTTGATAATTTAAGTCTATGACCTCAATAGTTGCAATACTCTTGCTCATCACATTTTGGCATCATTGTTAGGGAGGTGTCAAAGTATGCGTTGTTTTCTTCCATAGTTGAATCATTTACTTTACTTTCTCCAAGAACATAAAATTTCATTAGGCATATTTCATTTCAAATACATAAAAAATTACGTTACAATATCATTCTTATTCAATACAATTTATAAAAACAAAAACAAAAAAATACTTCTCCAACACCAAAACCCCCATTTGATCACATGGTGGAGTAAGAACCACATAACCATCCACTTTTTCAAGTAGAATAATAAGAGGTCGAGAGAAGGTGTTAGCACTCTGTGATTTTCCCAGGTCGGGGAGAAAAATTATAGAGGTAACGATAAAGCACTTTAGGCCAGAATCTAGCCCTTCTAGCCTAGAGAGGGATCTCTCACTTAGGTTGTTCAAAAAAAATGATATTGGACTAGGTAGTAAGCTCAACAAGGTTTTGATTTTAGAGACCTATTGATGAGAAAAGAAGGAAAACCATTGAGCATGGAGTCATGATCACAATATTTTTTTTGTCCAGTGATATGATAGGAAAAACGATGGTTTTCTCCACAGGGGCGAAGTAGGAAACTTTGGTGGTGGTTTTAGATCAAATATTTGTGGAAAGTGAAGGAATAAAAAGTGAAGTACATGCACATTATATCATCAAACAATATATGAATTCTAAAATTATTTTCTAAAGTTGAAAACATGAATAACTTGAAAAACCAATCAGAGCATCAATTAAGGATGAATTTTGAAATAATCATATTGTTTTTTCCAAGCAAGAAAGATGTACATTTAAGGGATGAAAATAGATAATATAACTCATAAATCACAAGATGCACAAGCCACAAAAATTCTGGCAAAATAATCCATGCAAATCACCTTCTATTCCATTCATTCTCTGGTAAAAAAGTCTTCAAAATTATAGTGCACATTTTTTTTCTCTCTCAACTCAAGTGTTGGGGCGGGGTACCTTAGGACCGCAATTTTGGATAAAAATATAGAATTTTTTGTAAGTTAAGTCATACGCACTAAGAAAAGAATAAGTCAAGGGGATTTGGGGTGGGTCAAAGGCCCTCATGAGTTGTAATGGGAAAAAGGGTAGAAATAGGGGCCGCAAACCATAATTTGCTGACCTTAGATAAGCGCAGGTTAAAGATATAAATAGGAGTCTAGATCGAGTTGAGTAGAGAAGTTGTAAGTATGAAATAAGTTTTGATAGAATGTTCTAAGCTGAGAAGCGAACTTGTCTGGGTTTAGAAGGTTCCTGCTGGTTTTGTGCGCGAAGACCTTAGTCCTGTTGTGTGTGGACCCCGCTAGCTGTGTGCGTGGGTAGAACGAAAGTATTGTGAGGATGATATGAACTATTAATGAATAAATGAATGTTTTGCAATAAATCTGAGTATCAAATGCATCTGTGTTCTACTTTATGATCTAGTTCTGTATTTTATTCCCGTTTACTGCATTATCTATGTTTAGATCAGTTGCGTAATTGTCTTCCACTCTATATGAATGTTATGAATAGATCTATTACTATCAAATCTGAATGTTATGTATTAAGGGATTGCGAGACCTTTATCTTTACGTGCGTAGATTAACTTGCGTAAACTGACCTAGATCTACGAGGTCAGGGTTTCTAGTTAGGGCTTCTATTGTGAAGGCTAAAACACTATTGTTATCGATCTAAAGACACCCCCATCATTTAATTCTCTTTTAGGGTGTGGAAACCTAGTTCTAGCACCCCCCATACTGCTTCGGGTGAAACTTTGACCTGCGCAAGTAGGTCACTGCTGAAAGGGATATTATTAAGATGGTTTCGTTGGTTAACCTTAACTCCGAACTTGGGTCAGGACCCCTCAAGCCAACAAATGGTTTCGTTGCCGAGACGAGGATAATTTTGAGAGATATTGGGATATGTTGCGGCGATCAAAGCCTCAATTAGAAGACTGGTTTGAGAATAAAATTCAAGAATTTTCCCTTAAGGAAAGCATAAGTAAGAAACTATCTACTAAAGATTGGAAACATAGGTATATCTTCATAGAAGTTCACGAGATCTTATTTGTGACCTTTGCGCATGAATTGTAGGAGTGGTTGTCAAGATTAGCTGAGTTCCAAACCCGTTGGAAGGACGGTAAGGTCACTAAATGGACACCAGCATTGATCCAACAGTTAGAAAAGACTGATAATTCCATCACCCGGACTATAGATCATTGGGTTGACAACATCTTGGGTGGGTTTGTGATAGAATTTGCAGTAAATCAGTTTTTTTCGTATTCTAAATCTAAAAGGAGGTTCTTCGAGGGATTGAGAGGTAAATTCATACACTATCTTCCTTTACTGATTAAGATGCTATTGTGTGAAAAAGGTGTTTTTTACAACCACACTGAGTGAATGACCCTAAATAAGCTAGAAATCACTATGCGCAATGGAAAATATTACCAGGTTAGTCAGAGAGGAGATGGATTTGTATACAAACCTGTGAGAAACTCGCCTAACATTGATATAGAGAGCGGTGAGGCTAGGCACACTGGAGGTAGCCCTCACGCTACACCACAATCGAACTTGCGTAGGGGTAAGACATCCTCTACCCCACCACCACCAATACTAGAAGAGGATATGGCTGCACATATGAAGCTACCCACCTTAATGGGTGTGGTAGATTAGGACATGGATAGGTTTTGGTTTGTTGCCAATGCAGTATGGACTATGAAAAATGTTAACACTGATGCTGTAAAGAGAGCACAATTGGTTATGGTGTTTGAAGGTCATGCATTATATTGGTTTATGGGATATCATACTCAACACATTGATCCCACTGTTGCTCAGATTAAGCATTCTTTGAAACATCAATTTAGGAAGTCAAATTCCTACTCACAGTGCGTGATAGAATTAAAAGATATCAAACAAGAGCCAAATGAATTTGTTTGGGAGGCTGATCAATGACTGAAGTGCATCATCAGTGAGGGAGGATTTATTTATGACGATAAGCAACATAAGGAATGTTTTTATTTCCTTCTCTTGCCACATATGCATGGGCCTATGAATAAGAAGAAGATCGATTCTCAGGATGAAGCTCTAGAAGTTGCTATGAAACTGGAAGTTGTGCCTAGAGCAGATGATCAATTCAGAAATCTACAAATCCAAAATCTAATAGAGGAAATGCAATTGGATATTCAGAACCTACACAAAGACAGGGGAAGGGAAGTTGGTGTAGATGTATGGTGCATACGTTGTAAGGGTTCCAGTCACACCAAATATCAGTGTACTTTGTTCTCATATTACATGCAAGCTGGAGGACCAATCCACTACGCCCCAGGGATGTTGCTGGGCCAAGTTTTACTCCCATACTATGGTGAACTAATTATAGGGCAGTTGGATGGCATGGTACATACCATTGCCCTCGATTTGGAAGATATGTGCCAGAGCTGAAGCAGCAATGGTGCAGGTTTTTATCTTGATTTGGTCATGATGAGCACTATTGTGGCACATTCGATCTAATGATAGACAGTGCTAACCTCTATAGATTGCAAGCCTACCCATCTTCACTAGCATCTCCCTCTGGACGTGGAGGATCCCCAGCAAGAGGAATGGGAGGAGGGAGAGGCGGAGGTGCAGGTCTTGGAAGAGGACAATTAATTTGCTATAAATTTGGAGATGCTTGACACTATGCGCACCACTGCTCGAACCCTGCACAACATTCTTGCAGGTACTATAGATAATTTGATCATGTAATTGAATATTGTCCTTTTTTAATTGCTAGAATTCAGGAAAATCAACAGCAGACACCTACACAAAACATACAAATGGTTAAAGTTGAGTCGCGCGATGACAATCCAAGTGTAAACATAATTACACATAGTGGTGATACAACCAGAGGAGATGAGGGAAATAAGGCTGATGCAGAGCCACTGAGTATAAAGGCCTCTAACAAGAATTAAGGACTTAACCTGCAGAGGGAAAAGGAGACTTTTATTGAAGCCATAAAGGATTTTACTACTGCAGGAGCATCCAAATCGAACTCTATCATGGAATCAAAGATTGATGATGAAGTCAAACCATTTCTACAAGCCTGTATTAAATTATTGCACAATCAGAAAGTAGTAGACAATCTTCAGGCCCTCATAGATAACTGTGCGGACAAAGAATTGCCTTGAGTTGAGACTAAGGTCACGAACAAGATCTATAAGAACAAGAAGAGAACTAGTCGGGAGATGCACATGACTATGCAAATTAGAGAGTATGAGATGGATCGGGTCATATCAGACTTAGGATCCGATGTGAATGTACTACCTAAGAAGACTTGGTAGAAGATGGGATAACCAAAGTTGGAATGGCTCACCATTTAGCTAGCATGGCCAATCAACAGAATATCATCCCACTTGGAAGACTTCTATAGGTTCTAGAAGACATTACTAAAGTAAAGGTATGCATGGATTTTGAAGTGATACAAATTATGGATGATGCAGACCCATACCCTGTGCTTCTAGGGCTGGACTGGGCCATCAATATTGTAGACATCATCAACTTGATGCGTAGAAGCATGATCTTTGAAAATGATGGGACACGGGTGATAGTATCACTGGATCCAGAAAAAGGAGAAAGATATATAGAGCTATTCCATGAAGGAGATGATGTCGACCATATCTACAAGTTGACTGTGCAGGATGAGGATTGGATCAATCATATAGTTGATGGAATGTTGAATTGGGAGAAGGACAACTCACGTTTCTCAAATTCGTATGGGGAGATGGAGAACTGGCATAATCAGTTGCATGATGTTTCTATGCAGTGCTGCCTCAAGATCACTAAAATTTTCTAATGCATATCCTCATAGGTAAGAAAATTACCTTATTTTGATGGTTCTGATAGTGTTGTAGTATTTCTAAAAAAATTGGAAAAGGCTGACCCAGAAGAAAGGAGGTTATGGGCACTTGATCTAGCCATGCGCACAACCCCAATGCATTGGTGGGATATGCACAAGGGAATTTTTAAGGACTGGGAGGAATGCAGCAAAATGATGAAGTTGCGCTTTGAGCCACCCGCTACCCCACTAATGGAGCTTTTCTATGGTTAGGGAGACCCGCACAAGCACTTGGCCATGTGGATGGAGGTTTGGAATGAAAAGACTTGGAACGAATGGGTTCATATATTTTTCCATTCGTTGGGACCGATACCTACTACATGGTACTTGGAAATAGATCTGCGTTGAGGGACTCACCATTGGATTACAATGACTGACTATTTATTATCAACATTTCACTTGGTTGGGGGATCATAGGGATTGGATGAAGCTCTGCAGGATATAGAAGCACTTGTATTCAATCACTCCTGGCCTCAGATAGAATGTGTTGCACCAGCATGGGAAGCACAGTTGCAAGATATTGTCAATTGCAGGAACTTGCCAGTAGAAGATAATGAGGATGATCCAAGAAATATAAACATCCCTAAATCCAAAGGGGAACACGTAGTTGCAGGACCCTCATTGGGAATGGTAGATGTAACTAAGCCTCTCAAGTAAAAGGAAGTCAACATTGGGACAAAAGAACAACCCAAGTTGGCCAAATAGGGGACTATTAGGATGATGACAGAGTGGGGAAGGTTGCGGAGTTGCTGACAGAGTATCGAGACCTATTTCCCACAAAGTTCTCTGAGCTTAAAGGAATTGTAGGAGACTTAGGCGTTATGAAGATCACTTTGAAACCATATACACACCCTCTCAAGCAACAACCATACAGATTAAATCCCAAGTGTAAGTAGAAAGTGAAAGAGGAAATAGAAAATATTGTTTCTACAGGAATCATTGAACCTATAGAGCAATCCGATTGGGTGAGCCCAATGGTTGTTCAAGAAAAGAAGACCAAGGGAGAGATACGGATCTGTGTAGATATACACAAGTTGAATGATGCATGTGTACATGACCCCTTCCCTAATCCATTTTTAGATGAGATATTGGATAATGTGGGAGGACAAGAGGCATATTCTTTTACTAATGGATTTTTTGGTTATCATCAGATCATAATTGTGCCAGAAGACCAAAGAAACACCACCTTGGAAAATGAATGGGGGTCTTTCCAATATACAGTCATGCCTTTCGGGTTGAAGAATGCACCTATGAAATTCTCGCACGTAGTAGTAGCTGTGTTCAAAGAATTGACGCACAAGTTATTGGAGGTATATTTTGATGACTGGACTGTGTTTGGGTTGGTAAAGAAGCATGTATCCAACCTGCGCATGATGCTTGACAGTTGTAGGAAACACCATATTTCTCTTAACCTGAAGAAATGTATATTCTGTGTACCTTTTGGAATTCTGTTGGGACATATAGTGTGTCAGCAATGATTGATGGTAGATCCAACCAAGATAGTATTTATCATCAACCTAAAAGTCCCCAAAAATAAAAAATAGTTGTGCTCCATCCTAGGACACACTGGATATTACAGAAAGTTCATTCAGGGCTATGCTCTGATCATTGGCCTATGGAGAAGTTACTGAATAAGGATGTGTAATTTCTCTAGGATGAGGAATGTCAAAAAATCTTTGAGATGCTGAAGGAAAATATGGTTACTGCAACTATTCCAATATTCCGAGACTGGTCCAAGCTTTTTCATATACATGTGGATGCATTCGGTATAGCACTTCAAGTTGTTTTAGCGTAGCCAAGAGAAGGAGACATTGATCACCCCATTGCTTTTTCTAGTAGGAAGCTCTCTAGTGCAGAGCACAACTCCTCAACCATAGAAAGGGAAGGATTTTCCATGGCCTATGCTCTATAAAAATATAGACACTAGCTGTTAGGAGGGCACTTAAATATTCTCAACTACCATTCTTCTTTAAAATACATGGTCAGTAAGCCTGTGTTGGGGAGAATATTTGTAGATGGTTGCTGCTATTTCAGGAATATGACTTTGAAATCATTTTTAAGCCTGGTAGATTGAATTACAGGCCTAATCATTTATCATGCATTGAAAATGGGGAAGTACCAACCAGTCTGGAGGAGGGGTTACCTGATGCACAACTCTTTTCTATCAAGGTGGTTGATGAAAATTTTTATGATATTATTCACTTTTTGACCACTCGAAGTGCGCTTACCGAGTATTCGGTGCAACAAAAGAAGGATTTGGTTTCGCTTGCAACTAATTTTACCATGATTGTTGGTCAATTGTACAATCTGGGAGCAAATGAAGTATTAAGAAGGTATGTTTTGGAACATGAGAGATAGTATATCTTGTTTGAGGCTCATGGAGGGGTGGTAGGAGGCCACTATGCAGGGAAGGCTACTGCCCAGAAGGTGTTTCATGCTGGGTTATGGTGGCCCACACTACACAGTGATGCACATGCATACTATCAAGCCTGTGATGCATGCTAGAGAATAGGGAAGCTCTCACGTAGAGATGAAATGCCTTTGCAGGCCTTTGAAAAATGGGCTATATTTTTTTTTTGGACCTATGAATCCCCCAGGGAAGAATATTGGCACACGCTATATCATCACTTCCATAGGTTATGTAACCAGATGGGTAGAAGTTAAGCCAGTCAAGGATTGTACCACAGATACTGCAGTGCATTTCATTTTTTAGCATATTTTGACTAGGTTTGGGTGCCCGAAGATATTGATGAGTGATAGGGGTATGCATTTTGTTAATGAAACCATTGAAGCTGTAATGGAGGAATTTCAGATCCATCACGAGAAGAGTACCCTTTATCACCCTCAGGAAAATGGTGCAGTATAATATTTCAACAAATTTTTGGAAAATGCGCTCACGAAGGTATGTAATGCAAATCAGAATGATTGGGATGTACGCATCCCTTCTGTGCTATGGGATTACAAGACCACATGCAAGAAATTGACAGGAAAAACACATTTCAGGATGGTATATGTGCAAGAACCAATCATGGCAATGGAATATGTCATCCAAATTTTGCGCATTGCAACATTCACTAATATGGTCAAGACTGACATCATGGAGGAACTCCTTACACAATTGGTTGCCTTAGAAGAGGATCAACTCATTTCTAACTTCCATTAGCAAGTGAAAAAGGCACATGAAAAGGTCCGACATGATAGGAACAGAAGGAAAAGGGTGTTTAAAGAGGAAGACTTGGTCTTGTTATATGACAGTCAGTTTTCACGTCACCTAGGGAAGTTCAGGAAACATTGGTTGGGGCCATATATCGTGAAAGAGATCACTGATAGAGGTGCGGTGCGCTTAACCATGTTGCGTGGTGAAAGTCTTCCGAGGTATTTCAATGGAATCCGAATGAAGTTGTTAGGGACAACCCGACGAATGGGAAATTATCCACTTTTCTGCGCATTGCATAGAGGAAAGTCACAGACAGGTGTGGCAGGAGCACAAAGTGGTGCGCAGTAGGAAAAAATAGTAGTTGGAACAATAAAACTAAGTGAAAAATTTATTTTACAATTATATGGAGTGGGTTTCCTACATTTAATGAGGCGATCTTACGTGATTTTTGACCATTTTAATGGAGGTAAGATGCATTTAATGACGACCTGTCCGTTTTCACCTTGGATCGCCTATAAAAGGAAGGGCACGAGTCACATTTGGTTCCTTTTATTTCTGATTATATTTCACCCTGAGCTTAACTATGAATTGCATCATAAATTTGTCTTTGATCACTATATGTCTCATTGAGTGACCCTCGCATCTGACCTGAGTAACCTAGAATTTATCTTTCGACCAAGAATGAAGACCACTAATCCTGAGAGCGTGCCATCTGAGGAACACTCTTTTCCGCTCACAGTGTCTATAGAGCAAAGGTTGTATGATGTCCATGAAGTGGTTCCAGAGGTCCAAGAATTCATGTCTACACTGGCTAAGGGAAAGGGTTAGATGAAAAAGGGGTCATCCTCCAAGCTGCGGACCTCCCCTAGGAGTGTTACATCCCTGTGCCAAGCAACGACGGATAGTTTGCCTATGGGTGATCCTACATAGAGACCTATGAGTGCGACTGAGGAGGTTGCACTTGTCGAGCATGTAATGATCCTTTTTCAGGATTCTCAAGATTCTATTTTAGAGATGGAATATAGAGGCATTTACTGGATATTTCACCCCTCAAAGAAAGGGTGATATCTAGAGGCTACCTGGCCAACTGTATACTCTGCCTATATAACTTGGAATAACCCCTTTTCAGGAATCTCAACAAGGTCTTCAAGGAAAATGTTGTATAAGTAAAACTGAGAAAGAATAACATAGATCAGGGATGGGTTCCCCTCATTTATGCTGTATGTGACTTATATATGGAATTTCATAGAAAAAAAAATCAATTTAAGCACATTAAACAGATCTCCCAAAAAGTAGACTAGCTAAAAGAAACCCAAAGGGGAAGGCTGCAGTAAAATGCAAGCACTGCTTCAGGAATTGTGCAGTTTTAGCTAATGTTCAGGGGAGATCAGAAATAGGACTGATATCTCAGTATTACAGTAGCATATAATCATTATGATAAAGCCATTTCATTATACAGTGGAAAGCATGAGCCAATACAACAATAAATCTTCAGGAAAGAGAGCAGATGCACATGTAAATTTGCAGAAATGCTTCAACAACGTTATTTTCTAAGAGGTTCAGTAGATGTGAGTTACAACCTAGATCTAGAGTAGATCTATGGATAAAATATCAGATCTATATCAAATCTGGAAACTCTATAGTTTTCTCTACAAGATCCACTTCGAATTTTGACAAGAGCATGCATAAATAAGAGTAGATCTGAGAAACAAGTTGCAGATCTGGAAATTATTGTAGTAAATTTCTTAATATAACATTACATTACAATGGATCAGATCTGGAAAAAACATATATCAGCAAGCCAATCCATGGATCACCAAGTGGAAGGCAAGCCCAACACAAGAGATCTCTGATGTAAACAATGAGCAAGACAACCTGCAAACCCTCATACATAAATAACGGAGTTTTCCCAGTGGGATAGTGATGTAGCTCAAGAGACACAAAAAAATACTGAATAATAGCAGATCTAAAAGTACAATAAATGGTACTCTCTTCTAGGATTTCAAAGGACCCACTCCATGGAGATATACTCTCAAAATACACTAGATCTCTACAGATCTAGATCACCACTTGTTGCAGCTTGCAGAGACAGCAAAACCCTCACTGGATCAGCGCTGCCAACGTAAGTAGGAGCTTGGCCTCAAGCCTGATAGTGGTACACTTCAGAAAAATTTCCTCCTTGAATAATCAAAGGAAGAGGAGAAACTCCTGCATAGGAATTCCAGATACAATCCTCCACTCGACAACAGAGAATGGTATTTGTCTAAGCAGACAAATACTTCAGAAATATGATCTATCAACAACCTTCTTTTGCTACTCTCCTTCTCCTTTTATAAGATGAGAAATCTCTTGCAAACCCTAAACCACTTTGATGAGTTACCCCTTTTCACATTAGAGGCTCCCTTCATGAACTCTGCTGTCCCTTTTGGAGATGCAATGAACCTAGATAGCGTTGTTGATTTGGTCAAGGTTGACCCAGTCTTTGGCTCAAACCTCTTTCACACTTGTAAGTGATTATTTACATAGCCCTGATTTGTCTTTGTTCACCTGGGCATTGATTTATTCATAATTTTAGGAGTTTTAGATGTCCTCCTTTATTCATTTATTCATAAAACATAAATTAAATAAAAATTGAATGTCTCCTCTTAGCTAAGGCTAAGTAGGAACATTACAGAGCAAAAATCATGGCAGTTAAAGTATATCAAGCCGCGTAGACCCTCTATGCATGCTTCGAACGATGTGGATGTGGTACAAGAATACCTTCAGATGTCATTGATCTTGCATGCCATCCCTGTTAATGGATACGTGTTTGGCAAGATCCCCCTTGTAAAATTCGATGATTGTGACATAGCGAAGGAGGAAACTTTCCCCGAGATGGCGCCTGAATATTACCTGGAGAGCGTCCTATATGATGATGTGGTAAAGGTTGAGCCTATGTTGTGGGCACACAGGCTGAGCAATGCAGGTATCCTCATTTTACTAAGGATTCCTCACTTTGGAAGGTACCTCATTACCATTTTCTACATGTGCCTACTACTGGCATTAGTGCATGAGGGGTGCCTGTGGATCTAGGGGAAAATTACAATAGACGTTGTGCTGATCCACCAGATCACTGGCCTGTCCAAGAAGGGGCCCCATGCCATGGCTAGTTATGGGAAGAGTAATGAGCTCAAGGTTGCTGCAAAGGTGAAAAAATACTACCATGTCGGACAAGACTCCAGGGGGTTCTTAGTGCAGTAGATTAAGGACCTAGGCATGCACCTAGGAACCTTAGTCCTTAGCTGTAAATTGACGTGCAAGGGCCACCTGAAGGCATTCCATGCACATGCAATTGCATTGGAAGGACAATGTGAGAAGGGGGTCAACTACAACTTGTCCCATTGCCTCTGCCAAGAGTTTCTGGACAACGTGCGTGAAGCGCAATACGAAGGAACTAAATTATGTTACTCTTGGTTGCTTATGTTAATTTCGATAGTAGAGTGGAGACTCCAAAGGGTTCAGTCCTCCCAGAGGTGGAGCCTAGCGTATGCGAAGGGGTTCACTACACCAATTTGTGGGATTCGTCTAACCCAAAAAGAGTGAAGGAAAAATATATTTTTTGTGTTCTCTTCGAAGGTGCGTTGGTAGCAGCGATACATTCACAACTCATAATATCCCCAGCAGCATATGAGAAGTATCGAAGCATTGCATATTTCCAGGTAACCATGCACCACGTGCAGATCAGGGCGTACAACGACCCTGTCTGGTATAATTTTCACTTTATGGTGACAGAGGCAGATATCAACCAGGTCAATGCAACCTCGCTAGTGGTGTGGAAGGTTGGCCTTGGCTCCACCCAACCCCTCATAGCATCCACATCTGGAAAAGAAACAACACCAAAGGACAAATAAAAAGAAGTAGAGAAGTGCACCGAAAAAGATGCA
Organism: Pinus albicaulis; assembly: GCA_034641835.2. Classification (NCBI taxonomy): domain Eukaryota; kingdom Viridiplantae; phylum Streptophyta; class Pinopsida; order Pinales; family Pinaceae; genus Pinus; species Pinus albicaulis. Next base: position 10,376,387 of record MU968382.1, on the reverse strand, counting down.
GAGACAGGCGTAGAAAAGGACGCTGAAAAATATCCCGATCAAGAAGTGGAGAATGACACGGAGAAAGAACTAGAAGGAGAAGCCGATTTGGACCTTGGAGCCCTTGATGGTCTGGATCGCACTGGAGAAGAATCTTCAGGAGGAATGAAGTGCGACGCAGAAGCCCCCAAGGGCGTGTGAAAGAAAAGGAAGGGCTCAAAGGTCGGAGGCACAGAGGATGTTACATTGACTGAGGAGGACCTAGCATTAGGGGAATTTTGAGGTCTAAAATGGGTCTCCTAAGAAAAATGTACAGCCAAAATAAACTTTATAAGAACCTATAGTATTCAAGATGATGGTCTCAACCATGGGGGATGATTCACCATTTTTAAGTAAAAGGCTAAAATGATTAAAAATAATAAAACAGTAAAACTACTTTTTCAACTCATATTTTCAAATTATATCCCAAATTTTTTACTCAAATTTTGAGTGGGAGTACTCATTGGATGCAACATTTAATTTATCATCTAAGGAGTACCCATGTTGTATACTTTTGATGGACCCCACTACACGAAAATGAGAAATACATGAAAAAATGTGATTGCAATCACGTTTTTCATGTATTTGTCATTTTTAATGTAGCACGATCCATCGAAAGTATGAAACATGGATACTCCTTGGATGAAGAATTAAATTTTGCATCCAATGAGTACTCCCACTCAAAATTTGAGTAAAAACTTTGGATATAAGTTGAAAATACAAGTTGAAAAAGTAGTTTTTTCTTTTTTCGTCTAAAATTTGAAGATGAAATCAAATATTATTTTATTATTTCCACTATTATTTTATAATTTACTTAGGAGGCCCATTTTTTAGCTCAAAATTCCCCTAATGATAATATAGCATATGCGGTCACCTTCGCCTCTAAGGATCGATGGACAACAATGGAAGAGCAGTACAAGGCTACGGTTGAAGAAAATCAGTCAGGGTTTCAGATATCACAATTAAATACTGACAGCATCTAGGCGAGCGCGAATCAAGCGAGGCTGACTTAAGTGATTCAGCTTACAACCATGATCATTACCATAGCAGACAATAGGATTTACCCCTTCCCGGCTGCAGCAATCACTCTAGAGCAGCCAAAATTGTGCGTGCAGGTGTAGACCTGCCCAGTCGTTGGGATAGACTTTTCTATGCTGCCTAGTAGAAAGTTGCACGCAATCCAAACCATCATCACAGATGAGCTGCAGTGCAGGGATTCACGCGTGTACCAAAAGTTGAGCGAGACTGAGCAGAAGGTTGTAGAAAAAAAATGAAGAATCACTCCAAGCTCAGACAGTACAACAGGCAGTTGTAGCTTAGTGAGTAGAATTAGAGCATTTAATTGACAGACTGTGTGGTGACTTACCAAAGGTGGTCATCCCTGCTTATGCCGTGTCGTACGTAAAATTTGAGAGTTTGAAGTCACAGCACTGAAAGCCTCCCGGTCAAAGGTGCAGATAGTAAAGGTGGAGTTTGCACAGCAAATCGCAGCATTGCAAGCCAAGCTGCAGCTAGAAACGCCCCCAAAAGTGTGCACACAACGGGCATCCTTGGTTAGGGAAGCTTCCAATAATATTGTTCCCATTGTTGACAAGGGCACCGCACTACTAGAAACAACTATGGGCTTGTGGACATCTATGCCAAAAAATCCACTAGCCATGAAGATCTCACAGGAATTGCGCACTAAGGATCAGGAATTCGATAACCTTCAGGAGGCCTTGCCTACTTTTGTACCTGCTCAATGCATGGCCTGCTTACAGACTAGCTAGATCTTATGCGATGAAGTAGAGGAGCTTTGGAGAAAGAAGCATATCTTTACAAAGCACATGAAGCCATGTTTTGATGAGGCGATGAAGTTGTCGCAGGATCCAGATGTCACTGTTAAAAATTTGAACCATACCTATCAAAGCATCAACCTAGTCGCAGAAGGGATGACATCGTAGAAAATGGTGGACACAATGCAAATTGCAGCTGATCAAAGCATGAGCGCCCTCATACCCTTCGTCGCTGCCATCAAGGAGTTGCAGATCAAGATGAAGAAACCAACACCGTTGTTACTCGGGACGAGTCACAAGATTGTGTTGTGGGGCTGTTGGGGCGGGGTCCCTTAAGACTGCAATTTTGGATGAAAATATAGTATTTTTTGTAAGTTAAGTCATGCACACTAAGAAAAGTACAGGTCAAGGGGATTTGGGGGCAAGTCAAAGCCCCTCATGAGTTGTAACAGTCAAAAGGGTAGTACTAGGGGCCGAAAACCACAATTTTTGGACCTTAGATGAGCGCAGGCTAAAGATATAAATAGGAGTCTAGATCGAGTCAAGTCGAGAAGTTTTAATTTTGAAATAAGTTTTGATAGGACGTTAAAATATGAGAAGAAAAATTATCTGGGTTTAGAAGGCTCATGCTGGCTATGTGCATGAAGACCTTAGTCCTATTGTGTGTGGACACCACTGGCTGTGTGCGCGAGTAGAATAGAAGTATTGTAAGGATGATATGAACTGTGAATGAATAAAGGAATGTTTTGGAATAAATTTGAGTGTAAAATGCATCTGTGTTCTGCTTCATGATCTGGTTCTATATGTTATTCTCATTTACTGAATTATCTGTGTTTGGATCGATTGTGTAACTATCTTCCACTTTATATGAATGTTGAATGAATATATCTATTACTGTCAAATCTGAATGTTATGTATTAAGGGATTGTGAGACATTTATCTCTATTATGAAACCAACTCCAAAAATAGAAGAAAAGAGATATCAACGCCTTATAAATAAGCCACTTCGAGGGGGAAACCTCCTTTATATTACATAAATGAACAATTCTTGGATGATACAAATGAAAAAACCTCCTTCTATATATAGGAGTCCATGGGGTCACAATATAATCCTAGCTGACCTAACAATAATAATGTAAGGGCACAATATTAACAATATTAGGGTTACAGGTGTTGGGGTTCTGTGTTTTGATAGATTGGCCAACCAAAAGACAAGGCAGCATCAGAACCAATATTTATAGTTCTAGGATCTCGTCCTCCTGTTCTTAGAGAGGGATCTCTCAAATTATTTGTTTGCAAGGGTATATATTATTTGCCTTTAAGTAGTGATTTTAGACTAGGTATTAAGTGCAAGTGTTTGTTTGGTTGAATTAGTATAGTAGAACATGAAAGGTCTAGGTAGTATAGATAGAAATAAGAAGTGTCAGATTCATTGGGCAATGGAGTCAAGAAGAGGTTTATGACAAGCTCATCAATGGATATGGGATATCAAAGGGAAAATCTAACTTGGCCACAGGATCCTTTAGTTTTGTGAATGAGATGGACATCAATGATTTGGAAAGAGAGCTTGAATTCTCAACAAAGGTAACTTAAAAACATAACTTGAACATAAAGAGGCATTTGATAGACAGGGCTAACCATGAATTCTACAAACCACACTTTTAAGCAAATAATGATTTCAAGGCAAATTTTAAAATGAAATCTAAGATTCGGGGAACACCCTATTTCCTTAAAGACTTTATTTCAAAGGAATTAGAAAACATGAAAGATTCACTGATAATTGTAGTCATAGAAGAGGGAACACCTAACACATCTATGATCACAACTACCTCTAAAACAATTATTCAAGTAGGGACAAAGGGTATGACCAAAACAGATCCAACGAGATCCAGATCGACCGTTGGATTGGAGGCTCCAGATCCAACGATGCAGGTTAAGCGCGATGGGCCGAAAAGTGATAGGGAGAAAAGGAGTGGGCCAGGCGATGACATAACATTTTTGTCGCGTAGTGGACGGGTGTTGGATTTATCGATTTAAGTCCCGATCGTTAGATCTTCTCAGATGGACGGTCAAGATTTAAAAGGAGGAGCAGATAGATGGATGGAGGAAAAGGTAAGGTAGGGTGAATGGGAGGACGGATGGGTCCCAATGGTCATTGATCTATAGAGATCAATGGTCCAAATCTGTTAAAAAACATAAAGTTAGAAATGGAAAAATAGAAGGAAAAAGGGGTTTTGGCACGGAGGTTTGAAACTTTAAGCGCTCGGTTACGGGGCTTCGGCCACATGAGGTGTAGGGCTGAAGGGTATAAGCCCTCGGGGGCTTAAGACTATTATAGTGCAAATAGACTGATTTCTAGGCCAAAAAAAAGGTTTTTAAGGCCAAAACAGAGTTCTGATACGCTAAAGAGAGGATTTTAAAACCAAATAAGAGGAAGATAATAGGCTAAAAAGAGGGTTAGAGTGATTTAGAGGTTAAATGAAGTTTTATAGAGGGATTTTATGAAGGAAACAAGGATGAAAAATTTAGATTTTGTGGGAGTGAAATGGAGAGGTGAATGGTGGAAAATGGATTTTTTAGAAGAATTTTTTCTCTTGGTAAACAACAGGTTCTTTAGGGCTAATAGTGAAACAGCAGTGAAATTAGCTCAAAGGGTAATAATCATCATAAAACTTTAAAATATGATAAGTTTTCAAAGGGAACTATCTCTTGAAGGTTTAAAAGACAAGCTTAGCCACCATTGAGTATGATAGAATTTATAGGTGGCTAACAGTGGCTCCACTTGGGGAGGACAACTGGTTCTTTAGGTGTCCAGAACCTCAGCTATTGATCTTTGGTTTTTTAGTAAACTAGTGCCTTCATCCATTGGGCAGCAACCTTCTTTTCCTTTAGCTGACCTTTCTTTGATTTGATAATCTCTGCAGCAATCTGAAACAATTGAATTATATCAAAACAACATCTCTACCTACCCATTCCTAATGATCCTAACATTTTTTCTTCTTTCAGAGTGCATTTGGACTAGAAAACTCTCTTCATCAAAATTTTATTCTTTTGAAAAATAGGAAACTAATCCGAGTCTAATATTATTCCTCCATGAGTTCATATTACGCAATTGAACTCATAAGTTTCTCTACCTAACTACTATTTGTCAGGATTAGACTGTCTGACAGACTTTTATTCTCTATTTTCTAGAACAAAAAATTTAAAAGCAGCCAAGTCAGGATTAAGCAGTCTAACTTGCTACAGATCAATGGCATAAAAAAAAAGCTACACATATAATTTATGAAAAGTAAAACAAAATTTGTGAATGCTTAAGATCTGAAAACTAAGACATCCTTCATTATTTCTTCAGCTCTGTTTTGAATTTGTTTGAGCTGTGTTTTCTCTCTCATCTGGTTCAAGTTTTGAGCATATTGGAACCAGTTTGTTTTATATCCTTGGCTCAAGATTTAATCTAATTAGAGTCATTATTATTTTGAGATTCATAGGTTCAGATTTTGAATTTGTTTGAACCTTTGTTTTCTCTATCCTAATCTACCTTACTGATAAGCCAAGATTGTGCTATTTGGCTAATATAATTCACTAACCTATCAGCAGTAAATTGAAAAGCTAATTAGTCATGATTAGGATGTATGACTAACTAGAAGTGTGTTTGTAGGAGTGGCATTTGAGCTTGCACACTTTCATATTTTGTCTCTCTTTTTTGGTATGGGGTTGTACCTTTCATGCTTTTATCTGCCCTCTTTTATTGTTCTATTGTTTTTGTATTTTTATTTTTCTAACTTTGAATGCAATGTTCAAACAATGATATTTACAATAGAAATAAAAAAGCTTTGAAACTCATGACTCTTGACAAAAATAATGTTTGAGCATCCTGCCATTGACAGGACCTCCATATAGATCTTCTCCATTCAATTCTTTCAGGAAGAAAGCATTGTGACCCCTCTCAGCATGAATAATATAGGGTCCTTTGCACAGGTTCTCAAACTTGCCATGTTTTCCCTTTTCTTCCCTTCTTGAATCCCATATAAGAACTATATTTCAAACTTGGAAATTATTTGCCTTAGTCCTTTTATCAAATAGCTTCTTGATATTTTCTTGGACTAGTTGTGTTATTTCATAAACTTCCTCTCTAGACTGTTGTAAATGAATTGTTTGGTTGATTCTTCTCTGCATATAATTTTCCTCAGTTTGCACTTCTTGAAGGAGTTTCACGACAAGAACTCCTAATGATGTTGGGAAGACCGCATCCATGCTTTAGACTAGATAATAAGGGGACATATTTATTGACTTCTTAGTAGTTAATCTATCAGCCCATAGAGCATGAACCAGCTTACTGTGCCATGATTCCTGATTATGCTCCAACAAATTTTTGATGATACTGATGAGGCTCTTGTTGGAGGATTCAGCTAATCCATTTCCTTGAGGATAGTAAGCAGTAAAGTGACCCAAGGTGATGTTGTATTTGTAATAGAAATCAATCATTCTTTTAGATTGGAAGGAAACAACATTATCTGTGATGATTTTTCTAGGACAACCAAATCTGGATAGGATGTTTATTTCAAGGAACTCGATAATGACAGAGTCAGTAGCATTCCTAGATCATATGGCTTCTATCCACTTGGTAAAGTAATCAGTCGAAGTGAGGATCCACTTATGCTGGGCTGATGAACATGGGTGAATTTCCCCAATGAATTCCAAGCCCTATTGTTGAAAGGGTGCCTCAACACTGATGGGATGTAAGGGTAAGGGAAGGAGCTTTCTTTTGCCATAAAAAATTTGACACTTATGGCAAGACATGACTAACTTTTGAGTGTCTGGGAAAAGGGTAGGCCAATAGTGACCATATCTAAGGATTTTTTTTGCTGTGGTTTTCCAGTAGAGGTGTTCTCCACATTCTCCCTCATGCAGCTCATGCATGATTTTTCCTACATCATCCTCAAGTAAACATTTAAGAAAAATTCCAACAACATTTTCCCAATATAATACCCCATCTAATATGCAATAATTTAAATCCTTTTGTTTCAAAAATCTAGCTTTAGTTTTAGACAAATAAGGAGGAGCATTTAGATATAAGTACATAAATGATGTTAGAAGAGAATTCAAAATTGTTTCTTCAATGAAAGGAGCAGTGAATTCTTCTATTTCTTCCAACACATCTACCATATTCATACCTAGTGCTTGAAAGTTTGAATCAGCCATGAGGTTTTTTAATCCCTGCCCTTTGATTAGTTTGGTGGGCCTGATTTCTAAGTCATATTCAAGAATAGTAGCAATTAATTTTCCCCTTTTACCATCAAGGTCTTGACTTAGAATATCCTTAACAACAGTATGTGGAACAAAGGCAATTATGTGAGAGTGTAAAATGTAGAATCTAAAGTATTTTAATGCTTTCACTAATTCCAAGGCTTGCTTCTCCATGATGTTATATTTGAGAGGAGCATCTCTTAAGGTCCTACTAAAAAATGATATTGGTTTTTCTTGCCTCAAGTCATTCTTTTGAAGTAATACTGCAACTATTGTATGTTCAGATGCAAAAGAAAAGATATAAAAATATTTGGTGAAATCTGGACTAATCAACACTGGTGTTTGAGTGAGATCTTGTTTTACCAGTTCAAATGATTGTTTAGCTTGTGTAGTCAATTTCACACCTACCTCTTTCTTAAGCATGTTTATAATATTTCTTAATAGCTCAGCAAGGTTGCGGATAAACCTCCTCAAAAAATTAATCTTTCTAATGAAATATTGTAATTCTTTGAGGCTTCTTGGATGGTTGATTTTCAATATGCCATTAATCCTTTTAGGGTATACTCTGATTCTTGCTTTTGAAATTATGTGACCAAGAAGCTTACCTTGTTGGAGACCAAAGAGTGTCTTCTTGGGATTCAAAGATAAGATGAATTTCCTACATTTCTCAAAAACTTTTCTTAAGTGAATCAAATGTTCCTCATCAGTTTTAGAGAAAATAGTTATGTCATCAAGGTAAATGATTATAAAATAGCCAATATCTTCTAAGAAGGCTATTTCCATGGTCCTTTAGAAGGTGGCCCCTGCATTCATCAAACCAAATGGCATTTTGACATACATAAAGGTGCCCCAAGGTGTAGTAAAAGCAGTTTTGTGTTGATCACTTGGGAGCACTAACACTTGATTGTACCCTGAGAACCCATCCAAAGATGATATTATTTTTGACCCAACTACCCTTTGAATTATATGTTCCATCTTGGGCAAGGGGTAGTTGTCTTTTAGGGAGGCCCTATTTATATTTCTAAATTCAATGCAGAGCCTGATTCCCTCTGTCTTCTTCCTAACAGAAACTAGTTTTGACACCCATTCTGAATATCTAAGGAATAATATAATCCCAACATCATACATCTTTTCAATTTATTTCTTGACTAAAGGTAATAAAACATGGTTTATTATCCTTATTTTTTGTTTGAAAGGTTTCTGATTTTTCTTAAGAGGAATTTTGTGTTAAATGATGCTAGTGTCATAAGATTTTAGATCTTTGTATCCCCAAGCAAACACATCTCTAAATTCTTTGAACAACTGTATGTATTGCAATTTTATATGAGTTGGGAGAGTGCTGGACAGTTTGATAATTTTGGGTTTTGCTAGGCTGCCTATGTTATGTTCTTCTACATCTGTTTTCATGGGCTCCATTATTGGTTCTTTGGCTACATCATTAAAGTCAAAAAGGTGTTCTAAAGGTGTGAGACCTCTTGGAATTGTATCATTCTTTCATTGTAAAACTTCGAAGTCTTTCTGGTCTGCGTTGTCAATTAATTCTGCTTCAAAAATATTCTCATAGTGATTTATATCAGCAGAATATGTCATTTCTATTTCCGGGATTTGTTCATTATCCAAATAGTTTTCTTCATGTCTGGTTTCTAATGCTGGTATGGAAAAATTATTTTTTGATTTTAGGAAATCATTTATGTGTTTGTCAGTGTCAAACACTTACCATTGGTCCTCATTTTCAGGCACTGCAGGCTTGTTTTTGACCTTTATGTTAAGATGTTCATTTATCTGAGGTACTTGCCAATTGCTGGTAGTGAAGGAACGTTCATTTGCTAGATGATTTTGTGCTCTTGGAATGAAACTGAGTTCATATTTTTCAAAGGTCTTTAATAAATCAAGGGCATCATTTCGATATTCTCTAAGTCTTGGGTTTTTAGCTGAATATTCTCCTTTGATTTATCTTATGATAAGTTCAGAATCTCCTAGGATTGATATTTTTTGGGCTTCTAATTGTTTAAGCAACTGTAAGCCAAGGAGAAGTGCTTCATATTCAGCGATGTTATTTGTTATGGAAAATCTAGTTTATATGAATAGCCCTGATTTATATTTTGGATCCATACACCTACCCTTGCACTTGTTTTATTACAAGACCCATCAAATTTTATTGTCTAAAGTATTTCTACCTCATTTTCATTTTCTTATTGTTGTTGATTGCTAGTGTTTTGTATTTGAGTTGAGGGCAGTTTTGATTTATCTGGTAAACTGATTTCTTCTTTGTTTTCGTTTTCTTGTTGAGTGATTTCGTATTCATTGTACAAGATAAAGGAATCTAAACTTGGATGAATGGAATATATTGGAGAATTTTTTGGTTTATCTATGTTTCTCACCATGTATTTCATGTGGGATTCCCTGTATAATCTTCTGCTTTGGTTAAATACTGGGATGGTGGCATAAGACATGTCCATTTGAAGGATCCCTTGAATTTTGGCTCCCCATGATCTTGATAAAAGCATGCCATACTTTGGGGGAATGTTAGCCACTACTATGTCCATAACTAGACTCTTGGCAGGGATCTGAGATAAGTTTACACATAAATCTTTGATTAAACCCAAGCATTTGACTCTACTTGAATCAAAGGAATACAAATCCTTGTATGGTTTAGTAATTTCTAAGCCTAAGATTTCCATTACTACTTTGGGCATAAGATTATGTGAAGCTCCAGAGTCTAACATGGCATTGTGTAATATCCTATCATGTATATTCAAACTGACATAGAAGGGAGGGACAGCTCCTTCTTGGCATTTTCCTTCAACTTCTGGACCAAACAACAACTCAAGTTTGTCATCTATCAATTTTAACGTATCAGTTTCACTTCCTAAGTTCAAAGCTTTCAAAACTTGGTTTTTGTACACTTCTTGGGTTACTAGTTTAGCTAGAGGTATGGTAATTTTTATCTTTGCAATCTCTCCCTCAAGGCTGAAAGGAACTATCGATTTTGTCATATTTACATCTATTTTTTCAATTGAATTCCTTTCAGAAATTTTGATTCGTTGAACTTTTTTTGGACTGTTATTAGGGATAGTTTTGCTAGGGCCACTAGCTGAGGTGCTAGGGAAACTTTGTTCTACATTTGGTTGGTTTCTTTTCTCCTTGTTTAAATCTGTTTTCTTAGCCAAAATGTTGGTTTTCTCTACTGCTTTCTTAGACTGATTTTATGCATTTTTCCTAACAACAGTGCTAGTGTTTTTATCTTTTGAATTATCTAGGTTCCCTTTGCTTCTAAGATCATACTGTTTGTGTACCTCCATGATTGCATTCTCAAACCCCAACCTATAGTCTTCAGAATCCTCATAAGTTTTTTCGTTTTGTTCTAAGGAGAAGAAACCTTGTTCTTCTTCAGTGAGGAAGACATCATCCTCACTGTCTGATCCAATCAAGTTTACATGATTTTCTCCCAATATTTCAATCTCCATTTCTTCCTCGTCTTGATCTACATAGTTTTGTTGGAAGGGAGGTCTAATTTGTTGGTAAGTGTCCCTTTGTCTATCTTGATTGTTTTCTCTTCTATAATTCTCGTTCCTGTTTCTGTTTTGGGGGTTGTTCTGATTGTCTCTTGGTCGTGCTTTCTTAAGTATGCTCATCTTTTTCATCATTTCTTCCATCATCCTTTCCATTTTTGAGCTAGATGTGGAGGGTGCAAATTCCTCCCTAAATGATACTTTCCTTTCATTCCTCATCCTCACTCTTTTCTCAATCAGATTTGCCTCCACACTCATGGCTCCCCTTTTCATATCTTCTAAGGTTGAGGGATCTCTTTCTCTTAGCTGGTAGGCCACTTCAGGGTCAAAGCCTTCTGGGAATTTAGCCAAGGCTAGGCTTCATGTCTGGAGGAAGTGCATTATACACACTATTGAATCTAGTGCAGTAATCATGGACACTTTCCCCAGTATTTCTCTTGAGGTTAGTATAGTCTGAAAGGATTTGGAGGGTGTATTTTCTGATTTCCCATTTGTTTATGAATGTTTGATGCAAAGAAGGGGGATCATTGATGCTGTTAGGAGCTAAGATTTTAAACCATTTTTTTACTTCTCCTCCAAAAATTTGGGCAAATTTTATCATCGTAATGGTCTCATCTTCTATTTCCATGTAATTAAAAGCATCATTCATTTTATCTACATGCTATTGGGTAGTAGTAGGTTCATTTCCAGTGAAATGAGTAATTTGGGATTGGTAATCATTTGGTAAGGGAACCATGGGTTGTGGTAACACTAGTGGAGCATACCATGCTACCATGATCAGAAATAATGGGGGATTTACAAGAGGGAAAGTGGGCTGAAATAGAGTGTTTTGAACAATGGATGTGTGGATAGGAGTGGAAGAAACACTTGGGCGAGCAAACTGATGATGGGCAGATTTGTTACGGAGGAGGCTAAAGTGGTGAAAAAGCTGGGAATTAGGAGGAGTAGAAGGTGAGGCTTCTCTACTAAATCTTTGCTGCAAATCTGCAGTTTCAATATCAGCTTGGTTTAAAACACTTTGAGACCTAGTTCTGAAGATGTTCTTTGTATGATGTAAGTCAAAGTGTAAACCCTCCAAGACAACAAGGTTTTCAGGGACAGATTTTGTTCTTGGGATGTTCCTATCAGTGGCTAATTTTCTAGATTTAGAAGTCTGCCACATAATTCCTTCTGGATTGTCAACTATTGAAGGCGGATTAGGGTCTGGATGAGATCTAGTGTTGATCCTATGTGAAGCCAGACTGCTTTTTCAAAAATGAGAGAGGTTGAAGTTTTTTAGGACTGTTTTGAAAGTATTGCCTCTCACAATGTCTTATCTAGTATGGGACTAGGCTTCCAAACTTCCTTCAAGGCTGGTTAACACAATCTTAAAGAGATCCAGAGACTTAGATGAGTAATAGGCCTACTGGGCTAGTGGAGTCGCCAGGTGGAAAGTTTTTAGCTTTTTATGAAGGTAAAATGATTTATGGTTCTACCACCATGTTTATTATGAATCCAATCTAAAATATTTTTGAATTTTTATATTTCTGTGGTTATGAGAGTGCCCTAAATATAATTCAACACTTAGCTAAGGTTTTTAAAACAAATAGAGTTTACTCTATGGCTTGGTAATTGATTTTACTAGGAAATTGAAGGACTAATGATTTTATAATAGTTTGCTAGGCTATTGTTGGGAAAAATACTGAGAGGGGGGGCGAATTAGTATTTAGTGCAGACAATAAAAATTTGATATTTTCTTTCTTAAAAAAAAACCATACGCTACTTTCCTGAATTAAACTCGCGTATATACGCGGATATCCTTTACAGAACTCGCGTATATCCAATGAATTAATTATACATTTAATTCATGACTTAGATCATTGCATTACTCATTTATCAGATGTTCAAAAAACAGTAAACAAATACAGAAAGAATAGAGTAATCATCACACACAAGTAATCACACATGAACACCAGGATTTTTAGGTGGAAACCCAATTCGGGAGAAAACCACCGCTGCTGTCGTCTCAGTCTTCAAAATTTATTATTAAGAAAACTTCTTACAACATGTACTGGCACAGACTCATACCAGCACGCAGGCACCCACCTGCAGAAGGCTACAACCTTCTCTCGTTTACCAGCCTTTCCTGGAAGGGAGCAACAACCCCCGCTCTCGTTTACCAGCCTCTCCTGGAAGGGAGCTACTACCCCCTAATATTAACACCAGCCTCTCCTGGCAGAAATATTATACTTTCAGACTGAAGGCTTCAACCCTAAAATCCACTATAGACCATGTTTCATCAATTTTCAAACTGGATCAAATAGCTTCAACACAATCCTTCACTTATTAGCAAACATCCTTTGCCCATTACATCACAGAACATTCAAACCACTGTAACCAGAATATCAGAGATAACCCAGACTTCAGAATAGATATGCAGAATCTCAATCAGCTTTGAGCAACCATCAGTTCAAATTACATATGCGCTTTTCATCAAACAGACTCGCGTATATATGCGCTTTTAATAAAGACAACCCGCGTATACATCTGTGCACTTTTCAGAAAAACCATAATAGTCCATACGCTTCTTTGTTTAAACAGATCCGCGTATATACACACTTTTCATGAAACGAACATGCGTATAGATCTATAAAAGATAAACTTTGCAGAACAGATAAGATCTATGGACTTACCCAGATTTCTTCAATATCTTCAATAGATTTGCGCCAGGTCTTCAATACTTCTTTTCAGATCATCCTAGAGATTCATCATTTCCAGATCTAGAGATTTTGAACCTTCATCATATTCATGGGTGCATCACAGATTCAGATCTATCGATTAGAAACAGATTTCAACCATACAGATAAACTTCAGAGTGAAGTATTCATTTAACGCCCAGACACTTGCACGCTCATTTGCACAATGAATTTCTTCTCCTTATATAAGTTTAGCCTTTGTCAATACCATGAGCCTAAACCACACAACTTCCGACAGTATTCCTGGACGGGATCACATAGACAATCCAACACTCAATACAATGGGTCAATACCATGGTAGAAACCCCTAGTTTTATTCTTTTAGAGCGCAATTGGGCATACGCGACTTGGCACGTACTTTTCCGCGTACATACGCTACTTCGCCTAAACAAACCCGCGTATGCATAGTGACATGTTTTATTCATCATTGCTCTGGCCCTTTCTAAAGTTCCTTTCTTCTGTAAACCTTAGCTGATCATCATCTATACATATTTGACACAGGTTGCAACTCATCAAGCCAATTTCCATCAAGAACAACTTCATTAAGTAGGATGCCATCATCTTCATCAAGTGAGTTGCCATCAAGGACAACACTCTGCATCATATTTCCAATAATCTCCCCCTTTGGACTTGATGGAAACCACGATGGTGTTTGATCATCACAACAGATAGATAAATTGATTATACACAATAACCATGTTACTCTCCCCCTTTGACATCAAGGGCAAAGGGCGGATGAAAAGCAACACAAGGTTTTTCTCCTCATGTAAAAAGAAGAGCGTTGTAGATCTGATGGACACTGAAGTTACCATGCTCCCCCTGAGTTCATGCTGAAAGTTCAAACATATTTTTCAATGAAGTACATGACTCTATGACCAAGGAATCATACTTACATCAAAGATCCAACCAAGTGGATTTACACATTTGATCAAGTCCTTACATGACTGAATATTACAATTTTACATCATAGGTCTTAAACATGACCTTTTCATCAAATTACAAATATGACCTATTATGATCAATACCAAAAGCATCTCAAGAGAGAGATCATATTACAGAACCATCATAAAGCCAACAATGCATTATACTCAGCAAGGCTAATGCTCCCCCTGAAAAATGTGCATCCAAGCATCTTTTCTATATGACCAAAGCTCCCCCTTTTCTTGTGCATCCTGAACACTTTCAACAGCAAATCATCAAGGCATCTTCACCCAAAAATAGAGAATGAAACAGAAATATAAGAGCTGAAATACCACCAGTGACTCCAAACAGCATCAGAGATATCAAACAGCACTGCAACTGTGCTGAAAAATGCTGACCCCAAACAAAATTTGCCAGCAACCAACCATACGCGGATTTCTGTGAGTAAACTCGCGTATATACGTGACTTTCTTTCAGGAAACCCACGTATTCAATTTAATCTTCTGAATTTAATCAGATCTGATTTTCTGAGAGGCAGAGACAACACCCAGCTTTTGTCTGAGATATTCGAATGCTTCCCTGGGCAGAGGTTTGGTAAATATATCAGCAATTTGTTCTTTGGAGGGAACATACTCCAACTTCACCTTTTGTTCAAGCACTTGTTCACGTAAGAAGTGATACTTGATGGGAATGTACTTGGTCTTTGAATGCATAACTAGATTATTTGAGATATTGATGGCACTTGTATTATCACACATAATGGAGATAGGAGGTGTACATTTGATTTGAAAATCTTGCAAGGTTTGCATCATCCAAAGAAGTTGAGTGCAACAAGATGCGGCAGCCACATATTCTGTTTCTGCTGTAGATAAAGAAATAGAATTTTGCTTCTTGCTGAACCAAGATACTAACCGGGACCCCATGTAGAATGCACCACCACTAGTGCTTTTCCGATCATCAACATTTCCAGCCCAATCTGCATCAGTGTAAGCATGAAGAGTAAGATCAGCATTATTTGGATACCATAGTCCAAAGTCTTGAGTTCCTTGTAGATATTTGAATATTCTTTTGACAGCCTGAAGGTGAGATTCTTTTGGATTAGCTTGGAATCGTCCAACAATTCCAACTGCATGCATAATTTATGGTCTAGTTCCAGTGAGATAAAGTAGAATTCCTATCATAGATCTGTATTCTGGTTGATTCACCGTGGGAGAATCATCATGAGCACTAAGATTACATCCGGTTATCATTGGTGTACTTACAGGTTTGCATTCTTCCATGCCATACTTCTTCAGAATTTGCTTAAGGTATTTTGCTTGTGATAAGAATATGCCATCTGCAGTTTGATGCACTTGCAAGCCAAGAAAGAATGTTAGTTCCCCAAGTAAGGACATTTCAAATTCCTGCTGCATGACAGAAGCAAATTTCTGACTCATAGATTCTTCATTACTTCCAAAAATGATATCATCAACATAAACCACCACAATCAATAGTTTATTATTTTCAAGTTTTGTGTATAAGTTGCTATCAGCAGACCCCTTTGAAAATCCTTGTTGATGAAGATATTTGTCAAGACGATAATACCATGCCCTTGGAGCTTGTTTGAGACCATATAGAGCCTTTTTAAGTCTACAAACAAGATTTTCATCATTTCCCAAAATGAATACTTCTGGTTGTTCTATATAAACTTCTTCTTCTAGATCACCATTGAGGAATGCAGATTTGACATCCATTTGATAAACTTTGATTTGTTGAAAACTTGAAAAAGCAAGAAACATTCTTATGGCTTCAAGTCTAGCTACAGGAGCAAAAGTTTCTTCAAAGTCTATACCTTCTTGTTGAGTATACCCTTTGCAAACCAGTCTAGCTTTGTTTCTTATAACGTCCCCATTCTCATTTAACTTGTTCTTGAATATCCATTTGGTTCCAATGAAATTTTTGTCATGTGGTCTTGGTAACAATTCCCAAGTGTGATTATTTTCAATTTGATCAAGCTCTTCATTCATTGCTTGAATCCAGCATTCATCTTTGCTAGCTTGATTGACATTGTGTGGTTCAATCGTGGATAGAAAGGCCAGATAGCTAGAAGATCCCACAAGATTCTTTCTTGTTTGTACACCTGATTCCTTGTCTCCCAAAATTTGAGATTCATGATGATTCTTTTGAACATATCTGGATGGAGCCTTTCCAGATAAATCATCTTCATGTTCTTCATTGGATCCACTGTCTATATCATTTCTGTTTGATGTAAAAGGACAAAAGTCACCATCATCTTCTTCTATTGTTTGTCTTTCTTCTTTAGGGGCTGCAGGAGACTCATCAATAACAACATCAATACATTCAACAATCTTTCGAAGCATTTTATTGTAACATTTGTATGCTCTGCTCGTAGATGAGTAACCAAGAAGTATTGCTTCATCTGATCTAGGTTCGAACTTGCCAATTTTTTCATCATTATTTTTGATAAAGCATTTACTTCCAAAAACTCTAAAATGCTTCACAGAGGGAGAATTACCATACCAGAGTTCATATGGAGTTTTGTCACTATTTACCCGAACATGTTCCTTGTTGAGAATGTTTACTGTTGTATGTGCCGCTTCTCCCCAGAAAGTGTCAGGTGTTCTAGAATCATCAAGCATAGCTCTAGCCATTTGTTGAAATGTTCTATTCATTCTTTCTGCTACGCCAATTTGTTGTGGAGTGCCAGCTACAGAGAACTGTCTTTTTATGCCATGTTGTTCACAAAATTCAAGGAATTCATTTGATGTATATTCTCCTCCTCGATCAGATCTAAGACACTTGATTTTTAGATCCAATTCATTCTCCACCAGTGCTTTGAAGATCTGAAAATTTTCAAATGCTTCATCTTTGTGTTTAATCAACCCAATCCAACACATTCTAGAGAAATCATCAATAAATAAGATATAGTGTTCTTCACCACGTGGTGACTTTTTCCTCATAGGTCCACATATGTCAGTATGAACGAGTTCAAGAGGCCTACTTGATGAACCTTCCTTGGCATTAAAATGTACTCTGGTCTGTTTACCAAATTGGCAAGATTTGCATATGATACTCTCTGGTAGATTAATATTGGGAATACCACGAACATCGTTAAGTCTGCTTGTTTTGTTGATTTGAGAGAAGCTCAGATGCCCCAACCTTCTATGCCATAGCCAGTTTTCTGAAGATTTACTCAAGTAGCATTGTTCTTTGCAGTTCTTCAATACATATAGGTTGCTTGGAGTTCTTTTTCCTTTTATGATTGTTTTACCTATATCAAGATCACGAACCACACATTCTTTTGAACTAAAGACAACTTCAGTTCCTTGATCACACATTTGAATTACACTCAACAGGTTATGCCTTAATCCATCCACATACATGACATCATAAGCCTTCACCTTTTCTTTTAGAAACACAGACCCTTTTCCTTTAATTACAGCAGGAGTATCATTTCCAAAAGTAACTTTCTTTTCCTTTTCTAGAGCACTATATGCAAGAAGTTTGTGTTTGTCACCTGTCATGTGTCTTGAGCATCCACTATCAATGTACCATTGATTTTCTTCACCTTCTGCAAATAAATCTATGCCACAATTTTCAACCTGTAGTTCCTTCTTTTTCCATACTTTCGAACTTGAAGGAAAATGCTCTTTTGGCTGAACTTTGCTCCTGCATTCATATTCTTCATGCCCAAAGTTATTGCAATAGGCACATTCAACTTCCTTTAGAAGAGGAGAAAATTTGTTATAGGTATTCTTCTTTGTTTCAACATCAATTCTTTTCTTTCTTGCTTCTCTAGTCATGATGTTTTTATATGCAACACATTCAACAGCTTTATGACCAAAATTGTGACATGAGAAAAATTGTCCATTGAAGAAGAAATTTCTGCGATCATGAAATCTTCTACTTGAATTTACCTGTTGATTGGTGTGTCTTTGAGAAATATTCCTGTTAGTGTTCTTTGAATTGAGATGATCATGCTTTACCTGTAATGAATCTTGCTGAGTGGCAGAATGTAGTAGACCAGTTGTAGCTGCTTTTAGATAATTTGGAGCTGAAGTCTGAGAAGATTCTCCGGTATATCCAAGACCTGTCTTTATAAGAGGAGAACATTGTACCTTGATAATCTCATCTAAGGTTTCAGATCCTTTAGTAAATCTAAGATTCAGAGTCTTTACTTTCTCAAATTGTTTTCTTTGACTTACCACTTCACATTCTAATTTCTCAATGTGTTGCTTCGCTTCTTCAACCTATTTTTCTAGAGTCTCTATGGTTATTTTCTTTTCTTCTAAGAGAATTTTACATTCTTCTAAGCGAATTTTGAGTTGATTGTTTTCTTCAAGAAAATCATTGTCCTCTAGAGCATCCACAAAAGTATCCTTTTCATCTTTAGATTCAAATGCCATGAGAAGTCTAAGATCTTGTTCACATTCTTCCTCACTATCAGAGAACCCATCACTGTCTTCATGAGTGTAGTAACTTTTCTTAGTGCTAGACCGGTGCTTATTCCTTTTTGCTACTTCCTTCACTTTTACAGATGTTTCTTTATAAGGACACTTAGCAGCATAATGACCAACTCTTCCACAATCAAAACATTTGAAAGGAAGCTTACCTCTGAACCGTCCTGTGCCAAGTTGAAGTTTCTTTACAAAATTTACCTCATCTTCTTCTGAGATATATCATGATCCCTCTGCTTCTTGTACTTCTTTCCCTTTTGTAGAAGCTCTAAAGACAGCTTCTTTGACTTCAGATGATCCTCCTCTTCTCATTTCATAAGCAGTTAGTATGCCATGGAGTTGTACGACAGTAAGATTTTGAAGATCCTGTTTTTCTTCAAGAGCACAAACTTTTGACTCAAATTTTGCTGTTAGTGATCTTAAGATTTTCTCAACCAAAGTAGATTCTGCTATTTTTTCTCCCATGTTTCTCATACGATTTACAATATCATCAAGACGTAAAAATAAACTAGCAACACTTTCATCATTATGCATCTTCAAATTTTCATATTCAATTCTGAGAGTTTGGAGTTTTGCACTTTTTACCTTTGCATCTCCTTCATAACTTAGGATGATTTTGTCCCATATTGCCTTTGTTGTATTCAGCTGCATAACCTTGACAAATTCTGATTCAGTTAGACTTCCCAATAGTGCATTGACTGCCTTTGCATTTGTTTCATAATTCTTCTTTTCTGTCGGATCCGTTGGTACTGTGGCTGGATATTGATATCCTTGTTCAACAATGGCCCATACATCTGCTCCCATAGACTGAATATAGGATCTCATACTTATTTTCCAGAAGATTAAATTGCCTCCATTAAAGAGTGGAGGCTTGATGGATGTTGTTCCATCTTGATTGCTCATCTTTCTTGATCTTCCTTCTAGCGGCTAAGCTTTTTCAGAAGGACCTACTCCGATACCAATTGTTGGGAAAAACACTGAGAGGGGGGGTGAATCAGTATTTAGTGCAGAAAATAAAACTTTGATATTTTCTTTCTTAAAAAAAACCATACGCTACTTTCCTGAATTAAACTCGCGTATATACGCAGATATCCTTTACAGAACTCGCGTATATCCAGTGAATTAATTATGCATTTAATTCATGACTTAGATCATTGCATTAATCATTTATCAGATGTTCATAAAATAGTAAACAAATACAGAAATAACAGAGTAATCATCACACACAAGTAATCACACATGAACACCAGGATTTTTAGGTGGAAACCCAATTCGGGAGAAAACCACCGCTGCTGTCGTCTCAGTCTTCAAAATTTATTATTAAGAAAACTTCTTACAACATGTACTGGCGCAGACTCATACCAGCACGCAGGCACCCACCTGTAGAAGGCTACAACCTTCTCTCATTTACCAGCCTTTCCTGGAAGGGAGCAACAACCCCCGCTCTCGTTTACCAGCCTCTCCTAGAAGGGAGCTACTACCCCCTGATATTAACACCAGCCTCTCCTGGCAGAAAGCTTCTACTTTCAGACTGAAGGCTTCAACCCTCAGATCCACTGCAGACCACGTTTCATCAATTTTCAAACTGGATCAAACAGCTTCAACACAATCCTTCACTTATTAGCAAACGTCCTTTTCCCAGAGCATCAAACAGAACAGTGAAACCACTGTAACCAGAATATCAGAGATAACCCAGACTTCAGAATAGATATGCAGAATCTCAATCAGCTTTGAGCAACCATCAGTTCAAATTACATACGCGCATTTCGTCAAACAGACTCGCGCATATACGCGCTTTTAATAAAGACAACCCGCATATACATCTATGCACTTTTCAGAAAAACCCTAACAGTACATACGCTTCTTTGTTTAAACAGATCCGCGTATATATGCACTTTTCATGAAACGAACATGCGTATAGATATATAAAAGATAAACTTTGCAGAACAGATAAGATTTATGGACTTACCCAGATTTCTTCAATATCTTCAATAGATTTGCGCCAGGTCTTCAATACTTCTTTTCAGATCATCCTATAGATTCATCATTTCCAGATCTAGAGATTGTGAACCTTCATCATATTCATGGGTGCATCACAGATTCAGATCTATCGATTAAAAACAGAGTTCAACCATACAGATAAACTTCAGAGTGAAGTATTCATTTAATGCCCAGACACTTGCACGCTCATTTGCACAATGAATTTCTTCTCCTTATATAAGTTTAGCCTTTTTCAATACCATGAGCCTAAACCACACAACTTTCGACGGTATTCCTGGACGGGATCACATAGACAATCCAACGCTCAATACAATGGGTCAATACCATGGTAGAAACCCCTGGTTTTATTCTTTTAGAGCGCAATTGGGCATATGCGACTTGGCATGTACTTTTCCGCATACATACGCTACTTCGCCTAAACAAACCCGCGTATGCATAGTGACATGTTTTATTCATCATTGCTCTGGCCCTTTCTAAAGTTCCTTTCTTCTGTACACCTTAGCTGATCATCATCTGTACATATTTGACACATAGGTTGCAACTCATCAAGCCAGTTTCCATCAAGAACAACTTCATTAAGTAGGATGCCATCATCTTCATCAAGTGAGTTGCCATCAAGGACAACACTCTGCATCATATTGCCAACATCTATCATAGATTCAATAGGTCCCACTGTGATCGCCATTATGTTGGGGTCCTATGGTTTGATATATTGGCCAACCAAAAGACAAGGCAACATCAGAACCAATCTTTAGAGTTCCAGGATCTAGTCTTCCTGTTCTCAGAGAGGGATCTCTCAAATTATTTGTTTGCAAACGTATATCTTATTTGCCTTTAAGTATTTATTTTAGACTAGTTATTAAGTGCAAGTGTTTGTTTGGTTTGTTTGTTTGGTTGAATTAGTATAGTAGAACATGAAAGGTCTAGGTAGTATAGATAGAAAGAAGAAGTGTCAGATTCATTGGGAAATGGAGTCAAGAAGAGGTTTATGAAAAGCTCATCAATGGATATGGGATATCAAAGGGCAAATCTAACTTGGCCACAAGATCCTTTATTTTTGTGAATGAAATGGACATCAACGATTTGGAAAGAGAGTTTGACTTCTCAACAAAGGGAACTTAAAAACATAACTTGAACATAAAGAGGCATTTGATAGACAAGGCTAACCATGAATTATACAAACCATACTTTTAAGAAAATAATGATTTCAAGACAACTTTTAAAATGAAATCTAAGATTCGGGGAACACCCTATTTCCTCAAAGACTTTATTTCATAGGAATTAGAAAACATGAAAGATTCACTGATAATTGTAGTCATAGAAGAGGTAACACCTAACACATCTATGATCACAACTATAAAAGACCTTCAAAACAATTAATCAAGTAGGGAAAAAGGGTATGATCAAAACAAACCTCCTTGGCTAACTGTAAACAATGGTACTTCAAAGGGAGACTTCAAAAACAGTTTTCAAGTGGCAGCAGACAAGTAGGGAAAACCATAAATCATGTTGGAACCAACTATTTGAACTATTAGAGAAATAAACAAGAATAAGGGTTCGAGAGAATGATTAAAGACTCTAAAATGCCTCAGTAGAAGAAAACATAAAATAGTGAAGGATAAATAGGTTTAAGACGCTTCCAGGAGTCATTTCTCAGCCTAAAATTTTCATCCTACTGTAGTAAGAATTTATGAAACATAATGAAAACAGGAAAAACAACAGATTGTTTAGAATACATCACCAATAGCCAGGCTCAAGGATCGAGTGATAGAGCCTTCTCATGAACAAGCAAGTCAAAACATCATCAAGCTTCCAAGACTTCAATTTCTTCTTCAACTTCAACAAACTATGTATTATTTCAAAGAACTTCAGTGTTACAACTAGTGACCAACCAACCCTTTACAATGTGCTCCTCAAGGAGGTTTTATAAGAAAATGAGGATGTGGAAGATTTCCTAGGGTTGAAGTGTAATTAATTCTATACTAAATGCAACTTCCAGCCTTGAAAACCAAGCAAGGCATAAGGCAGGAAAGAATTGAATTACAACTCAGTCTTACTTACTATGTTTCTGCTTTTTAGGCTTAGTGGGTAAAAATATTGACTTTAAGGCACTTTTTTATCTTTACAATAACTTCTACTGAGAGTTTGGGATATTTGTTTTGCTTTGTAATAACTGTTCTGTTGTCTTTGGCCTTAATGTTTCAGACTGATATTTGATTTGGATATTCCTTTGAGGCAGAGAGGCTGCAGGTGGCAATTCTGGTAGCTGGGGATTCAATTAGCCCCTCTGATGTGGAATTCAAGGTCTTCTAGATCTGATTTGTGGATTAGGCCTTTGATTCCAGAGTTCATGCCTTGATCCTTTAAGATTTAATTAACATCTTTAATCCTTCAATTATGCTCTGATTTTCATCTTTGACACTGATACTCTTTCATTAATTGATGCTGACTTTGTTTTGCTATTTGTAGGTGCGCAGAGGTTTGTTGGAATTTTTGTTTAGGAAACTGATAATAATGACTTATCGATTCCCTGAAAACGTGTAATTATATCTCACAAACTATTTGAAATCGTATCAAGGGCCATGAGGATTTTCATCCTCGGCCCATACACTGTAATCATCTGTGGGAGGGTTTTAACCTTAATCTTCATAAAACCTGCATAAAAAACACACAACGTTATTTAAATCCTGTGATTTATTGGTTTAAAATACTTTGGAAGGTTCATGGAAATGTTTCGGAGCTGTGAGGATGGAGAAATTTGCAGCGGAGGATGGATTTCTATGGTAAAACACAAAACCAGGGTTTAATTTGAAAATTTGGCACGAATTGGGAAGAAGCGGTTTCGGAAAACTGGTAGCGGTTTTCGCGTATCATTTGGGGGGGGAGGTGGTATTACCTTTTGGAACGTGATTCCATTCATCGCTCAACATGTGGAAAATGAAAACTTCTTATATCGCGTAGAAGTAGCGCACTGTGGAACGAGGCCAAAAATTGTGCGATATGGCTTGTCGACCATTGGATTGGAGGCTCTAGATCCAACGGTGCGAGTTAAGCGTGATGGGCCAAAAAGTGATAGGGAGAAAAGGAGTGGGCCAGGCGATGATGTAATGTTTCTGTCACGTAGTGGACGGGTGTTGGATTTATCGGGTTAAGTCCTGATCGTTAGATCTTCTCAGATGGACGGTCAAGATTTAAAAGGAGGAGCAGATAGATGGATGGAGGAAAAGGTAAGGCAGGGTGAATGGGAGGACGGATGGGGTCTGATGGCCGTTGATCTGCATAGATCAATGGTCTAGATCTGTTAAAAAACATAAAGTCAGAAATGGAAAAATAGAAGGAAAAAGGGGTTTTGGCACAGAGGTTTGAAACTTTAAGCACTTGATTGCAGGGCTTTGGCCACATGAGGTGGAGGGCTGAAGGGTATAAGCCCTCAGGGGCTTAAGACTATTATAGTGCAAATAGACTAATTTTTAGGCAAAAAAAAAAAGGTTTTTAAGGCCAAAACAGAGTTCTGATAGGCTAAAGAGAGGATTTTAAAACCAAATCAGAGGAAGATAATAGGCTAAAAATAGGCTTAGAGTGATTTAGAGGTTAAGTGAAGGTTTATAGAGGGATTTTATGAAGGAAACAAGGATGAAAAATGTATATTTTGTGGGAGTGAAATGGAGAGGTGAATGGTGGAAAATGGAGTTTTCAGAAGCAGTTTTTCTCTTGGTAAACAACAAGTTCTTTAGGGCTAATAGTGAAACAACAATGAAGATTAACTCAAAGGGTAATAATCATCATAAAACTTCAAAATATGATAAGTTTTCAAAGGGAAATATCTCTTGAAGGTTTAAAAGAAAAGCTTAGCCACCATTGAGTATGACAGAATTTATAGGTGGCTAACAACAAAGGTACAACAATAACAATAAGGGGGTTACACTAACAACAATAAGGGACCATACTAGTAATATAGGGACCTAACACGCGCATTTCCTTCAAAAAATTGTAGTTCTCAATGCTTGAGTAGCTTTAGATTCTTTTGTATAAAATTCTCATCCTCCCATGTAGAATATTCAGTGGGTAATTTCTTCCACTTGATGAGATACTCTGAAATTGATCGATTTTGTAGCTTTCAAGTTCTTGTTTTTGTGATTACGTCAGGTTCCAATGTGATTTTTCCTTCCTCATTAAGTTCTAGAAATATTGTTTGAATTGGAAGCTTTTCCCCTATAATCTTGTTTAAGTATGAAACATGGAAAACTAGATGCACTCGTGAAGAAGTAGGAAGCTCCAATTTCTATGTCATAGTACAATCTTTTGCAACACCTTGTAAGGAATGTAGTAATTTGGTGATAATTATTATCCTTCTTAGCTTGCTTGAGGGACATTTTTTTATATAGTTGTAGAGGTAAAAACACCCAGTCTCTTACATCAAAACTTCTCTCACTGCGATGTTGATCTACTTGTTGTTTCATTCGATTTTGTGCGAAATTTAGGTTATCCTTTAAGATTTGGAGAACTTCTTGTTGATGCTTGGTATGATCTTCCACTGCTTGAACCTTATAATTTTCTCTTAAAGATGATGTGATGGATGGTGGATGATATCCATAAAGTGCCATAAATGGGGTCATTTTTTCTACAGTATGGAAGGAAGTGTTATACCACCATTCAGTGAGAGGTAACCACTTGACTCATTGTGTTTTCTTATCAGATAAAAAACAACGAAGATATCCTTCCAAAAATTTATTCATTATCTTTGTTTGACCATCATATTGAGGATGATAAGATGAGCTATGAGCTAGTTGAGTATCCAAACAAGAAAATAATTTTGTCCAAACATTTCCAGTAAAAATGGGATCTTTGTCACTTATAATAATCTTTGGGTTAATATTTGGGTTTCCATGTATCTTTTGAATTGTTTCCATAAATGCAATAGCAACTATACTTGCTTTAAATGGATGAGACAATGCACAAAAGTGTGCATATTTGGTAAGTCTATCAACTACCACCATGATGGCACTCTTTCCTTCTGACTTAGGTAAACTTGTGATAAAATCCATTGAAATCTCCTCCCAACATTGACTTGGAATGGATAAAGGTTGTAGAAGACCCGATATCTTAATTGTGTCAACTTTATTTTGCTGGAAAACCAGACATTCCACCACAAAATTTTAAATATCATATTTAAGGCCTTCCCAAAAATATTATTTCTTCACCTTGTGGTAAGTTTTTAAAAATCTTGAGTGTCCTCCTAAAGGAGAATTGTGAAATTCCAAAATAATATTTTGTTTTATTTGGGAATTATTTCAAATATATAAGCAATCTTTGTACCATAAGGAATCATTTTTCCAACTGAATGTATCAGATGTACTAGGATCTTGCTGCAACTTTTGAATGAGTGTCCACACTTCTTCGTCCTTCTTCCATTCATCCCTTGCTTCGGTTATCCAATCTGGTTGGATAATAGAAATGGAACAAAGTAATGCTTCCACCTCGTCATCCTTTCTTGAGAGTGCATCGGCACCAACATTTAGCTTCCCTATTTTGTAAATAATTTCAAATTCATAACCCAACATCTTTGTGACCCATTTTTTCTGCTCTTCTGAAGATAGTCTTTGTTCCAAAAAGTGTTTAAGACTATCATGATTAGTTTTTACCTTGAAGTGTCTTCCCATTAGGTAAGGTCACAATTTCTTTAGTGCATGTAGTATTTCCAACATTTCCTTCTCATAAATATATTTCTATAAATACTTACCTTTAATTGGACGACTTTCAAAAGAAATGGGTCTTCCTTATTGCATTAAAACAACACCAATTCCATTTCCTAAGGCATCACATTTCACAATAAAGGTTTTTGTGAAGTCTGGCATAGATAAGACCTGTGCCAGGCACATTGCCTCTTTAAGATGTTCAAAAGCCTTAATTGCTTCAAGAGTCCATGAAAATGCATCTTTCTTCAATAATATTGTTAGAGGTGCTGCTATTCTCCCATAATTCTTAACAAACTTTTGATAATAACCTGTTAACCTGAGAAATCCTTACAACTGCTTTATGGTTGTGGGGACTTTCCATTCCTTAATGGCTTTAATTTTGTTAGGGTCTACCTTAGTGTATAAATTTTAATAAAATTATCTATTTCTTGGATTTTTCTGATCTAACAATTATTTGCCACTGTTAAATACAAAATCGCTTCTACTAAATTCTTTGTCAAAATTTAATCGCCAATTGCAAACACATGAAGAAATATCAATCACACATAACACAGATGCTTTTACTGGGAAAGAATAAAGATAAAAACCCCACTATCATATATTATGTATATATCATGGATCATGAAACAATCTCATACAAAACTCTAATCCAAGAGCTCTTCGTACAATATACAATCGTCTCACATTGTCATACAAAATTTGGCAAATACATGTGCCCATTTATTGCCTCCTAACAACCTGCATCCACTGCACAATCCTTGCTAATGACAATCCCTAAATGAATGACATCCTGCATTTCCTTCACTATGAAATACTCATTGGCATATCCAATGTGTGTGTAGTTTCATGAGTGAACCCACTAATGTCACAATTGATAGTCAAACTGTCCCTTTCACCTATCTCTCAACTAGGTCTCCACTAGATCTGACATGCATGTAGTTAATAGTAGTAAAAATTCAATTGCATGTGAGACCACTGCTTGTGAATTAATTAAATAATTAATTCACTGATCTCTCACTAGTGTATCTTTAGTTACAACTAGTTACAACTAGCACAATTGAGTTTAACTCACTTAACTGAGTTAAACTACTTTACAAATCACATATCTACACATCTAACTCTGTTACAACTTCAAATCACTCAGTTACAACTAAGTCCACTTGCATGTCCCACAGAAAAACCTTAGAACTTGAAATTCCTTCACTTAATGGTTTTCCACTTCAGTTAACTGAAATCAAGTGCTTCAAGAGAATAGATTAATATTTATTGTCCAATTATTATTAAGAGATAATAATAATGGACATGCATTCTATATTTAGACATGCGATCTATAAATAGATTTCCCACATGCATCTAAAAATATAACCTCATCTATAAATATAATTTTCTCACCATTCTAAAAATAGACTCCCACTATAAATCAAATTTGCTCACCATTCTAAAAATAGACATACACCTAAAAATAGCCTGTGGGCCCCACCTACTGTAGGTGCTTAATTTTCACTAGGATCATCATCTTGTTGAATCTCAACACTCCCTCTCAACAAGAAAGGGATTATCCTTCACCTTGATCCTATCTCTATGGTATTTGAATTTGCTCCTGGTGAGTACCTTCGTTAGAATATCTACATCCTAATCTTCTATAGGAATGTACTGAAGCAACATGATCTTCCGTTGCACAAAATCTCTGATATGATGATACCAGATATCTATATGCTTAGGTCTATCATGAAACACAATATTAATTGAGAGTTTAATGAAACTCTGATTATCACAATGAATCACTGTAGGATCTACATGAGAACCAAGAAAACCAACCAGGATCTTTCTCATCTAAATAGCCTCACATGCAGCTTGACTTGCTTCCATGTATTCCACTTCCACTGAACTGAGTGCCACGGATCTCTGTTTCTTGTTGTAATAAGAAAAAACTATAGATCTGATACTAAAGACCCCTCCTGATGTGCTATTTCTGTCCGTTGGGCTGCCCACCCAATCTGCATCCGTGAAGCCATGCAACTTCACCTCATCCCTCTGTTTGTACCATAAGCCATACTCAGATGTGCCCTTGAGATATCTCAGGACATGCTTGCGCACCTTCCAAAAGAGCTTAGTAGGCTTAACCATCGCTTGAATAAGTTGGTTCACCTCATAGCATATGTCTAGTCTTGTATTTGCAAAATAAATTAGCAAACCCTCTAACTGTCGATAGACAGTAGCCTTCACTACCTCTCCAGATGTAGTGTCCTCTTTCCTCTAGTTTCCTGGAAGAGGAGTATCCATGGGTTTTCAACCCTCCATGTGAAACTTACCTAGTATCTCCCTTGCATACTTGCCTCGAGACACAAAAAATTCACTTTCTTGCTGTCATATTTCCAATCCAAGGAAATAATAAAGGAGGCCCATATCCTTCATCTCAAAATCCTTTGCAAGGTCCTCCTTGCATGAGTGTATCAAATTCTCATCACCAGTCATTATTAAAACATCATCATAAATAAAAATGATTAAAAGCTTACCCTCAACCACAATTTGGTATAGGTTTGCATCCACCTCCCTCTTGGTGCAATATCCCAAAATGGGGATGCAGCAATACATGACCACAAAAAATTGAAATAACAGTGTAAATCAACTCATAAACATTGGAGACCAATATGGAGACATAAAATCATGTATTATATCAGAAAATCAATACATAATAATGAGTCATGAATCATTTACAATGAGGAAACAAGCCTCCCATAAGAAATCACTCCACAAATGAACTGTTGTCACAATACAAGAATGCCGGAGACTACTACAATGTAGTTAAAAACACACTGCTACAGAAAATTTATGTAAAAAATATGTAGGGTTTTTATAAGCCTCAAAAGATATGCCCAATATATATCTATGCTCAATACCAACTCCTACAAAGAACCCAGAAAAGGGTTTTCAAAAATACACTCTATACAAGATGGGATATAAAGCCCCATGGCTGAAGATACACTAAAAAATTGAAGAACAAGAGTGTATAAGGCTAAAGTATAATATATCTGATGTTTATCCCCTCAAATTTCTCCTCCCATGAAAGGATGAACAGCTCAATCACAAGGAAACACTGCACAGAAACCACAAGATCTTCCACTGAAGCTACCCTGCAAAATAACGCAATTCCCAGCTGGAAAAACATTGGGAATGATGGGAAATATATGGCCTGATTCCAAGGATCTGAAATATGCACAAGAAATCTTCAAACAAATCTCCCAAGGGAAGGAAACCTTCCTCCTATGAGAAACTAGCTAAGAAAGTGGGATTCTAACCCGTCCACTATTTCACCCTGCAACACAGAACAAAATGTGCTGATGAAGAAGATGTAGCTTGGCTTGAAAACCTGAATGTGGAAATTAATACAATATTATTACAAGAGGCCTCTCAAGGAAATATGTGGGATTCCTTCTCGGGAACACCTGGTGCTAAACAGCACAACAACCCTGCTAAACAGCAAGAGGAAGCAATAGTCTAAGCATACCAATATCAAAGTAATAATCTAAAAACATGAACCCATATGGTTGTCATCCTCTTCCTTAAATATAATGTGAGCTTGGCTTCCCTTGGCCTCACTCAATTAGGTCATTTCCTTCATGAGATCCATCTCTCTCCAAAACTGCATTATTCCTTAATCAATCTCCACTCCTCTATAACAATGATGTTGACTTGGTCAAAGTTGACTGAATCAAGACAACCCAATCCTTGTTCACACTTGGAGGTGCTTTATTTAGCTGCTAAGAGGGTCTCATTTCATACTTGAAGTGTTTTTATTGCTTCTAAAGAGACCTATGGGCATCCCCACTCACTTATTCACCTACCTAGTGATAAAACAACTATAATATTCCATTTAGCTTGAAGCCTAAATTTTTGGAATATTACAGTCCTCCCCTCCAAAATGTTGCTTGTCCTAAAAAAACTGTATAAGGAGAGAAAAATTCCTCCCCTCCTCCTCTTGTGGCCTCCTCATCAATAGTCCCCACCACTGCTCAAAATAATATGCAATAAATCTACCCTCCAATGTTTCCTCCCAAGTATGCAAAACCACATGGCTCACATCATAAAAAGGTGGAAGGTGTAAGTGGAAACCTTCTTGCTTTCCAATGGCCTCCTCAAGGTAGGAGTTATGACAAGCATAGGGGATCTCATTCCCAATGATAAACTCCCAATCCCATGCTATCATCCAAATTAAATGAGCCATTCTAGGTAGCTCATCAAAGAGATCCTCAACCCCCGGTTCATACATTGTGTTGGGGTTGCATGGAGAGATTGGATCCTCCTACCCAAGTGGTTTCTCTCTCAATTTATGGTAAGTATGGCGCTTTTGCTGATCTTGGGATGAAATTTCATGGCCTCCAAGAATGGCCCAAGCTACCCCACCAAATAAATAAGCATGAAGTGCCTCCTCAAAAAACTCAAACTCTCCAGATGGCTCTTTCCACATGGAGAAAAGAGATGTATTTTGGCAATAATGGGCTGCCCATTTCTTCTCCTAAAACATGTATCATGTAAAGTATGGAGAATAATACTCCCAATGGGCATCTTCAGCCTTTGTGCCACTCTCCCAACAAAGCTTCCCATAAACATGAGAACATCTCCAAAATATGGAAGAAAAAACCAATGAAAACAAGCTGCCACATGACAACTGAGAGGTGGGTCATAGTTCCTCACATGGAACCAGCATAGTGCATCCCTTGGCTGCATAAAAACAAGTAATAAAAATTTCTCTCCCAGCCACTTGTTTTCTACCACAATCATTCTATAAGATAGAAGCATGAAAGAACAATGTTGTGTCAATGGTGCACACAAAAACTCATGTGGCTTCCCCCACAAACCACCAATAAAATAACCAATCTCAATGTTGCAAGTAGCTTCAAGTACATCATAATATAATATGAAAGAAGGGATAATCCTCCTTGGTACAAAATGCTTCGCATATAAAGTAAAGAAGGAAAAAACATAATGTAAAATTGTACCTTCTCCGCCACGTACTTTGGTCCTTGAGCTGAAATGGCTCAATGAAAAATTCTCCCTTTCTCTCAATGAGTAGGGAAGTGGCTGTGCCAACCTCTCCATCACCATCTGGGCTATGCATCTCTCCATATGCTGATATATATCTTGCTGGATGCCCTCCCAAGTGAACTCCTCCATCAAAGAATGAAATGAATCAATGTGCATGGAAATAAAGTCCACATGTGTTGCATGTAGTAGCTTCTTCTTGAGCTCATAAACTCTAGTCAAGAAGAATCTTCCATAAGAATAAATGATCTCTCCAACCACCATGTATCTATCATCTCCCTCCGGTTCATCAAGAATCATGCAAGCACCAAGATCTTTGGAGTACTCTACCAAGAGTTGAGATCTCCAATATGGATCAATCCTCCTAAGAGACAGCGCTGAAGATCTGAAATGTGAACCTCCCCACGTGTTGTTGTATTCTCCTTTGACATCCCTCATGCCAAATTCATCCTCCAAAATTATTCCATGCCCATCTTTCAGCTTCTCATTCTCAAATTGAAGTAGTGATCTTTGGAAGTTGGCCTCCCATGAGAAGCTCCCATCCAAAAAGAATCTCCTGATCTTGGCCAATGTTATAAGCATGAGTGGCCTCCATCTACTCCAATGTATGGAGGATTCCTTCCTCAAAGGAAGTACTCTATGTTTCTCCAAATCCATGGAGAAACTCTCTTGCACCATGAAGGTGTCATTCTCCATCACTGCAGCAACTTATGTCAGCACAATATATGTAGTGAGAGTGGGCAATGCTGAAAATGGGAGAATGTCTCCCTCCTCCTTGAGTCTATCCCAAACTCCCTACGCTGTACTAGCCCCCTCCAAAGTCTTCACCTCTCTGGAATCTAAGAGTGGTGAGCTAAATGACAAGATTTCTCTTAAAAATTCCAGATCTGGTGGCCTCCCAGGTGGTATGCCTCCATGTAATGAGACATCAATGTCAAGAGTAGATTGTACATATGTATGGGAAACTTTACCCTTGCTATCACAATGCAAATCAGTCTGCCTCTTCTTTGCATTAGCTCTCTGAAATAGATAGGGGTGTGTGCTCCTCATCAAGTGATGTTGACCTTCCTCCCTACCTTCTCCTGCCATCTGCAATGTATCACAATCATGCTACTCATTGATTATGCTTTGTTCTCCATATGTGAGATCCTGGGGAATTTCTTGCAATGATACAAGAATTCCTCCTGTTGGAGCATGTGCTCCTCCTTCCTCCGCATGAGGGACTAGATATGCTCTAGATGTGACAGCATTGTTGCCCCCATCCTTCTCTTCCTCTTCAATATGAATGTGATTCACCTGCTTAACAAGAGGATCCTCTTTTGAAAAATGAACCTTCATGCCCTCTTGTCCAAATATATGAGATAGATATCTTACCTCTAGAAAGGAGTTATGTAAGATGTGAGCTTGTCAAATAGTTTTCTGAAGTGGATTTGAGTTTATAGGTTCTTCCAACACATGCAAAGGGTTTGTTGGTTTTGGTTTGTTTAGTTCCACCAATGATGTTTTAGAATGTTTTCCATCAAACCTTTCCACTAATCTCTTAGTGAACCTTGCATAAGAAGAAGTATTTGCATTTCTTAATGAATATGACTCAAATATCCACCAAGCATAAGCCTTACCTTCAAAATGCAGCACTGCAAATTTGATGGCTTCATCTTCAGAAACTTGGTGCTGCTGCAAATAGGTGTGTATCTCCTCCACCCAAACTTTGGTTGAACATGTTGGTGACCCATCAAAACTAGATAGAGAAAATCTATCCATGCCAATGTGCTTTCTCCTCTCCACCTTGATCTTGCAAAACTCTTGGAAAGTGATATGATCCCTAAACTTCTCAGTTTGAGATTCATACTCTTGCAGAAAATTACTAAGAGTTCCCCTCCTTGGCATTTCCTCTTCTTTCAACTCTCTCATGGTAGATTTGGGCATTCAACTACGTTGTGCATAATAGCGTGTAGCTGCATGCTCACACCTATCATGTGAAAATCTAGATTTGGCTGTAGATCCAAACTCCTCTGAAGATTCCATCTCCCTTCTCATTTTCTTGAGATCTCCTTTAATGCTTTGTATAGATTTAGAAAGAAGCTTTGAGAGCTTCTCTTCCCTTCTTCCTCCAAATAATGGAGTATTCTCTTTTTCCTTTCTGTACATCTCTTCTTCTCCTTCTTCTCTTGATAGCATAATGGTTGAGATCCATAGGCCGAGCCAATATTATGCTCTGATACCACTGTAATATCCCAAAATGGGAATGCAGCACTACATGAACAAAAAATATTGAAATAGCAGTGTAAATCAACTCATAAACATTGGAGACCAATATGGAGACATAAAATCATGTATTATATCAACAAATCAATACATAATAGTGAGGCATGAATCATTTACAATGAGGAAACAAGCCTCCCATAAGAAATCACTCCACAAATGAACTGCTGTCACAATAAAAGAATGCCAGAGACTAATACAGCGCAGTTAAAAACACACCGCTATAGAAAAATGATGTAAAAAATCTGTAGGGCTATTATAAGCCTCAAAATATATGCCCAATACAGATATATGATCAATACCAACTCCTACAAAGAACCCAGAAAAGGGTTTTTAGAAATACACTTTATACAAGATGGGATCTAAAGCCCCATGGATGAAGATACACTGAAAAAATGAAGAACGAGAGTGTAGAAGGCTGAATTTTAATAGATCTGATGTTGATCCCCTCAAAGGTCTCCTCCCATAAAAGGATGAACCCCACAATCACAAGGAAACACTTGAAAGAAACCACAAGATCTACCACTGAAGATGCCCTCCAAAATAGCGCAATTCCCAGATGGAACAGTGTTGGGAATGATGGGAAATATATGGCCTAATGCCAAGGATCTGAAATATGCATAAGAACTCTCCAAACAGATCTCCCAATAGAAGGAGACCTTTCTTCTATGAGAAACTAGCCCAAAAAGTGCGATTCTAACCCCTCCACTGTTGCACCCTACAACATAGCACAATAACCTGTAGAAACTGTGCTGATGAAGAAGTTGTAGCTTGGCTTGAAAACCTAAATGTGGAAATGAATACAATACTCTTCCAAGAGGCCTCTCAATGAAATAGGTGGGATTCCCACTTGGGAACACTCGGTGCTAAACATCACAACAACCCCGCTAAACAACAAGAGGAAGCAACAATCTAAGCAGACCAATATGAAAATAATAATCTAAAAACATGAACCCATATGGATGTCATACTCTTCCTTAAATAAAATGTGAGCTTTCTTGCCCTTGGCCCCAATCAATTAGGTCATTTCCTTCATGAAATCCATCTCTCTCCAAAACTGCATTATTCCTTAATCAATCTCCACTCCTCTATAACAACATTGTTGACTTGGTCAAAGTTGACTGAATCAAGATGACCCAATCCCTATTCACACTTGGAGGTGATTTAGTTACCTACTAAGAGGGTATCCTTTCACAATTGAAGTGTGGAAAGAGACTTATGGGCCTCCCCACCCACTTATTCACCTACTTAGTGATAAAACAACTATAATATTCCATTTAGCTTGAAGGCTAAATTTTTGGAATATTACACTTGGTGAAGCCAAGTCTGGTGAAATAGCTTTTGATCTGAGTGTACCAAGCACGAGGTGCTTGCTTCAGCCCATACTGTGCTCTTTTGAGTCTGCACACATGTGACTCATTGCTGAAAATCTAAAATCCTTCAGGCTTCTCAATATACACTTATTCCTCAAATGATCCCATTAAGGAATGTATTCTTCACATCCATCTGATGAATATTCCAACCCATCTACGCTGAGAGAGAAAGGATGGTCCTTATGGAAGAATACCATGTGACAAGTGCAAAGATTTCTTCATAATCAATCCCCTCGATCTGTGAGAAGCCTCGGGCCACAAATATGGCCTTGTATTTCTCAACACTCCCATCAGCAGCTTGCTTTACCTTGTAGATCCATCTCAAACCTACCACTAATTTATCAATCAGCCTTGGAACAATTTCTGAAGCACTATTTTTGACAATGGAGTCATACTCCTCCACCATTGCATCTACCCATGTGGGATCCTACACTGCTTCCTGAAAGGAATATGGCTCAGTCACAATACATTTTCTTATGAGAGCCATGTATCTAGTGAATCGGTCAAGAGATTGTCTTTGTCTGTGTTGTGAAGCAGGGACTCCTACATTATATGCCGCATTAAGCTTCAGCCTCTCAGCTTCTGTGGTACACCTTCTGCCTGTTTTTATGTTCGGCTCTGCGTGAGTGGACTCCTCCACTCCATGAACCTCCTCCTATGGCTGATCTACATCTAGAGACTCATATTTTGGAACCAAAAGTTCATCCTCTGCATGTAAGTCTAGCTCCCTCTCAAGAGACAACTTCATGGCTTTCTCCTCATTGAATTTTATATCCCATCACACCATAGTCATTCGACTGTTTGGAAAATACACATGATAATTATAGGGTGTTTCTGTGTACCCCACAAATATCCCAACTTCAACAGTCAGCTCCAGCTTCTTCCTGGCATTCTTGGTCACATGCACATAAACAGATGAGCCAAAAATATTAAAGTGAGAAACATCCATTTTCTTACCAGTAAAAGCTTCTTCAGGTGTACTCATGCCAAGTACTCTATGAGGACAATGGTTTTACACATAAACCGTAATGTTACATGCTTCCACCCACAAATGCATTGGTCGGCCCTGATCATGTAACATCGCTCGTGCAACACCAAAGATAGTTCTATTCTTCCTCTTCGTAACCCCATTTTGTTGTGGGTTATGAGGCGCTATGCATTCTCTTCAAATTCCTTCTTTGATATAGAAGTATTTGAATTCGTTAGAGATGTATTCTCCACCATTATCGCTCTGTGGAGCCTTCACTTTCTTCCCTGACTCTTTCTCAACCAATGACTTAAACTCACAGAACTTTTAGAATGTTTGATCCTTCTTCTGCATGAATAAGATCCAGCATTTACGAGAAAATTCATTAAGAAAAATAACATAATTCCTTTGTTTTTTTGTTGAAGAAACTGAGAATGGTCCACATACGTGTGTGTGAACTCTCTCTACGATCACCGAAGCATGGTTCTACTTTTCATGAAAGGTGGACTTTACATAATTCCCCATGGTGCAACCCTTGCACTGATCTAACTGAGAAAGTGTTCCCATTGGAATTCCAGTAGATATTTTCTGCATGAATTTCAAGTCTCCATGATGAAGATGGCCCAATCGCTTGTGTCGTGATCACCCTCATCCCGACTCACCACTTTTTCTTCCTTGCCCATCATGGTAGCGTAGCCTTCTACCTCAAGCTTTTATATATTAGTAACTCGAATCCCTATCCTCTTAGCTTGAACCATTGTTTTATGTTACAGGAAATATTTTCCATCATTGAAAATAATGTCATGGCCTTTGTCCTCCAACATCGCGACTGAGACTAAACTTTTCTTCAGACCTGGAACATGCATAAAATCTTTCAATTTAAATGGTTTACCTAAATCCCTCTTAAAGGTAATGGTACCAATGTTGGCCACACTGTATCATCCATCGTCGCCCATCTCTATATGCATTTGGAGATCTTTCTCCTCCAAGTGACTGAAAATCTCCTTATCTCCTGTCATGTGGAAGGAAGCACCACTATCAAGATACCACACCGATCCCATTACGCTTGATATCAAGCATGATATCAAAGAGAAATCAAGTTCAAATTGCAAGGAAAGGGCCTCACCAGATGCATCTGCAGCAACCTTCTTTTCTTCTTTTTCTATGGGAAGTTAGTGGCGAGATTCCCATATTCGTGACAGTGAAAACACTTCACCTTGGACAAATCCAGCTTCTTGCCTTTAGACTCAGATTTTGAATGGAATTTCTTCCCCTTCCCTTTCCTTGCCTTGGTAGCCAAAGAAAAATCATCTTCATCATCATGCTTTGATGAAGAGCCATCTCTGGTGTTCCGCCTGAACTCCTCCTACACTGGATCTGACCACAGTCATTCCCAATCCGATAATTTTTCCCTTCCATTGACAGAGTCTTGATAACTGTGCCAACTCTTACGAAGTCCCAAGAGAGCCAAGCTCACCAAATCATCATCAGCAACCATTATTTCTACACTCCCCAGTTCATCCCGACATTGGACAAATTTTGTGAGATACTTAGGAATATTGTCGCCCTTCTCCATCTTGATCTTTCTAAGTTTATCCTTTAGCACCAATTTCCTATGGTTGCTACTGCTTTGGAAATGTTCCATCAAATCCTTCCACATAGCAAATGGAGTGGCTTTCCCATGAAGGCTTGAGAAAATTTGGTCTCGTACACCTTACAACAGAATCCTTCTCGTCTACGCTACTTTCTTTTTCCATGCGTTAAGTAATGCAGCATCCGTCGAAGTGGGCATAGGAACATCACTTTTGATGAATTCCTTCAAGCCATTTGTTTCGGGGAATATCACCCTAGAGGTTCGTTGGGTTACAACCTCCACAGAGCAGGGGCATGCTACTTAAGAAGGACTCACACAACCATACATGTTCATAAAAAACTAAATAGAGTAGATCGAGGAAGTTACCCGTAGGTCCTACGGTTGAAGCAGATCCCGCGGGGTCCAAACCCCCAGCAACCGTCCTTCCTTCTTAACTTGAAAGACAAGAAGAAACAAGCACGAAGAACTGGTTGTACAGCATATATCTACTCTAAATGTTAGTGAAATCCATATAAAACATTAAATAGATCATAATGAATGCTTAAATAACAATTTTCTCATACATATAAGCATACACTAACACGTATATTTCAGGAACAGCATGGTACTTCTGTATTATAAATAGCATGTACAAAAGTAACGAGTGGAGAGATCACCTGATCCTTCCACGGCCTTCGAGCAGACCGTCGTCCGGATCCGTCCATCCCTTGCCTCGCTAAGACTCCTTCCAAACTGGTGCATACGAGATGACATATGGGGAGATGAGCATCTCAAGGAAACAAGGGTTTCCTGTAATGAACTGGGAAAGTGCAGGAGGCACGGGGAATCAGACTTGGATAGGGAATACCAACAGAGTATAATATCAATAAATTCTCTCTCTCCCTTAGGCCATGCACATGAGGGGTTTTTATACTCCCTCAAAGTAGTTTCAACAGTTGGAAACAGTTGGCCACGTGCTGGGGTGGTTGAACTACCTGAGTAACCATCAACCCAGCCCGAAAATAGGGAATTTTTATATATTTTTTAATCATTTTAATGGCATACGCGGAAAATTGCAGCTGGACTCGCGTATACACGCGTAAAAGTACAGGCATAGTGGCGTATGGGGATTTTTACACTGTTTTTAAGTGAATTTGTCCAAGTCTGTAGGAATGGGTGCCCAAAGCCATAAAAGAAATCATGAATCATATGAAGGTGAGAAATGATGCTATAACAGATGCCCCCTAATATATGAGGTCAGAAGGGGTACATGATGGCCGAAATCTATTATGCACATAGAAAGAACTTCGCAAGGACAAGAGAGGACTTCACCAGATTTCAGCCTGCCAAAAACCAATGAAAGAAAACAGAGAGTCAACTCATGCTGAGGCGGGCATACCCATGCTCAGTCAAAAATACATCATATAGAAAGTAGTGAATAGATCCAATATGTATACAAGTATAGCTGAACTGAAAGTACATAATGAATCATCTGAGCATGGCCCGGAAATACAAGTCTGAATCAATGTCCAAGTATCACATATAAAAAGCTGATCAAGGATGGTGCAACTGGATGTCTGATCATATAAGTAACTGAATCTCCAAGTACCGAATCATAAAAGGTGGAACAACCGGTACAATCACGCAACTCGGGAGCCAACATATAGGATGCTGCTGTACTGAACTGCAACATATAAGGGTGGACGACATCACTGGCAGAAACTGAATGGATTGTCAAAAGTGAACCGAAAAATGCTGATGCAACCCGAGGTCTTCACCGATCACTATGGCACAATTCTACACAATGGGAATAAATGAGCTGAAGTCGACCATGTGAGAAATCGTTGGATTACCGGTCAATGATGTATACCGTTAACCAACACGAGACAACCCACCAATAATGAAAATGAGCGTCGAGGTGCCCCAGTACAATCTAACAAGTGCAAATGAATGAGTTGAAGTCGAACACTTGAAAGAATCTACCAATCAGGAGGCAATGATGAATCCCCACTGTTGATAGCGAAGAGTCTGCCACTGATGACTGCAAACCCTAAGGTACTGACAAAAATACTCTAGACCTTATTCCCAGAGCAATGAGTCGGAGTCGATGGGAAAAGATCTGCTGGAAGGAAGGCATTAAGGCATCCCACATCAGTCCAGCGCGAGTGTAACCCACAGGCCAAGATTTGGAAGGAATCGGACGAAGTAGAGTGATGGAACCAAAACTGAAGTACGTTTCCGACATGCACAAGATGAAGCTAGCACACGGAAGAAACCCTCTGAACCAACCAATAATGAAAGCTGACACAGAGGCGAGAAATCCACTGATAGGGTCAAATGGAAATCAAGGTACTGCACGAATCCCAAGTGTGATAATGTGTGCTGATGTCGAACACAGGGGAAACCACTCAGTCAAAGACCCATGATGATGATCAAATGCTGAGCACAAGGTCACCTATCAATGATGGAAATAGGCCGAGGGTGCAGCTCTAGGTTTGCTCTCAGAGCAATGTGTCGTAGTCGATAAGAGACAAACCCACCGATAAGAAGTCAATGGGGACCTTCTCAAACCAGCACAAGCAGAAGACCAAAACATCTGATGTGATAGAACAAAATCTTGACAAGACGGGTAGGCCAGCTGAATAATGAGTCAATTCCTGAGACATGAGAATGGGCAGGATATGGTTAAACTTCCTTGAACAAAAGCACGACTCATGATGACCATGGCGGTAAAAGTGACACTGTATAAGTCTGTTATGCAGGAGGCAAAGCAAACTCTCCATATGATTGGAAGAGATAACCAACCGGGGGAGAACTGACAAGTGAAACAAGGTAAAGGTTGAACCTAGGTCAAAACTAAAACCATCCCAAATGAAGGAGATATATATAAGTATATGTGCTTTGTTCAAGGGCGACAAACTGACTCTGTACTGCCATCAAAACAACGAAGATACATCCCGTTCCCGCTCTTTTTGTTATATTTCATTTTTTTGTCTTTTTCATATAATAAGCCTGAAAAAGAATAAAAGAATGCTATGGTACAATGGATAGAATGAGTATCAAGAAATCAGATGCACTAGTTCCTGGGATTGGAACAATCCTATGCTCAATGCAAGGTGGCGAAAACTAGTAAGTGATACTCAGAGGAACGTTCCATCCATGGGTAAAAAGGTGTCAAGTCGTAATAGCTAAGTGCATGCAATGGTTAACTTTTACAGAGAGTCAAGGTCAAAATTTGGCTTAAACATCGAGTCCAAATGAAGCCGGCTAAAGGCCAGGATAAACAAGTAGCCAATATGCAATGCAGTAATACAACTTAACGACACCAGGGAGCCTCTAGGGTAAAATCCAGAAAAAATGATAAGTGATGAAGAAGAAGAATGAAGCTTCAACACATAAGACATGGTGGGACTAAAGAGGACTCCCGAGCCTACATAAAACGCAGCATGGGCAACAAGTGATGGCGAGGAACTAACTAGGAAGCCCATGTAAAGGAAGGCTCTACCATCAAGTCATGATTAAATAATCGGCGAGTGAAATGGGTGTAATACTCATGACCTGATGGGATCGACCCTATGGCAAGTGATCAGTATGGAGGATAGAATGCAAGATGCAACGGAAAGTGATTTCCATAACCTATATGCCAGTGAAGATCGTATACCTGCCGTGAAGAATCGGTAATCATGGATCAAAAACCGGGAAAAATCTCAAAATCGTCAAAATGTACCTGAAAACATACCAAACTGGGCACTTCCAAGCATCCGGGTTATGCAGCTTAAGATAGATCGAAAAAATAAGCATAAGGAATTTTTGCAAAAATTTTCAACTTTTTAGCCATAAATAGACAAATTACCTCATATTTGGTTCATTATTGCATTGCTGATTTG
Source organism: Pinus albicaulis (assembly GCA_034641835.2). Classification (NCBI taxonomy): domain Eukaryota; kingdom Viridiplantae; phylum Streptophyta; class Pinopsida; order Pinales; family Pinaceae; genus Pinus; species Pinus albicaulis. The sequence goes on along the minus strand of MU968382.1, from coordinate 10,334,920 downwards.
GAAAAAAGTGCTCTGGAGCAAAAAACTTCTTTCATCAAATCAGGAACAACCGACCGTCGAAACGCACCGAAATTTCAGGTAGGCTCCTTAATCATCCTTGCAAATCATTTTGTCCGTTTGGAAATTAAATTAAGTGAATTTTAGCTTTAAAACCCTTGCTAAAAAATGCGGACTTGCGCATACGCGGGTTCATTAAAGGAAAGTCGCGTATACACGTGACTGTGCAAAGAAAAAGTCGCGTATGCGCAGGTCCGAATCCAAAAAAGCGTGGCTAATGCATGATTTAATGAAATTTGACAGGATGACAATCTCATGGAGGGAACGTGAGCATAGCGCAATTGATCAAGAGGTCATGCAAGATCGAGCAGCGCAAAATATCCTTCGGAATTGCGGATTGTTCAAATTCTTCAAAATGCCAAATATGAAAAGCAATGTGCGGTTGCTAGAAATGCTCGTAAATTACTGGGAACCAGATTAGGATTGCTTCATTATTGATCAGATGCCAGTACGCATTGAAGTGGAAGACATATATTTCATTACTGGACTCTCCCGGAGGGGAGAACCAGTAGACTTGCACGGGAAGCCCCTCGGAGGGTTAACCGTGGAAGACTATGTCCACGTGTATTGCGTACCGGGTTCCAAAAAGGTTGGAACTCAAATTGCAATTAAAGATGTGAGGGATTTGCACATGAAAATCCTCCTTTTCACCATCAGCAGAGTGGCAGGATCTGCCTCCATACATCAGGCGTCTAGGATGCAAATGAGCATAGCAGTAGAATGTTTGACTCACGTGTATGATTGGTGCACAGCCCTTTTACTGAACATGAAACAACAGTTGACCTCAATCCGCCAAGTAAAGACCAAACACTTTGGCTACGGTACAATTTTGACAACATTCTTCTTTGAGAAGATTCCAGCATTGAGACCCAGAGTCATCTCTACCATCAGTAGCCCGCGGGACCCAAGAATTGCCTGTTGGGCGGACATGATGAAGAGACTGGGGGGTAGTGAAGTACCCCGGACCACATGGGACGATGAGTTCTTCCTTTGTGGGGAGAACAAATCATCGCAGTGGACGACTATCCCTATGTCGGGATGGACTTTCGTGGAGATCCAGATCTAGTTCTTCCACCAGGCACAGCATGGGGCACAGTCGGTAAGTTTGCAAAATTTTTTTGACTTATATAATTTTTTTTGGATTTTTTCAAATATGTTTGAAAAAATGAAAAACAAACATGTTTTTGATTGGATTCATAATGACTGAAAATTAAAAATGATCATGTTTCAGATGTTGGACCAGTTCGACCTGAGGGTCTCCCGCGCCACAAGCGCCGCAGGGGCGAGGCGGAGACAGTGGATTCAGACAAGACACTCTAGGCCGTGCAGAGAAACTTGGAGGGACTGACTCGCCAAATCCCTATGGCTGCCGTGGAGGACCTGCCAGAAGCCATCCAGAGATGGGTGGTAGGAGTGCCCCGAGACTGGGTTAGATTATTCCGCCGAGTTGCCACCGCAGTCACGTTCTATAGGAACACGACTTCTAGGCAGGGACCTCAGGAGTAGACAGATATTATGTATTAGATGACTGTATATTATTTTTTGATACTGAACATGATGCGGGCATAAGCCCAAGTTTTGTACGACATTATGGATCCAAATTTTGTAAAGTTTTTGAACACTCCGATGATATATATATAGCGATATTTGATGTGATGTGATAAATGTATCAAATGTATGATGTTTTTGATGATTAAAAATTTTATTGTATGGAATGATTAATATGCCAATCCAATGCTTGATTAGCTAATGAGTTAGCAAACCAATTTTCAGCTCGAGTAATATGAATGAAAGTTAAAAATTGAAATGACCTTTGTAATAAACGTACCCTCAAGAACAATCGTAATAAAAATGGATCTCGTACCCGATAAGTGTTGTTCAACTGTGACACCACCAGCTGGGAGTCCAAGAAAACTACCAACAAATCAACACCCAAAGATATTGCCTCCGAGAGTAGATGAACGACTGCAGTGTATTCTTCTATATTATTGGAAGCAGGACCAATGCAGACCCCTCTTGATACTAACAGCTGACCGGATGGATAATGAAGCACCCAAGCCACGGAAGCTAAGTTCCAGGTGTGTCTACTAGCACCATCGGCAAAACCAAAATGACTCATGACATCCAACACAACCTGCCAAAGCAGATCAAAAAACATCACCAACTCATCAAAGATCGAAAATCAATCAGATATGTACAAAGCAAAAACTACTATATACAAAAGCAACATGCCAGGCCAAAGCCTAGGCATAATACTTCTTCAAATAGAGCCCATTTCGGGGCTCCGGCAACTCGTTCCCTTCGAAATCAACCAAGGTATAAGCTCCTTTCTTAAGGACTTTTTTAACGATATAGGGGCCATACCACATAGACTTAAACTTTCCTGCCCCCAGGGCATCCTTTTCTTGGGCATAGACCAAAACAAGGTCACCTTCCGAAAAGACCCTAGGCTTGACCGCCTTATCGTACTGAAATTTTACTCGGTTTTTATGCGCTTCATTCATCGTGGCAGCATCTCGACGCTGCTCATCGAGATGTTCTAGATGAAGAAGCCGTTCTGCCAGACTAGAAGTGTCAGGAAGAAGTTCAACAGCTAATTTAAGAGAAGGAATCTCGCATTCAATAGGAAATACGGATTCCACCCCGTGCACTAGCTGAAACGGAGTAAAGCCAGTTGCAGTTTTCATTGACGTCCTGTATGCCCAAAGTGCAGGATATAGCATAATATGCCAGTTGGATCTAGCTTTATCAATTGTCCTTTGAAGAATTTTCTTCAAGGATTTATTCACGGCTTCCACTTGCCCATTGGCTTGAGGATAATATGGAGATGAATGCTCCTGCCGAAAACCCAATTTGAGAGCCAACTCAGCCATCATACTATTCTGAAAATGACTGCCATGATCAGTGACAATCTCTCTAGGAATACCAAAACGAGCAATAACTTGGTTGAAAAGGAAAAGAGTTGCAGTCTCACCATCATTCCCAAAAGTAGGCATAGCCTCGACCCACTTCGTAAAGTAGTCTACTGCTACAATAATGTACTTGTGACCTTTAGCCGAAGGCGGGTTACAAGTAGTATAATCAATACCCCACTTTGTAAAGGGACCGACAGTAATGACTGGAAAAAGCGGAGCTGGATGAGCGCACATTTTTCGAGTATAGACCTGACACGGATGACACTTTTTGACCGATTCAATACAATCTTTGAAAATCGAGGGCCAAAAGTATCCAGCACGCAAAATCTTTTGGGCTGTAGCAAGCCTAGATAAATGACCCCCACAAGCTCCACTGTGAGAATCATTGAGCACAGCCTCAGCTTCTTCGAGAGTTAAGCAGCGTCTTAGGATTGAATCAACCCCTCGACGATATAAAGCATCACCAATAATCAAATAATTCTTGGCCAAGTGACGCAGCTTACGACGCTCATCTTTCGAAAAAGTAGAGGGAAACTTCGCAGTCTGGAGATACACAATGATATCCCCGTACCAAGGATCCTGTGGAGAGATAAGAAACAAGTGTTCGTCTGGAAAGGACTCATCATAGATCATCTCCTCTTCACAGGGCAACTCGGAGATCAATTCCGCAAAACTAATGACTTCTTGGATTTGGAAGACATAAACTCAAGATCAAATTCCTGTAAAATCACAATCCATCTATTATATTTGCCCCCAATCACTCGCCTGCTGAGGACAAACTGAAATGGATTGGCAGCTGCCAAGACATAAGTTTTGCGAAGAATAATGTAATGCTGGAGTCGCTGCACAGCATGAACTGCTGCTAAGGCTAATTTTTCTATCGGAGTGTATCGAAGTTCAGGTCCTACCAGTCCTCGACTAAGGTAGTAAATAACATGCTCTGCAAGAGCATCATCCTCCTGAACCAGAACCATACCTATGGTAGATTCTGTTGCTGCCAGATACAAAAGAAAATCTCTGCTATAATTAGGTGGACTCAGTAAAGGAGCAGAGGTCAATGCCTTTTTCAAAGCATCGAATGAACGTTGAGCGTAGTCGTCCCAAAGAAAAGGAACTCCTTTCTTCAACAGTCTCATATATCCCTTTGTAATTTCAGCATAATTGACGATAAACCTCCGAAGAAAATTAGACTTTCCTTGAAGACTTTGAAGCTGACGGATGGAAGACGAGGGAGGCAACCGAAGTATTGCCTCAACCTTGAAGGGATCTACCCTTATCCCTTCCCTAGACACAATGAATCCCAATAGCCGACCGGATGTAACCGCGAAAACGCACTTGTTCGGATTCAATCGAATTTTATAAAAACGACATCTTTCAAATATTTGCCGAAGGTGACCAGGATGATCCATCCTCTTTCGAGAATGAGCAGCTAAATCATCTAAGTATGCCTCGATAATCTTTTTGATGTCGTGGAAGGCGTAAGACATGGCCCGCTGAAAGGTAGCCCCAACATTTTTAAGACCAAAAGGCATCTTCTTATATGCAAACGTACCCCAGGGACAAATAAAGGCAGTCTTATGTTGATCTTCAGGACGGATAGTAATTTGATTATATCCGGAGAAACCGTCCATGAAGGAGAAAATCTCATTACCGGCACACTTGTCAATGATCTGATCGATAAATGGTGTGGGGTAATTATCTTTAGGACACGCTTTATTTAGGTCTCTGAAATCGATGCACACTCGAATCGTTCCTTGCTTTTTATCTACGGGAATGGGGTTTGAAACCCATTCAGTCAGAGGAACAGGGAAAATGAATCCCGCCTTAAGCAGCTTTTCAACTTCAGCTTTGATAGCTGCTGCCTTCCTAGGATTGACCGGACGAAGTTTTTGCCTCACCGGCTTAGCGTTTTCATACGTCTTGATCTCATGCCGGACAATAGATGGGTCTATTCCAGGCATTTCTTCATAAGACCAAGCGAATACATCCCTATACTCTTTAAAGAGCTCGGTGTAAATTTGAACCTCTTCACGGGAACATTCAGCTCCGATGAAGACATTCTCGATAATATTGGGATCCCTGGAAATGTTCACCGGGATAGTAGGAGAGATCACAACCATGTTCCCTTCAGCATAAACCTGTGTTGGTGCTAAAGGGTTCAAGACTGGGTGAACAGGACCAGGAGACGGAGGACTTGGAAAACTAGTTTCAACTTCGCTTAAATCAGGTAAGAAGTAAGACCGATGATGAAAATCATCCCATGGTCTATCTATACCAGTCATGGCTTTCAGGATGGCCTCTTCAGATGGAAGAGTGGTATCAAGACAATCCTGGGCAGAAGAAGAACTAAGTGTCCAAGCTGGAGCCACATCACCATCCAACTCTTCTGGTGAAAGAGGAGCTGGGATGGTTTCTGCAGAGTCAACAATAGACTGATACGCAATCTCAGCTGCAGAAATTGGAAATGCCATTCCACCCACTTGACCTTCCGCTAATGTGGCAGTAGGGGAAGGTAAGGTCCAAGGGTCCGAAAAATAATGAGTTCTGAAGAACTCTCTTCGAAGGGGAGCCTTGGAGGATGAAATAGCATTAATATGCACCGTAGGAGGAGGAAGATCGAAAGTACCCATCAAGGAAGAATACATTCCAACTCCTAAATTCTCAATAGGCGCCGTAGTATTATCCAACTTAGGAACAGATGAGTCAGAAGACGCATTCGGGTCTATCTGAGGACAGTCCAGTTGATCCACTGTAACAATCCTCCCTTCGTGGGGGAAACATACAATTCGAAATAATGAGGATGCAATGGCATCCATCTCATAAATCCAATTCCTCCCCAACAGAAGGTTGTAGTCCAAGGTTGCATCGACTACCTCAACCTCTATGTTAACAGTTTTTCCCCCAACACAGATGGGCAAAGCTGGGACAATACCATGGGGTCTATGAGAATGACCATCGAACGTAGTAAGAACAGTGCTAGATGGAACAGCTTTGGGAGATCCAAGTGTCTTCCAGCATGCGAGAGACATCACGCATGTGGAAGCACCCTCATCAACAACCGTTCGAAAGATATTGCACTTCCGATACGATGATTTAATATGGAAAGCCATGTGATGAGGAAGTCTCTTCTTAAAATTATTCATATCAAAATTAATCAGAAGAGAATTTTTCGGATCAATAGCCCCAATGGCAGTGAGCAAAGCACTGCGCTGAGCCGGACAAGACTGGAGTACCTCTAAAGCCGACATAGCACAAGGACTCTGCGCCAGATCTTCCACAATCGAGTAGTTCTGGGCAGCCCTAGCATTTGGATTAATCGTTGATCGCTTAGAAGATGCTTTGGGCATCCGAGGCATAGACTCAACAGTAGGCTTCGTAATGTGAAGCGGCTCAGTAGCATCAGGAACTTCCTTAGCTTTCAAAGACTCTTCTCCGCCATAATCACGGGATCTCGTAGCGATATCCGCGTGAGCACTCATCATAAAAATGTTCGATGGAATTTCCCCTTCCTGGGTGCCCCTAGAGGAAGCCCCAGGATTTTGGTTCGCGCCAACAACTAATTGCTGCCCTTGGGGAAAAGGGTTTGTTAACACAACCTGGGAACTAGAAGAACCCTGCTGAGCTAACAAGCACTGAGCATCCTGAATTTTAGGGCAAAGGTGTGTGAGATGGTCTCCAGCACACAGCTTGCATGGAAACTTCACTTTCTTCTTCTCCTTTTGACCCTCACCAACACGCTCATTGGTTTTATTTGCATTACCCTTCCCGTTCTTGCCCTTCTTCTTGTTATTTCGTCCCTTCTTCTTCCCATCGGATTGTTGATTTCCTTTGGGATCAGAAGCTTGGACAACATTTATGGACAAAGACTGGGAAGGTGATGAATCAGCAGGCACAGCCTGACCAGAAGGAGAAGATTGTAAAGACAACTGCTGCAGTTGAGAAAGCAGGCTGGCTGCACCACTATTGACTGATCCGACAAGCCCATCACCATGCGGACCAGGTTTAGTTTTCGACAAATCTAATTTGGAGCGAGGAGCATTGGGCAAATATTTATAAAGGACCCCAGACTGAGAATAGATCAGTTCTAGCTGCTGGGCCCTAAAAATGGCCTGCTCCTCGGAAAATACCCCAGATAGGGATACATCTTTCGAAATATCTGACTGCAGAGATTTCAAAAACCATTCGAGAAGGAATTCTCCTGGAATATGAGCTTTAATAAGCCTCTTCCTTCTCCTCCATTCCTGAATGTGATCAGAAATGTGAGTTGCCTCATCCTACTTAAAATTAGCCAGGAGTTCCGTCCCAGCCTCATATCTGACAGGCAACTGAAAATGGTTTAGAAATGTGACAAACAGTTCTCCAAATGTGGCAAAACTGCCCCCAATGAGCTCGATATACCATTTGGCAACATTTCCAATTAGGGTGCGTTGAAATAATCTCAACCTAATTGAATCATCGATCAGGGCGTTTGAAGAGCACCATAAGTGGAAAGTGGTGATGTGGTCAGTCGGATCCTCCCCATTCTTACCTTCAAATTTTGGAATATCTGAAGGAAGTTTGGTCAGGACCGGAGGCCACCCCGGACTATAACGAATCGGATCATTAGTCAACTTCGACAGATCTGGCAAGTTTAACGTTGCCAGAAAAGGTAAGCGAGGCAGAGCCTGAGGATTCCATCCTTGATGGGATGGATTCCCAACATTCTGAAAAGAATAGCCTAGATTTGATAAGGCACCAGGTTGCTAGAAAGGACTCGTAGAAAAAGGAGAAGAACCTCCTCCCAACGCAGAGTTACCAAAGCCCAGACCAGTTCCCCCCGCTGAAGTATTGAATGAAGAGGAGAGCCCCTGATAGGGGTTCCAGGCATTAGAAAGAGGAGAAAAGGTCTGGTAAGCACTCAACGAAGGGAAAGAAGCATTCCCTTGATGACCTGCGTAAAACTGATTCCCTGCCCCCGCTGTAGTAAACACAGGATTCCACCCTGTAAAAGTAGTCGAACTTTGCCCCCCAGACCAAGGGTTGAAACTCTGAGTCTGGGACGTAAATGGAAACGACCCTAAAGAATGATTGGAACTAGGAATGTGTCCAGTTCCGAAGGGGAACCCTTGAAACGAAGCCGATCCACTAGCCATGTTGGACATGGGCGTAGATCCTGCTGAAGCAGCGGAAAAGGAAAAAGAGGGATTCCCACTAGAGGGCATCCCTGAACAGAAGGGACCAGAATGAGAAGCATGTGCTTGGGTGAAACCAGAGCCAAAGACAGCAGCACTAGAAGCAATCGAAGATGAAGCAATAGTGCCCCCTGCTTCAACAGAAGCAGGAGTCTGAATGCCTGCAGCACTCACAGCAGAAGTCGCGTTCCCAGTCGTGGCCATCGAAAGGTAAGAATGATACGGAAGATCTTCCGGTCTCTCCGACTCAGGTCCGATGTATTGAACAACGAACGGATAATCAGGAGGAAGAGGAGATGGACCTGACGTAGGAGGTTCAGGTACGTCTTCGATTTGAAAATCTTCTTCCCGAGGAAACAAAACTCGCGAGGTGAGCGGAACGCTCCTCTCGGAACCGACACCAGAATCAGCTATGAAACCTTCAGACCTTTGTGGAGGATCTCTCTCCACTGCGTCAGATGCCACAGGGTGGTAACCACCTGCTAAATCACTCCTACGCCTTCTCGAAGAAGGCTTTGGACTCTCGGGAGATAACCCCCGGATTCTCCTCGATCGACGAGGCGCTTGATCAGCCACTTTTATAGATTTTAAATTAGACTCAAAAAGTGAAAAGCTAGGCAAGCTAGGAGCAAAGAGCACTCACTAAAATAAAAATCCCTGAGATGCAATCAAGCAAACAGCCTCCAAGTATTTCCGCTCCGGGTGATGAGGACCGAACACCAAAATACAGGAAAGCGAAATATAGGACCTCCCGAAAGCAGTCTGGGATGATTAGGGCCCAGAACAACTAGCGAAGGTATCAGAAACAGTTACGCCGACCTCCTAACGACAGCCTTTGCCGGCTCAAGCACCCAAGCTTCGCAAGGGCACCCCCCGGAAGTACTGCTGAAAGTGATGCGACGTCTGCCTCAGGTACCACGGGTATTCCCCCCCGCAGTCACCTGTGTGGAACCTAGGAGTGGTAACTATGGGCACCAATCCGTATCAGAAGCCGGGCGGAACGGTCTTGAGGTCAGATTCAGCTAATCAGAGAGGGGGTATCCCTCTTCTCAGCCTTCACTTCCCCTCGCGCTTGACTCTCCGGAGGAGAGCTTTCCCGGTCCACCTAACGGAGTTGGATTTCGCTCAATTAATCAACTTCTATGTTTTGTTTGAGCGACCTTGGAGAGTTAACTCTCCACTCACCTATTCCAAGGCCCTACAACCTAGCTAGTTGGTGTATGACACTTAGAAAACTTGCTAGTTGATTTTAAATTAAATCGCTTATTTTAATGGGCTGTTATGTTAAGTCACAAGGATATGGAGATGAAACTTATGGTGTTTTGACGCAAAAGAAATTAATAAAAACCTAACTACATGCAAATGCAGTTATTGTCTTTCGATGAAAAGCAATCTCTATACAGGTTCTACGAGACTAAAAATTGTATTTTTTCTTTTCAAATAGCAAACTCACACTCACAAAAACTATGAAACTGACTAAATGCTGAAATGCACCTAATGCAAATCACTACAAGCATGCAAATCCTAAGATGCAAAAATCTCCTAAAGCAAAGTGAAATTTCCCTAAAAGTCCTTCAGTTTTAACTCTTCTTTGGTTGTCCAGAAAGCTAGTTCTCGAAATCAAGAACTCTTAAAATGAAGACACCAAAACACTTAAAAACAAGAAGAAGAAATCAATGACAACTCCTCCTCAAAATCAAGCCAAAAACTAAAAGCAAGAAACCTCACAAAAGCTTCAAAAGTTATAGCAAACGAAAATGAAAATGCAAAAACAAAAGCAAATAACAAGTGAAAATGTTTTTTAAGCCTTTGAAATGAAAAAACAAAAAGCAAAGCAAATGTTTTTTGAGCTTTTTAGTTTTATAAAGAAAGAGCTCGAAAAGACCAAGCACAACTATCAAAATCCAAACCAAACAAGACCGAATTTCAAGCACAAACTTCAACAATGCTCCCAAACCTTATAAGGCTAACTCGTAGCAAGATCAATAAGAGCAAAAGAAGACAAGAAAACTCAGCCACTCAGCCTAGAAAAATAGTGCAAACTCGTCGCAAACAAAAACTTCGAAGAAGCAAGAAAAACTCTTCAAAAAGTTGCAACAAGACCTAGCCTATTGAACTCAAGAAAACCAATCAAGAAATGAGCAAAAATCGTAATGCGAAGCACAACACAAAGGTAGGAAAGAGTAAATGAGTAGGAGCTCTCTGTTCTGATAAAGCAGAACAACCAAGAATGCTCAGAAAGCAATCTTGGTACTCAAACCAGAAGTGCCAGCACCAGACACAACACTTTGCCAAAAAGACTAGTTTTCAATCAAACGAAAGAGAGAAAAGACAAGAAACCACTTCCTTCACAATCCAGAGAGTACAAAGACACTGTAGAAACAGGTCTCCACAACCAGAAAGGACCAAAAACTCAAGAAACCCAAAAATTCAAAATCTGCCTAGGTATACGCTACTTCACAGTTTAGCAACAAGCGTGCATACGCGAATGTGATAAAGGAAACTCGCGTATACGCGGGTCCCTTTAGACAAACTTGCGTGTATACGCGACTGTGTGCAGATAAAAGCGCGTATATAAAGGTAAATAATGAAAAAAACAAAAAGGGCAAGCTTGGATAAGAAACCAGGACTTCAGACTGACCGAGAAAATGTAATCTGGACTGCAAATGAAAGTTAAAACTGTCGACAACCTATCAAACAGCTGAAACCACCCAACAGGAGAATCACAAGAATGTGATCCCCAGCGGATTCGCCAGTTCTGTTTCGGGGAATATCACCCTAGAGGTTCGTTGGGTTACAACCTCCACAGAGCAGGGGCATGCTACTTAAGAAGGACTCACACAACCATGCATGTTCATAAAAAACTAAATAGAGTAGATCGAGGAAGTTACCCGTAGGTCCTACAGTTGAAGCAGATCCCGCAGGGTCCAAACCCCCAGCAACCGTCCTTCCTTCTTAACCTGAAAGACAAGAAGAAACAAGCACGAAGAACTGGTTGTACATCATATATCTACTCTAAATGTTAGTGAAATTCATATAAAACATCAGATAAATCATAATGAATGCTTAAATAACAGTTTTCTCATATATGCAAGCAAACACTAACACGTATATTTCAGGAACAAGATGGTACTTCTGTATTATAAATAGCATTTACAAAAGTAACGAGTGGAGATATCACCTGAATCCTTCCACGATCTTCGAGCAGACCGTCGCTCGGATCCGTCCCGCCCTTGCCTCGCTAAGACTCCTTCCAAACTGGTGCATACGAGATGACATATAGGGAGATGAGCATCTCAAGGAAACAAGGGTTTCCTGTAATGAACTGGGAAAGTGCAGGAGGCACGGGGAATCAGACTTGGATAGGGAATACCAATAGAGTATAATATCAATAAATTCTCTCTCTCCCTTAGGCCATGCACATGAGGGGTTTTTATACTCCCTCCAAGTAGTTTCAACAGTTGGAAACAGTTGGCCACGTGCTGGGGTGGTTGAACTACCTGAGTAACCATCAACCTAGCCCGAAAATAGGGAATTTTTATATATTTTTTCATAATTTTAATGGCATACGCGGAAAAGTGCAGCTGGACTCGCGTATACACGCGGAAAAGTACGGGCATAGTCGCGTATGGGGATTTTTACACTGTTTTTAAGTGAATTTGTCCAAGTCTGTAGGAATGGGTGCCCAAAACCATCAAAGCAATCATGAATCATATGAAGGTGAGAAATGATGCTATAACATTAAGCCAAATAAAGCCTTTTCCTAAAGTCCCTAAAGGAAAATTGCGGCTCTAGTGGTGGGGTCGAATTGGCCTTAGGTGGTAGCGTAGAAGAGGCACGAAAAGGACAACGTGGGATTGGCTAGAGGAAGGCAACACATGATTGGCCAAGGAGAGGCAACGTAGACCAAGGTGGGACCCAAGGCATACGTTGGGACTCAATGGACAAAAGGAAGAAGGGAAGGCTCATTTTGGCATTCATTCATTCATCTTATTTCTCTTGGTCATTTTGATTGAAGCACACGCTTGAGCCGGAGAGCCAAGTCTGTAGTGTTGTTTAGCACATGAGATCCTCAAGCGAAGATCTCAACCCTTACCTCGGGGGACTTCGAGTGCCCGCTCAGGAGAGGAGTTCTGCATTTTGGTGAGGGATTTACACAGCAACAGCAACAGGAAGAACGTAGTTCCTTCAGGATTGCGTAGAGGTAGAGTAGACTCCGCAGTGATTGCGCAATTCAGTTCGGTGTGGGTGCCGACAGTCTGGAGAGCAATGGAGTTTCAGAAGGGGATTTGGAGGGGAGGTTAGCCACCTCTTACCAAGGATTTTGGTAGCTCTCCAGAGGTATTTTCCAGCATATCCATCTAGAGGTTCGATTTACCCAGCAGTGCAGTGAGCCAAGCCCAAGAGGGCCAAATTCCGAAGTCAAGCTTTGGGCGAATCCTTTCAAGGTTTTTCTGGGTTTATTGAGGAGAAGCCAAGATTAATTCGACAGAATCTTCTGGGCAAGTTTGAGGCTTCAAACAAAGATCCTAACGCATCCAACAGCTAGAGGAGCTAGAGGAAATTGGACCGAAATTCCGGGGTCAACATCTGGCCAATTCCTTCGCGGGTTTTTGTGGGTTTGGTGTTAAATGCCCGGAAATTTCTAAGTAGAGGAAGTAGCCCAACCAATGTCCGAAGTCAACCCGCATTGGGTTTTTCTAGGGACATTCATCCAAAATTAACGGTGTCCTATGTGTATACTTTTCATTGCTCAGTTTCCTTGTTTCAGAATCATAAGTAATTAAGTGTAGGCTGCTTCAATAATTTGCTTCAATATTTCATGAAGAAATCTGAAATAATTATGTAATGTAATTTAGAAATAGGAATATTGTGTTATTGTGAAATAACCACTATATTCAGTGCTAAACAGTAGTATTGGGCAATAACACCTTGCTCCAAGGAGGAGGAAGGATGGATCAACACCCAATGATGAGGAGCATGCACCCTTGTTTATTTCAAGGGGTTTCTATTCATGAGAAGAAGACTGAACTATGCAGCAAAGGGAGGGACACATCAGTCCACTCATTCATACAGTCTACTTTAGATCTTGATGTCTCTTTACATGGAGGCATTCCACCAGGGAGACCCCCTGATTGGAAGAAGAATAAAGTGTTCTCTCAACTATGTGTAGCAGTGACATATTTGGCTAAGGAAGGAGCTTTGAGGGGAGCTACCACAGCGCTGAGATCTATTGATGGATTCCAAGGAGAGCTAAGCAATTTTATGAAATTGGCTTTGCTATCTTCCACTCATCTATTTGCGCTGGAAAAGAAGAATTCAGAAATCTATGATGACATTAGCATGATGTCAAATGGCCACTCCATAGCCTTGGGGCAACAGATGATATCTCTACATACAAAGAAGATTTTTGAAGATGGCAAGAGGGTACCAACACTCTTGTATGCATGGGCCAAACTATGCAAGTTTTGGACGAAAGAGACCTTTCAAAAGGAGGTTGACTTCCATGAACTTCAATCTTGTCTTGAGCAAGATCAGCTATAAGAGAGGCAGCAAAGATGGAGCTACAATACTCCAACATGTGACTTTGGCATTGAGCATGTCAAAGAGGAGAATGATGATGTGACAACTACTTCATTTCATAATTTTAAAGCGCTGTCATTGTTGGGAAGCCTAAATCCATATTGGGAGTCCCAACTCTTGGTAGAATATTCCAAGAACCTCTTCACATGTAAGGTTCTTGATGGGCAAATGGAAGATAGGAGGTATAGAGTGGTTGATGGAGTCATTTACTTTCATGATCAGATCTATTTGACTAAAGAATCAAGACTCAAAGAGAAACTACTATGTGCCGCCTATGAGATCTTGCTTTCTACCCCCACTGTTTTCATTAGAACACACCATATTATCTTGAATGGATTCATGTGGGAAGGCTTTGAAGAAGGTTTATATCAGCATTACCAAAGATGCATGTACCATATGGAGATGGAGCAACAACATAACTCTATGGAAGAGTTAATTCAACCCCCACTTTCTCTTTTTGAGGAAGGAGATAGATCTATGCACTACACCATTTGTGTGAGGAGGACTATTGGTGAAGAGCATACTTATGTAAATCATATTTCATTTTCTGATTGTATGCATTCTTTTACTATGTATATGCAGGCCATGAATCCTAAGAGTGCTATACCTTATAAACTTCATGGCCAACATCTAATTATGGCCACTCCCTTGGTGAACAAAGGGAGATTTTGCAGCATGATGGGTGCTTCCCTAAGGCACCAAATATATCTCCCACTTTCAGCCATGGTGAGATGATATGGGCAACAAGTAAGTGGTGGGAAAACCACTTACCACATCTAGATCTGATGCAGTCAGGAGATCTACTGCGCTGGTTCCACTACTGCGCTGGTTCCACTTGTGGGACTATGATCCACCTCCATCATTGTGTTTAATTATGTATGTATTGCTGATTTTGATCCCACATAATGATGATGCTCTGATCTTTGTTGGGAGCATGATAGGAGGGATGACACATTGGTTGGGTGTGTCCATGGGAAATGAAACTTCCCATATTTATTCATATTTCAAGAGGAGGATGAGACATTATATGGCTGCTACACTCTATCTTTTGTTTCTCTATGCAAAAGGCCATATGTGTGACTTATGTCTTTGGGAGAAGCCTCTCACATGGAAGAATTTGTGGCAAGACATGTGTTGCTTGAATCATATTCAGCTAACACCTCTTATCCTCTACTATTCTCAAGCTTTGGAGAAGCTTATGGCAGCAAGAAGGTGGTTGGGTGGCCACTTATTGTACTATGCTTTGAGGCAGCGAAGAGAAGGACAACGCTGGTCTCAATGGAGGGACTATTGTCACCATCCAATATATCATATGACACTTAGTCCATGTTTCTTTTGGAGCACATATGGTGATGATACTTTATTCACTATATGCATGGACGATTGGGCAAAGAGGCTCCCTAGAATCAATGGAGGGAATCATGAGGTTCCAAGTCTCTTTTGGCTTCATGAGGACTATATTGTTGCAACCCAAGATCAACAGCTCCAAATCTATCATAAATGGAGGGAGAGACAGCATAAGTTGAACAATCTTACCTCTCATTTCCAGCCATGCAACCCCTATACATTGCATAAGGAGGGGATTGGTGACTATTTCTATGAGCTACCAAGGATGGCTCACTTTGTTTGGATGATAGCATGGAGATTGGAGTTTCTCATGGGGGTTGAAGCATAATGCCACCATCTTTCATGCCTTGAGAAGGCCAATGGACAACATATGATTCTTCCTATGTATCTCCCACTTCTTCATGATGACAACTATTTGGTTTATTCTCCAAAGGCAATCTTGTATTCTTGGGAGGAGACAATTCCATTGGAGATTTTGCAAAGTCCTTGTAAGTTGCTTGAGGACAAGCAACATTTTGGAGGGGAGGACTGTAATGTTCCTAATTAGTCCTAAGCTAATTGGAATATCCACTTTTGTTTTTATTTCTTTGCTTAAAGAATAAATGTGTAAAGGAGGTTCATCAAACTCCTAATAAAGAATAAATCAAGGCCAAATGTGAAAAAGGCTAAATCTTGGCTATGTAAGCAAAGCACCTTTAGGTGTGAAAGGGGCTGGATACTTTAACTGGGTCAACCTTGACCAAATCTACAGTGCTGTCCTGGAGGAGTGGCCATCAATGTGGCATAGCGCAGTTCTAGAAGGAGATGGATTGTGTGAAAGAGAAGATTTCACTGAAGGTGGTTTAGGGTTTACAAGCTCTTAATCCATATAAGGAAGGGGATGGCAGCATGGAGAGGTTGTTGAAGATATGATATTTTGATATATTGTCTGTTTTGACCATATAGCTTTCTTTCACTGTTTAGCCTAGATTGCAAATGCTGTTAGCATTGGGATCTCCTGTTTAGGAATTCCACCTCTTCCCATTGAGTAGCTCTTGGGAGAGTCTTGTATTGCATAGTCCACTATCTGGCTTGAGGCCAAGCTTCTCCTTTCAACTACAACTCAGATCCTGTTGAGGGTTTGGTTGTCTTTGCAAGTTGTAGCAAGTGAAAGCTAGATTTATTCAGATCTAAACATTTTAGTGCCTTTTTCAGTGGAGGGGTCTTTCGCTCTATTGGGGGAAGTGTGTTGGAGTGATTGGGCATCATTTTCTGATCTTGGCATGTGGCCAACTATTATCTATACCCTACAGCGTAGTTTCTCTTCCAGTACTACGTTATTTGCAAGTGTAAAGTTGCAGGGAGTTTGGGTGCACCATTTGGAGAGCTAGTTTCTGGGTGTTGGGGATCTGCCCTTCACTTTGAGATCCATTGGTGGAGATCTATGCATTGCATATTTCAGATCTGATCTGCATACTTTTGAATATTTCTGCAGATCTGCATTCTTAGATCTCAGATCTACTGCTTATACTTGGTGTAATGCTCAAAACCCCAAGGGGATCTGAAAGAGGAGCCTTTCTAATGCATGGATCTGTTATGGATCTGATCTTTTATGCACAGGTCTGCTCTAGATCTGACATGTAATCAACAACAGTTTGCAGCCTAATAAAATAACGCTGTCAAGGCAGTTTCAGTCCATATATGTGGTTGCAACACCTCTTTTGAGGGGATTTCTTTTGTTTATGTCTTGTATTTCCAGGTATGCATCTTATGGGCCTCATTATACATCTATATTGCTATTGTAAATACTATTGAAGTGCAATTTTATTGGCCTCCTGCTTTGCTTTAGATGAACTGCGTTATTTTAATGCATCACTGTTTAGTATTGCTGCATGTTTCCCATTTGGGATATTACAGTGGTATCAGAGCTTATGAATTATATTTTGATATGTTTTCTTAGACCTTTGCTCCCTTCAGCTGTTTAGCTAAGATTGCTGGTGCTATTTAGCACTAAGGTATTCCTGTTTAGGAATTCCATCTCTTCCCTTTGAGTAGTTCTTGGGAGAGACCTGATCTATCATTCCACACATCCGACATTGGTGCCAAGCTTCAGTCTTCAGTTTCAGCGCAGTTTCTGCAGGAGGTTGTGTTGAGTTAAGGGTGTTGCAGTGGAGGGTTGAGAAACCCACTTTCTGAGTTGGTTTTGCATAGGAGGAAGGATTCTTTCTATTGGGAGATTAGTTTGGAGAGTTCTTGGGCGGATTTCAGATCTTTGGCAGCAGACCAACATATTTCCATCACCTACAACGTTATTCCAGTCTGGAATTGCGTTATTTTTGGAGGGCAATTTTTGCAGTGGATCTTGTGGCTCTTTTTGAGAGTTTTCTTGTGATTGGATGGTTGATCTTTCCATGGGGGAAGACCTTTGATCAGAGCTGCATCAGATCTACATTCTTTCAGCCTTCTATACTCATGTGCTTTAGTTTGCAGTGATTATTCAGTCTTAGTGCTGAAGATCACCATTTGTATTTGGGTGTATTCATAGAAATCCTTCCCGGGTTTTCTAGATTTTGTAATAAGGAGACTAGATCTCAGTTCTTGAGCCATATTGTTTAATATAATATCAGATCTATTTGTCTTTGCTATTTATGTGTACAAACCCTCATTAGACTGCGCTGTCTCTTTATGCAAAAATTTCATGTTGCAGTAGTTTTGGGGTTTTAGCCTTTTCTAGCTATCCTAGGTGTGGGAGGTCTGTTTACCTTACCTAGTTTGATTTGTTTCTGATCTCCTCTTGGATTTAGATGGTATTTTGTCAGATCTAGGGGATCCAAGTGTTAATTTCATTTTCTGTAGCATATATTTCTGAAAAATGCGTTTTTTATGCAAGCATTGCTGAGCAGTCCCATGGAGATCCTTTCTTCCTTCATTTTATATATTCCAACCACTGTAATATCCAAAAATCGGAATGCAGCAATACATGAACACAAAACTGGAATAGAAAATGAGAAATAACTCATAAAATGTGTGTAGAATACATAGCCATCAATTACATGTACAACAACAAGAAATATGTTCCACTATTTCATCCCAAAGTGGGGAAATGCAGCAATATGTGCCCCAAAAACGTTATTTTCAGGGAATTACACTATAACTGTGAGAAATAACTCAGGGATCCCTTTGCTTATGTATTATGGGACTCACATCCAGAAGGGGATAAAAAACAAATCCCTTTTGATGTGTTAAATAGATCTCCTGGTCCTAATATGGCTTAAAAATGCCCAAATCCCATGACTTGATCTATGCAGAGTTTTCTGAAGTATGCACAGCGTAATTTTATGAGGGTTTATGATACAATATGATAGAAATGACAGATTTGGAGTTAATTACATCAATACATGGAGAAAAATGGAGATCTAGCTCCTTTTACACCTTATAAAGATGACCCGGCAAGGGTTTCATGAAAGCTCAAGTACAAAATACTAGATCTGCAGATCTGGATCTGAAATAACGCAGTCTACTGAAGTTATGCTTACATACAGCTGAATAATACAATAAATGAAGGAGGATCCTTCTTACAAGCTTTCCGGGAGAAGGGTTGGCCCTTTCCCTAAGAAACAAGCTCAAGATTGAGGGACTTGACCCTCACACTGCAACACTGCAAGAAATGACGCAGTTCCTGCAAGGGACTGCGCTGTAGATGATGGGAGTACTTTGGCCAAGTGCCAAGATATGGAAATCTGCTCCAGAACCTTCCTTACTATTCTCCCAAGGGAATGGAGGCTCCCTCCTTTGAAAAATGAGTGCAAGAAACGGTGTTGTGAACCCCCACTGCAACACCCTGCAACACAACATTATACTGCTGCAGAAATAACGCTGTAGCTGAAGGAGGATGCTTGGCCTCAAGCCTAGATGTGGAGAAATTCAGTATAACTCCTTCAAGAGGCCTCTCAAGAAAGGAGAAGGAATTCCTAAACAAGAATGCCATGTGCTAAGCAGCACAACAATCTCAACTAAACAGTTGAAGAAAGCAAATTAGTCATGCAGACCAAAATCCAATATTCAATTCATAAGATGTCTTGCTATGGCTGCCTTGCCCTCCTTTTAAACATGTGTGAGCCTTCTTGCCTTGGGCCCCACTCATTAGGGTTTCCTTCACCAAGGAATCTTCCTCCTACTTGCATTGCGTTGTTTCCATGGATGATCTCTTCCTCTCATACCAGTGTTGTTGACTTGGTCAAACTTGACTTTGTCCACATGCATTTGACCCTGTTCACACCTGAGAGTGTAAAATCCAGCTAGCATTATGATCCCTTTTCACATTATGAGGGATTTTATTCTTATTTCTGAAATGTATGGGCCTCCTTACCCATTTATTCATCTCCTAAGTGAAATCAACAAAATTTAATATTCCAATTTGCTGCATGCAAATTTTGGAATATTACAATCCTCCCCTCCCAAATGTTGCTTGTCCTCAAGCAACTGCAAGGATAGAACTGAAGAGTCTCCCCTCCTACTGTAGCATCCACATATGATGAACTCCTCCAAGGAATGAGATGCTGTCTCATCAATGAATCTCCATATTGCCTCTCCCAAACAAAATAGCTATCATCATGAACTAATGGAGTACTCAAGAAGGCAATAAGGTGTTGTCCAGAGGTCCCCTTGAGGTATGGGATCTGAAATGTATTGGGAAACATCATTCCCATGTGGATCCTCCATCCCCAAGCAATTATCCATACAAAATGAGTCACCTCCCAATATGGCAACTCCTGAAAATGTTCCTCCACCTTTGGCTCCTACAAAGTAGGTGGGCTGAAAATCTGAACATGGTAGACATAGTAGCCTACCCCACGCTGTCCTCCTCTCCACTTATGATAAGTGTAGAGTGTCTGCTGATCTTGGGCTGCATTAATATTGCCCTCAAGTGGCAAAATGAAGACTAGATCTCCAAATATCTCCTCTCCAACGTTGTGAACCAAGCTGGCCCAAACCATACCATATATGATGAATAGGACTTGATCATCATATGGTATCCAATCAATCTTATGGCCCACCTCATAAACGAACAAATGTTTTACTGTAGTGGCCATATCCCCTCCCATGCTCCCATTAGAACATGTCATGCAACAAGTGTGGGAATCCTCTTCCCCAAAGGACACATCCAACCCATGTGTCTCTCTCCCAATCATGCTCCCAATAAAGCTAAGAACAATATCAACAAATGAAATCATGATTAGCATCAAAATGAGGGAAATACTGAAGGTTTCATGTGGTGTTGGAAAGTACCAACAGTTTCCCAAGTAGTCACAGTGTAGTTTTCCTAACTGTTGCTTCAGAAAATAGTATGGCAAGTTGTTTTTTGATACATGGATAATTATGTATGTCATGACATCTACTGATGAATAGTAAATGGCTGGGTACATCAACTGAACATACATGAAAGAATAAAACACTTGCCCAAGGCCATATAAAAGATGGTTGTCTCCATCATACAATTTGGCCTAATGTTGACCATGGAGCTCAATGAAAAGCTTGCCCTCTTGTGGAGCAATGCACTGAATAGAAATGGTAAGAGTATGCAAACACTGTGTTAGACAATCAATAAATGCAAAAACAAGATTTTGACCATGTACTGAAATTAAGATGATGATAGGATCCATAAATAAGCTCTCCATAGTGGTATGACATGCTCTCATGAAGAGAAATGAATCATATGCTGCATGGGGATCATCCTCCTTATCCTTGGAAATCCAAGCTAAGAAGATCATATCTCTGTAATAGATGTTTCCATCCACTACTTCATCATTCTCACCTCCTCCTTGCCCACCAAGTGCATCAAATGTGAAGTGATCCTGGGGACACTCCATCAATAAGTCCAAGCTCCAAAGTGAAATGCTGTTGGCCTATGAAAATAGGCTCCTGCCAACTCATAGCTCCATTCTTTGACATGCTCATCGTCAAAGACATCTCCCATAATGCTGCTACACATAAGAAGTTCCTCCCAAAGTGGAAGTACCTCTTGATCATCTAAGGAGTAGCCCCTTTGCACCATGCTAGTGCCATCTCCTACTCCTACAACATCATGCAAAGTGTGAGAGCAAATCTGCCCTTGCTCTCCCAAGAACAACCAAAGCAACAAAAGTTTTCGCTGCCTCCTCATACCTCCATCATACAAACCATGTGATGAAAACATAATGATTGATATGAAGAATGTCATATTAACACAATGCATCCATACTCCTTGCAGTGTTTCCTTGTGATTAAGGGGTTCATCCTTTCATGGGAGGAGACCTTTGAGGGGATCAACATCAGATTTATTATATTTCAGCCTTCTACACTCTTATTCTTCAGTTTGCAGTGTATCTTCAGCGATTGGGCTTTAGATCCCATCTTGTATAGAGTGTATTTTTGAAAACCCTTTTCGGGTTCTTGTAGGAGTTTGTATTGAGCTTAGATCTTTGAGCATATCTTTTGAGGCTTATAACAGTCTTCAATTTGGTTGGTTGTAGTAGGATTTTGGAGATCATTTAGATCTATAGGAATTTTCACTTGGTATCAGAGTGTTTGATGTTAAACAGGAAGATTAGATCTAGCAGTGAAGCGAAGGTCGAATTGCTGCAACAGCAGCAGATCGAATCCCCAAAGGGATTGCACAGTTCTAGCCAGAAGGGCTGAATTTTCGAGGTGGTCTCTCTCTGAGTGAGTCGACAGAGAGGTAAGACTTCTGGATCGAAATCTTGCCGAGGCAGAGGGAGCAGCATAGAGCGTTCACGCAAAGCCAGAGGGACGTAGTTTTTCTGCAAGCAGTTGGTTGGCAGAGAAGCGTTAGATGAAGAAGAAGAGCACATATTGAGTGAATTATTCCTCAGTGAGCTCCTTGTCAAGGAATTCAATTTTTTCTCATTTGTTGGGCAGCAGAGGAGCAGCTGAATTACCAGCTCCATCAGGGAGTGCGTAAGCCAACCTAGAAGCTACGCAGTAGGGAGAAAGAGGGAGCAGTTCGACAGTTTTTGGCTGAGATGGCAGCTCACGGTCTTAGATATCATGATCGGTTGGAGGGATCCTCCAACTACGTGATCTGGAAGGAAAGAATCAGATTCCTTCTGGACGAGTATGATCTCAAGGCGTTCATAGACAATGTGGTTGCTGTACCTACAAATCTGGATCAGAATAAAAAGTACAAGTCTGATATGACAAAGGCCAAGAGGCTAATCCTTGATGGTGTCATGGATCATATATTCTCTCATATAGCTGGCAAGGACACACCCAGGCAGATATGGGAGGCCTTGTCTCTGCTGTATGAAGGAACTTCCGAGCAGCGGAAGATGTACTTGGAGCAGAAGCTTTGGATGATCCAGATGCAGAAGGAGGAGCGCATTGTTCCATTCCTAACGAGACTTTAGGATATCCGTGATTAGTTGGTGGCCGTGGGATCTACTCCATCTGCTACAACTATGGTGAGAATGGCCCTTAACACAGTGACTGAGAAGTGGCAAGTTTTTGTCCAAAATATCTTGGGCAGGGCGACACTACCGAGTTGGTAGTCGATGTGGGTAGCTCTTCAGGAGGAGGAGTTGAGAAGAGATCGTGTCAAGTGTAAACTTGACGGTAGCAGCGGGAGCGGATCGAAGAAACTGAAGGAGGAGGAGAATGCAACCCTCGCATCAAAGGGGAAGTAAGGGCAACCGAGATGCAAGAAGGACGTCTCCAAGGTGAAGTGTTTCAGATTTGGCGAGATGGGCCACTATGCATCACAGTGTCCTTTGAAGGAAAATGACAAGTATGAGAAGCACGATCCAAAGGTTGCAACCGCGAAGATCGAGGAGGATGAGTATGCCATGAGTGCCCATGCATCTCCAGGAGGGATATGGGGTGACATGGAACTGTAGTTCACCTTGAACTTCAGTTGGGCAGGATCCTTGAGGAACCCACCTCATGGATCCTCACCTTGCTACGGGAGCCCATGATCAGTAGTAGCGGGATGGAGAAGTTTTCAGTGGGAGCCAAGGAATGATGGAGTGACAGATGTATTGGTTAGCAACGCCAAAATCTGAGTAGTGCAGAGCAGAGAGGCAATAATGCGTAGAGGCTTCAACAACGCAATTGCTTCAGAGGGTAGTGTGGGACTAGCAACAGTTAGATCGTTAGCACCGAGGTGCATCCATTGAACGCTTGTTCAATTTTTGGTTGGTTTCAGTTGCTTCTCTCAGCAATTGAGTTGCAGTACAGATTTAGTGTTAGTAGTGGCAGTGCTAGTAGGATAGTAGATGCAACACTTGTGAGGGAGCTGTAGTACGGATGTTGTGAAAATTTCTGAATGTGACACTTATGCAGAAATCTACTGTTAGATCTGGTTATGCTCCTCCTACTTAATTAAGTTATTAACTGAAAATTTCAGATTATATCGAAGCAAACATAATAGGCTTTCACCAATTCAGATCTAGAAAAAGTACATGCACACATAGACAAAGTGACCGTGATTTTCTGGACAAATAGTCCCCGGAAAAAACCAATGCGGGAAAACCTGTTTGCTGGCTGCTGGAGGGTTTTATTATTAAGAGTTTTCTGAATACAACAAATCTGGGTTCCAGATCTGGAAAACCCAATAGTGATAAAATAGATCTGCAACTCACCGACTGTTCTGATGCCAAAATAATGACTGATCCACACCCTCATACGGGATTTACAGAACTCAGCCAAAATTAGGCCCTAAAAACCCCAATGCTGCCCCTGAAGCCCCTGCGTCCCTCAGCGCTGGCCTGGAGAGGGTTGTGTTACCGCAGACTGGGTGACGCAGTCCTTACGCTGCCCCTTAGGGTCTTTGCGTAACCCATGAGGGTTTCCAGCTGAATCATGCTGCCCTGGGAGGGACTTCGCAGCACCTGCGTAGCTGAAGCTGCCTTTGCTGCTGCTTCTCCTGCTTCTCTGCGCGACCTCTCTGAGCTGATCTCTGTGTCTTGCTGATTCTAGACACTGGGATCAGATCATCCCCTTGGCCTAAATTCCCCTCTCTGCAACTGAAACACTTCTGAGTATTCTTAGCAAACCTTGCCCTAGAATCTCAGCTTAGCTTCAGTGTTCTGCCTCTATGTATCTTTACAAATGACCCCAAGGTTTCCTTTATACTTTTCTTGTTGACAAATCAACAACTATGATCAGATCTTGAATCAATGACTTAGATTAAAAGAAAGTTTGATCCGTGTGATTTAAGACAATTTCATCACATGTTTAATTAAATTCACTTTAATTATTTAAGTTCCCTAAGTTTTAACTTAGGAAATACATTAAAATAATTAATTAATTTAATATCTCCTAAACCAGATGAAATTTCCCAAATCAATTTCTGAGTCTTGTAGATCAAGTGTACTCTAGTCCCTCCACAAAATTTGGGAGCTAGAGCACAACTGATGCTACCCCAAATACACAAAATCTCAACACTCCCTCTTAGCATCAGGAGTGTGCTCTAGCAATACATCACACCATGTATTACAAGATTTTGGGCACTGGTTCTGTGCTGTTGATGCTCGGCCTGCTGCCACTCAACTCTGCACTGCTGCTGCCATTCTGTACTGCAGCCCATGACTCTTCTACTGTCACTGCAACATCTGTACTGCAACTCCCTCACAATTTGCTGCATCTGTGCTGCTTATAGCACTGCCACTGCTGATTCGCTGCACTGCAACTTCAGTTGTTGAGAGAAACAATCGAATCTCCTGCCCAATCTTTGACAGACAAGTAAGTTGGGCTGCATCCTCATCACTGAAGCTCCATAGGCTGCTGATCTGTGCTAGCATTTGAAGGATGATGCACAACAACTCTGCACTGCGTAAGAAGACTCCCTCTGCACTGCTGAAGTCACATCAGCCCCTTGTGTTGAAATCCCTCACGCTGCTGCTGTGCTGCGCTGTCCTCCTGAAGCTTCCACGCTGCTGCAACTCTGCTCTGCGTAAGCAACTCTGCTCTGCGCTGCTGAAGTCACATTAGCCCCTATGCTGTTGTTGCTTCTATGCTACTGCTGCATCTGCACTGTGCTGCTCCTTCCAACCTTCAGATCTGCTTCTACTTCATCTGTTATCTATGCACCTATTGCTCCACTTGTCCCGCTACTGTCTTAAGGCTGCCGTAGCTCGCATGCCCCTTGTGCTGAAATCCCTCATGCTGCTGCTGTGCTGCGCTGTCCTCTTGAAGCTTTCATGTTGCTGCAACTTTGCTCTGCGTAAGCAGCTTTGCTCTGCGCTGTTGAAGTCACATTAGCCCCTACGCTGTTGCTGCATATGCACTATGCTGCTCCTTCCAACCTTCAGATCTGCTTGTGCTGCTCCTTCCAACCTTCAGATCTGCCTCTGCTTCATCTGTGATCTATGTACCCATTGCTCCACTTGTTCCGCTACTGTCTTAAGGCTGCCGTAGCTCGCATGTGATCCAAGAGTTGAGCTGCTCAAGGATCCCGCCCTCATATTCTGTAGTTCCTCTATAGATCCATGTCGCCCCATTTTCGTGGTTCATGAGCGCTCATGGATGCATCATCTTTCGACCCATCATCCACCACAACAGCCTTGGAAGAAGAAGCTTCCTTGTCCCTTTTCTTCCGAGGACAATTGCTGGCAAAGTGTCCTAATTCACTACACTGGAAGCACTTGATATTTGACTAATCCTTCTTTCCCTACCGCCTCTTTGTTGCCAAGGCTACATCTTCTTCATCTTCCTTCTTCACTTTGCTCAATCCAGGGCTGTATTGCTTCTTGGTGATTCTGCAGAGTTATTCTTGACGCAGAATTGCCCACAAGCTGTCCCAATCTGGGAGGTCCGCTCTGCCCAAGATACTTTGGACAAAAGTTTCCCACTCATCTTTGACTGCATTGAGAACAGTCCTGACCATCACATCATCTTCCACTTTAGCACCGGTTGCAGTCAACTGATCTCTGATCGACTTCTATCTGAAGAGGAAATGTTCCATGTCTTATCCCTTGGTCGTCATGAATGACCGCATCTGAGTCTCCAACAACATCTTCCTTTGGACAGACTTTCCCTCATATAGGGAAGTTAAGGCCTTCCACATCTCATTAGCTGTCTTCTTTTCAGCTGTGTGGGACAATATGGTCCTTAAATCCATCCATGATTAACTGCTTGGCATGCCCATCAGCTTCATTATGCTTCCTAAAGAGATCTGCATCGGTCGGTGTGGCCAGAGTTTTCTCTGCATGGTCTCTTATCTGATATCCCTCTAGGACTATCAGGATCCTAGCCTTCCAAACTGAGAAGTTGGAAAGGCCATCCAATCTTTCCTGATCACGCAGTCCATGAGGAGCCATCTGCTCAGAAATGTGTTAGAGCTTTTTTTCTCTTTGCTAGAGAACCGCATCTAAGGTCCTTGGCGAAACAGACACCTTCTACTCCCTCTGACAACTGATTTCCCATCTTGGAAATCTGCCAAATCAACAATGATTCAACTTTCTTTGATCCTCTAATCAATTTGCAAGTTTCTTGGCTAGAAACTCTCTGAGAAGCTGATCTCCTCCTGCTCCTTGTCACTTGTGCTTAGGCTAAAAATCTAAAAACTTTAGAAATTTAACCCCACCAACACTTACTGAATTTCTGCAGCTATGCTTCAGGCTCTTCTAGATCTGACAGATTTAGATCTGCATCACACTGGCTGGCTTCAGACAATCCCAGCGCTGTCTCTATGCTGCCTCTGCGCAGTAAGTGTGTGGGCTTGCTGGGAGACAACGTTAGACTGCGTCACCCTGCCCTTTGCGTAACTCTGCCTCTCTGAAAACTGCGTTGTCCCTTTAGATCTGCCCTTCTGCTACTTTTCCTGCTGCTTTCTGTAGCAAGAACCTTCAGTTTTCTGCCGGTGACCCTCCTAGATCTGCAATTCCTTTGATACCATGTGAAAATTTCTGAATGTGACACTTATGCAGAAATCTACTGTTAGATCTGGTTATGCTCCTCCTACTTAATTAAGTTATTAACTGAAAATTTCAGATTAATATTGAAGCAAAACACATAACAGACTTTCACCAATTCAGATCTAGAAAAAATACATGCACACATAGACAAAGTGACAGTGAATTTTTGGACAAATAGTCTCGGAAAAACCGTATGTGGGAAAACCAGTCTGTTGGCTGCTGGAGGGTTTTATTATTAAGAGTTTTCTGAATACAACAAATCTAGGTTCAAGATCTGGAAAACCCGATAGAGATAAAATAGATTTGCAACTCACTAGCTGTTCTGAAGCCAAAATTATGACTGATCCACACCCTCAAACGGGATTTACAGAACTCAGCGAACATTAGGCCCTAAAAACCCCAACGCTGCCCCTGAAGCCCCTGCGTCCCTCAGCGCTAGCCTAGAAAGGGTTGCGTTACCCCAAACTGGGTGACGCAGTCCTGACACTGCCCCTTAGAGTCTTTACGTAACCCCTGAGGGTTTCCAGCTGAATCACGCTGCCCTGGGAGGGACTGCGCAACACCTGTGTAGCTGTAGCTGCCTCTGCGTTGCGCAACTGCTGCCCTCTTTGCAGCTGCTTCTCCTGCTTCTTTGCGTTGCCTGTCTGAGCTGATCTCTGTCTCTTGCTGATTTTAGACACTGGGATTAGATCATCCCCTTTGTCTAAACTCCCCTCTCTGTAGCTGAAACACTTCTGAGAATTCTTAGCAAACCTACCCTAGAATCTCAGCTTAGCTTCAGTGCTCTGCCTCTGTGGATCTTTACAAATGACCCCAAACCTTTCCTTTATACTTTTCTCATTGGGAAACCAACAACCATGATCAGATCTTGAATCAATGGCTAAGATTAAAAGAAAGCTTGATCTGTGTGACTTAAGACAATTTCATCACATTTTTTTTGGTTTTTAAACTCCCGTGGTGATCATTTTTTAAAGAGCTTCCCAGATTATCCACAGTATTAAGGAATATGTGTCGACACATGTTCCTTAATACTGTGGATAATCCGGGAAGCTCTTTAAAAAATTTCATCACATGTTTAATTTAATTAACTTTAATTATTTCATTTTTCTAAGTTTAGACTTAGGAAATACATTAAAATAATTAATTAATTAAATATCTCCCAAATCAGATGAAATTTCCCAAATCCCTTTTTGGGTCTTGTAGATCAAGTGTACTCTAGTCCCTCCACAAAATTGGGGAGCTAGAGCACAACTGATGCTACCCCAAATACACAAAATCTCAACAGATGTAGCATTGGAAGTGGCAGTTTCGAGGGCAGCAGTACAGTTACAACAACACCATAGTGGTCGGTGGACAACTTGTCAGACATCAGCAGTACAAAGGATGCTTCAGGGTTAAAGCAATGTGCAGCAGTCATGTTGTTAGAGCAATTTGTCGCTAAGAGGGAGTGTTGATTTTTGGTAGCATCGGAAGTGCTCTAAGTCTCAAAATATGTGGAGAGGCTTAGGCACATGTATTCCAAAGAACCCAGAAATCGTTTGTGATAATTCCACTGGGAATGAGTTTTATTAAAACAATTAATTATTTTAATGTGATCCTAAGTTTAAACTTAGGAAAATTAAATAATTAAAGAGTATTAATAAAACAGAGTGTGAATCTTATAGAGAACGTGGATCAAGTCAAGTTATAATCTTAGCCATTGATTGGAGATCTAATCTCGGCCGTTGAAGTCTCAACTAGAAGGCTATAAAGGAAGGTTTGAGGGTCATTTGGAAAGACACACTGAGTGAATCTAGAAATCGAAATATCTGAAGTGAGCAGTGCTCAATACGAGAAATCGATCTAAGTGATTCCAACGCAGAGAGGGGCAGAGATGTAGAAGTTTCTGTTTCCCACCCCAGTTTTCAGTTTCACCTTATTTCTCCATATAGTTAAATGCCCATTCCCATAGCCTTACATTCAACAAGCTGAAAAGATAAATATTTTCTGAAAACACAAATTCTGGAAATTTTCACACTGCTGGAAATGCAGAAATAAAACTCAGCAAAATAAATCAGCCACACACAGATTTTTAACACGCTGATTTTTAGTCAAGATGACCCTGGAAAAACCCCCTACAACTCTTGGGGAAAACCAGTTTGAAAGCTTATTCTTATTTCTGAAAATGCTTTTTACAGTGAGGCAGAAATTACTGCAAAAATTCCAACAACTTAATAAATGTACTTATCTCGATTTTCGTGCATCTACTCTGCCTTGGAAAACGTGCAAAACAGGAAAAACTCAAAACAGAAAATTTACAGCATTTATGATAGCATTAAATGCTGAAATGGCTTTCTCGATTTTTGTGCCCAGTTGTACAGCCGTACCATTGTACGGACTGTACGGAATAAACAGCAGACCCTCCTCGATTTTCGTGCTCCTTTGCCTCGAAATCTGTGCTGAAGCTGCTGTATGGCTGATGTACAAATTTCTCGAAATTCGTGCTACCAACCAGCAGTCTCTCTCCTCGATTTTCGTGCCCAGAATCTGCCCAGAAATTAACGCTGAAGCTGCCGTACGGTCTTCCTCGAAAACTGTGCCTCTCTCACTTGAAAAATGTGCCAACCACTTGTTGTACGGATTTGTCTTGGGAATCGTGTCTCTTTGCTGCTGTACGGATTTTGCTGAAGTATCTATCAGCTGCCCTCCTTCTCCTCACTGCTCAGAAATTCCTCCTTTGCTTTCTCTTCTCCTCTCTCAATCTGCTCATGAAAGAATGAATGACCTTTTCTCTCCTTTTCCTCCTTTAACCTAACCCTAAGTGACTTTTGGGGAATCCCTAAATCCAATGGCTAAAATAGCTTTAGATCTAGGGCTGAGATTAAATGCTCATTTAAATCTCACTTTCTATTTTTTAATTCACCTCACTTTAATAAACACCCACTTAGTCATTTATTTCCAAAGTCACTTTTCCTTTCTAATTTCACATTGACTTTATTAAAGTCACTTTAAAATTAGACTTTAGTAACTTTATCACTTAAAGTCACTTTTAAATTAGATTTGACTTTATAACGTTATAAAGTCACTTTAGGAGAAAAATTAAATTCTTTTGGACAGTTTTCCCTAGGCCAAAGATCAAAGCCTTAGGGACCCACCTGTCCTCCGGTAACCAAATTTCAACAAGAGATAGCTTCTGGAGAGAGTAATTTTCTCAACCAGAGAATCATCAGCAGAGAGAGGCAGAGAGAGATCCAGCAAAGCCAGAGACGCTGACGCAGAGGCAACGCAGAGCCACCCAGGGCTATGCAGAGGCCAAGAGGGTTTCTAAGATTTTGCTATCGGATTAGTTTCAGAAGTCGGGAGTCGGGGTGTCAGACAGGAGGTTGAGATCTGAGATTCTGCGAGACAAATCGATCTATTGCTTGGGTGGCACAGTGCCAAGAGGAGGTGGCGCAGTGCTGTAATATTCCTAATTAGTGACAACTAATTGGAATATTCGATTTTGTTCAGTTTTGCTGTCTATAGTTTATTAATAAATAAAAAGTGAGTGAAGAGGGTCTAACTCACTTAAGTAGAATAAAACACCCTCCCTAGTAGCACAACGTTGTGACTTAGAGGAGAGCCAAGGGGGGGCCAAGCACCACGTAGAGAGGGGGCCCACGTATGCTCTAGAAGCTACTGCACAGATGAGGATGAGCACGTGGCAAGTGAGAGAGGCTACGTTGAGGAGATGGGCCTTAGGGTTGGAGGAAGGCCAACGTTATAAAAGAGTGAGAAGCCTTCTTATTTGATTCATTCTGTTGTTGATGATATTGAGCTGGTCGTTTTGACTTCTTGAGCATGCTGGCTGTTTAGCCTGTCTGCAGCACTGTTTAGTGCATTGAGTGTCTCTGATCGGAGATCTCGCCCTTAGCCCCGGGGGACTTCGAGTGCCTGCTCGGGCAAGGTTATTTCTTCAGCATTTTGCAGGAGGATTTGGTGTTTGGGTTTGTTGTGGAGCTGAGCACTCATAGAGACTGCGCAGTCACTGAGAGGGAGGACGCAGTCCATCTAGGAGGTGTTCCGGATTGGGGTTTTTGTAGGAGATTGAGCCGAGATTTTGAGCAGAGGATCAACCTTTGCCTTTAGGAGGATTTTGGTGGAGTTTGAGGCGGTATTTTAGTCACTCTCATTTAGCCTCTGCGCAGAGCCTTGGAGGCCAGCGAAATTCCCCAAGGGGGTGTTTTTCGGAGGTCGGCCATTTCTGATATGGTTTTTGGGTTTTGTCGGGATTGGTGAGTAGAGGAGGATTCCAGATTTTCAGCTCATTCCGGCAAGGGGAGCAGCCCCTAGTTATCAGTTCATTTCAGTTGGTAGCAGCTACACAACAGTTCCGGCCATTTGGGACGCGATTCGAGCTTGACCATTTACGGTGTATTTGATGTTTATTTTGCCTAGAGAAAGATTAGGTGCCATCACTCTGATCACCTATTGTACTTCATTATATTTCTCAGTTTAATAAAATGGCTTAGCATTTCCTCTCTATATTTCTGGATGAGTTGCCGTACATTCTTTCTATGTTGTTATATGTCTGCTGCACTGTTATTTTTATATATGTTTGAGCATTCTAGTTCTATACCACTTGGTGTGTTTATTTTATACTCTTAGACAGAGTCTGGAAAGGGCCAGGTAGCCTCCAGATTTCGTCCTCTCTTCAGAGGCGACATATTTGGTAAACGCCCTCCCAGTCTATCTCTGGTTGGAGTTTGCCGTGTTTTAGAGATATCCCCGAAACGGGATATTACAAGTGCCTAAGCAGTCACTGTGCAGAGGTAGCGTAGGGATCTCCAGGGGCATCTCATCTAGTGTCCGGATCAGCTGAAATTTCTAGTTATTGAGTGAGGTAAAACTCACAATCTTTCTGCCAGTATTTCTCTCTCTGTAACTGAATAACCTTGGAGGTATTCAAAGACGTATTTAGAATTTTCTACTGCTTACTAAAATAAAACCCTCAGATATGCTGCACCGGTTTTTCCCGCATTGGTTTTGCTAGGGACTTTCGTCCAAAAATAATGGTGTCCTATGTGTATACTTTTCTTTGCTCAATTTCCTTGTTTTAGACTCATAAGTAATTAAGTGTAGGCTGCTTCAGTAATTTGCTTCAATATTTCATGAAGAAATCTGAAATAATTCTCTAATGTAATTTACAAATAGGAGAAGCAAATTCAGCTGTTTGAAGTAGGATTCTAGAGGTCATTTAGATCTAGGAATATTCACATGAAAAAGGCTAGAAGATTCAAGTCGGCCTCAGTTGAAGGACCTTGTTGGAAGGGCTAGTCGTTTCCCCTAGAGAAAGTTATAGAAGGAGGAGAGGAGCTTCATTCCTCATCAACCAAGTGCAAATCATCATAGAGAAGATATCTGAAGCAATCGAGCTCAAGGAGGACAAGGACGAAGAAGGCTGAGTACTGTTTTGTGTGAAAATTTACAACTCTATTGCATCAACTGGAAATTATTCTTCTAACTGTAAATTTAATTATGTAGTTTATTTGCTATGGCAAACAACGAATAAAATCGCAACTGCAATTTTCACCATAAAAATTCTATGGAAAATAAAATGCTGGAAACTGAGAACTGCTAGCAAACACATAAAAATGATACAATTATTTTTGGACATTGTCCTCGGAAAAACCTAATGTGGGAAAACTAGTGCAACAGTTGAGGGTTTTTTTTTATGAAACAGTGAGAAATTTTGAGTAGAACTAGATGCCCAAAACTAGGAATCCTTTGTTGATTTGTGGTAGCATCAGATGTGCTCTAAGTCTCAAACTTTGTGGAGAGGCTTAGACAAACGTATTCCACATAACCCAGAAATTGTTTTGGGAAATTCCACATGGAGACAATTTTATTTGATAAATTAATTATTTTCAATGAGACCCTAAGTCTAAATTTAGGAAATTAAAATAATTAATGGGTATTAATTTAAACTGTGAGTGAAATTTCTAGAAAAAGCAGATCAAGTCAAAATGTAATCTTAGCCGTTGATAAGAGATCTAATCTCGACCGTTGAAGTCTCAACGAGAAGACTATAAAGAAGACTTGAGGGTCATTTGGAAAGATACACTGAGATGATCAAGTGATTGATTTCTTTAGTGAGCAGTGCTCAGGAAGAAACTTCAATTTAGAGATATTTTGCAGAGGGGCAGAGACAGTATCCGGAGAGAAGTATTTCTCAGCCTGAGAATCATCAGCAGAGAAGCATAGAGATAGATCCAACAGCTCCAGCGCAAAGCCAGAGAGGCTGATGTAGAGCCATGCAGGGCTACACAGAGGTTGCGCAGAGGGCAAGAGGAAATCCGAAGGGTTTGTTGAAGAATCGATTTCAAAAGCCAACAAGCGGGGTGTGAGACCGGGAGAAAGATATCGAAATTTCTGAGTAGAAGATCAATTCATAAGCTAAGTGACGCAGTGCCCAGAAAGGTTGATGCTGGGACTGCGTAGAGCCTCTTAGAGACATCTCTCATTCAATGGCCGGATCAACCGAGATTTCCAGTGATAGTGTGAGGTAACCTCACTAATATTTCTGTAAGTGATATTCTCTGTAACTGAATTGTCTGGAGTGACATTTAGAGATGTGTTCAGGATTTACTATTGCTTAATAATAAAACCCTCAGATTTGTTGCACCGGTTTTCCCACATTGGGTTTTTCTGGGGACATTTATCCAAAAATAATGGTGTCCTGTGTGATTTTTTTCTTTTGCTCAGTTTCCTGTTTCCGCATCTAAATTAATTAAGTGAAATTTGTAGTAGTAATTACTTGCTTGATCTGTGGTAGCATCGGATGTGCTCTAAGTCTCAAACTTTGAGGAGAGGCTTAGACACATGTATTCCACATAACCCATACATTGTTTTGGGAAATTCCACCCGGAGACAGTTTTATTTGATAAATTAATTATTTTTAATGAGACCCTAAGTCTAAACTTAAGAAATTAAAATAATTAATGGGTATTAATTTAAACTGTGGGTGAAACTTCTAGAAAAAGCAGATCAAGTCAAAATGTAATCTTAGTTGTTTATTAGAGATCTAATCTCGATCGTTGAAGTCTCAACGAGAAGACTATAAAGAATTCTTAAGGGTCATTTGGAAAGATACTCTGAGAGGATCAAGTGATCAATTTCTTTAGTGAGCAGTGCTTAGGAAGAAACTTCGATCTAGAGATCTTTTGCAGAGAGGGGCAGAGACAGTATCGGGAGAAATATTTCTTAGCCAGAGAATCATCAACAGAGAAGGGAAGAGAGAGATCCAACAACTCCAGTGCAGAGCCAGAGAGGCTGATGCAAAGCTACGCAGGGCTACAATGAGGGCAAGAGGAAATCTGAAGGGTTTGCTGAAGAATTGATTTCAGAAGCCAGGACTCAGGGTGAGAGACCGGGAGGCAGAGATCGAAATTTCTGAGGTGCAAATCGATTAACAAGCTGTGTGACGCAGTGCCCAGAAGGGTTGACGCGAGGACTACGCAGAGGCAGTGCAGAGCCTCTCAGAGGCATCTCATTCAATGGTCGGGTCAGCCGAGATTTCTAGTGATAGTGTGAGGTAACCTAACTAATCTTTCTGTGAGTGATATTCTCTGTAATTGAATTGTCCGGAGTGACATTCATAAATGTATTCAGGATTTATTGCTGCTTAATAATAAAACCCTCAGATCTACTGCACCGGTTTTTTTGCATTGGGTTTTCCCAGGGACATTTGTCCAAAAATAATGGTGTCATGTTTGATGTTTTTCTTTTGCTCAATTTCCTGTTATCGCATCTGAATTAATTAAGTGAAGGCTGTAGCAGTAATCACTTCAATGTTTATAAAAGAAATATGCAAATAAATTAATGTAATTTTCAAGTAGGTGAAGATAATTCAGTTTCAAGTAGGTGAAGATAATTTAGTTAGTTGCAGTAGGATTCCAGATCTAGGACTTGGAATTTTCACATCCTCTACAAGATAAACTGGCCACAAAATTAGTGAGACAACTTTTGTCTCACTCGATGCTGATCCAGCTCCACAACTGGCACAAACAGGCCAGACAAAAGCCCCTGCGTTAGCCTCTGCATCACCCCTGCGCATGCCCTTGAACGCTCTGCCTGGAAGTTGCAACTGATCAAACCGTCTGCCCAACTCAACCTCTGAGAATGACTCACTGCCCCTCCAGAAATTCACCCGGCCTCTAGCTATTGAATTAACCCTTTGTCTGGCCAAATCTAACTCCTTTGAAGCTTCTGCGAAGGCCTTGCACGAACCCACTGAGGACACTTGATCTTCTTGTAGCTGACTCTTTGGAACTGGAAAACTTCTGCTGGAATCATTGACTCTGCCCCTCACTACCTCTGCCTCCCTTCTCTAGCTCGAATTCTTCCCGCTGAATGTTGCTCTCGGGAAAATCGAATTTCCAAGGAAACTCGCTCTCCAAGTGTGTTCTCCATCAACTCCATTGACCTCCTCTTATAATCTCCAATTGAGACTTCAACGGTCAAGACTAAAACTTAATTGATGGTTGAGATCATCTCCAAGTCGATCCCTGTGAGTTTCTAGAGAATTATGTTGAGATTTTTTGGTGTCGGGGTAGCATCGGATGTGCTCTAGCTCCCAAACTTTGTGGAGGGACTAGAGTACACGAGATCTCCAAGACCCAGAAAGCGATTTAAGAAATTCCATCCTGTTTAAGAGATATTTAATTACTTAATCTTTTTAATTAAGGACCCTAAGTCTAACTTAGGAAAATTAAAAGATTAAAATTAATTAAATTAAACATGTGATGAAAATTACTTAAGTCACACGGATCAAGCATCTTCTAATCATAGCCGTTGATTCAATATTAGATCACGACCATTGATGTTTCAATGAGAAAAGTATAAGAAGAGGGCTTGGGGTTAGTTGGAGAACACACACAGTGGCTAAGCACTGAGACTAAGCTGGAATTCTAGGGCATGGTTTGCTAAAAATTTCAGAAGTGTTTCAGCTGCAGAGCGGGGTAGTATTGGTGAAAGGGATGGTTTGATCCCAGGCCAAGAGTGAAACAAGAGGTAGAGAAGCAACAGACTGAGCAGCGCAGAGGGGGAAGCAGCTACGCAGAGCAGCCACAACCTAGCAAGGGTAGCACAAAGGCTTCAGGGGCTACGCAGGGCTGATGCAGGCTTAGAAAGGGCAGCGCAGAGGCAATAGGAGGCCAGCAAGGCTGACGTAGGCCCAGCTAGGGCAGCGTAACCCAGTGTTGACGCAGGCCCTTCCTGAGCAGCGCAGGGGCTGACGCAGGCTAGTAGTTGACGTAGAGGTCTTCAGAGTAGTGCTGGGGTTTCTGAAGACTGAAAAGGGTTGACAACTGTAAATCCCATTTTAGGTTGTGAATCAATCAGTTTTTTGGTCTCTGGAACAGAGGTATAGCTGCAATTTTATTTCTTTGTTGGGTTAACCAGTTGGTGCCTAGATTTGTTGTACTTAGATTCTACTCAATAATAAAACCCTCCAGCACCCAGAAGACCGGTTTTCCCGCATTGGGTTTTTCCGGGGACAGTGCTCCAGAAAATCCTTGTGTGTCACTTTGTGATGGTGCATGTTATTCAGTTTTAGATCTGTATGTGTAGGCTGTTGATGTATTTACTTTGATGTTAATGCTAAATATTTCACATTAATAACTTAATGTAAGTAGGAGAAGTAAATCTGAAAATTAACAGTAGGTTTTGTTAATCAAGGTTGTCATTGATATCAATATCGCATTGTTCGTGATGGCAAATTCTTATGATGTGTGATGTTGCCTAAATGTCCATTGGTCAAATACCCTAATGATGATGTCGTTGAACTAACCATGAAGATGCCCTAGATCCCGGATGATGTCCTTACCCTTAATAAGGAAGTCTAAAGATGCCATGTCAATCATGTGCCTATGATTGATGCTCATAGTGATCTAGCCTTTAAGTGCCAATAATGTATCTAATATACAAGCCCTTGATGACATATGGAGGGATATGATATGAATGACCTCACCATACATGATGACATATAATAACATTATTGGATACATGACAATGGAGAAGCCATTAATGACCGCTTGCTGTCCTAATCATCTTCTGCACTAAAAATTCAAAACAGTCATAAAGAAAATTGTTTTTTGACATCTTGAAGACATCATTTCAAAATGGCTCCTTCACCATCTTAAAGAGGACTCCTTCCTCTTTCCAACAAGCCCTCACATGCCCCAAAACTCCCCGTGTTTAGAAAGATATTGATTTTTGAAGTTGTGCAATAAACTTTTTTTTGAGCCGACTTGTCCTAGCTCCCTATGTCAGCCTGCCTTAGTGACGTGTCTCCTCACGCAAAACCAGTATAAATACCTGTCGTATCTTCTCACTTTAGTCATCCAATTCGGTGAAAATCACAGAAATTCAGAGAGAAAAGCTACAGAACAGCAAGGAGGCCGAGATGACATAAAGGAAAACAGTTTGGGAAATTTTTTGCTAAGGTTTATCCTCCAAAATAAAAAAACATTACAATTCAGACTTGTGGTTTATCCACTGTGACAGTCAAACTTGTGGCACTGTGCACTGCAATTTTAACGTGTGGACAAAATGTGTCTTGAACCTGTAATAGGTTGTGGCATATATTGAACTGTGCAATATAGTATTTCAGACTCAAGTTCCTGATTCTGTTTTAAGAGCTGACTTGGATCAGCTTACAAACACATTTGTTACCTATTGGAATTGCAGCCTCAGACTTATTCTCTCTGATTGTCACAAACCTGTGTTAGGGAAGCCTCGGATCAGTGAAAAAGAGCTCGGTCAGCCTCAAAAATTAGGCCCTGTCACACATTTGTAGCCTTGGTTGAAGAAGCTCGGATTTCAGACTCCTTTTGAGTTAGAACAGTGATTAACCTGTGGTAACAAAAGCAGCTTGGATCTTCTTATGTGGTGCAACAGTGAATAATCCATTTCGGATCCTTAACTACAGCGAGGACAGTCTTGTGAAGGACTCGGTGAAAGCTTGTATTTCTGTGAATGCACTAACAGTCAAAGCTTGAAGCCTTAAACTGGAACAGTTGACACAGTCCTGTACCTCAAGAATTGGACAGTCACCATTATAGCTTAATTTTGAGAGGCAGTTCGTGAACCTTTAAAGAGACCCTGTGGAGAAAAACCTTTAGAGGCATTCTTGAAGTACCATTGGAGAATTTGGGATCCTTTGCAGCTAATCACCTTGTAGAAAATATTGTTGAAGAACTAGAGCTGCCTTGAAGACAAGCTTGGAGTGGCTCAAAAGCCTTGTATATTGACTTAAGGATTTGTGGAGCATATCTTGAAGATCTGCATTGGAGACTTGTTGAGGAAAAGATCTCTGAAGGAGAGTATAGGAGAATATCCTTTGAAGCAAGCATCAAGACGTCTTGGAGCACCTATTAAGGAATCTGTGGAGAAATATCTTGCTGGGCAAGTATTGTTGAAGACACCTTTCAGAAGTTGGCTTGAAGACAACCTTGGAGACCATGATGCATTAGTCATCATGAGGTGACTTTGGAGATTTTGTTTGGGAACCATGAAGAGCTGTGGAGACACCTTCATGTGAAGACAACGTTGTTATTGATGAAGTGATTTGGAGAAGACATTGTTGAAGAGAATGATAGGGCTCATTGAAGAAGATATTGGGAGCCGTGAAGAATC
The DNA here is from genome assembly GCA_034641835.2 of Pinus albicaulis. Taxonomy (NCBI): domain Eukaryota; kingdom Viridiplantae; phylum Streptophyta; class Pinopsida; order Pinales; family Pinaceae; genus Pinus; species Pinus albicaulis. The sequence continues at coordinate 10,296,301 of MU968382.1, read as the reverse complement.
ATCAAACATATCTTGGCAAATTGAAGTTGAGGGATGGAGCCCTAGAGGTTGGAGCCTCATAAGATACAAGGTTGGTGCCTTGAAAGATAGGGTTGGAGCCCTAGATGATACGAGTCCTCAAGAGACCTGGTTGGAGCCTATACCAGAGATAGGGTTGGAGCCGTAGAGGTTGGTGCCTCAAAGTGACATGGTTGGAGCTTTGGAAGATAGGGTTGGAGCCCTAGAGGTCGTAGCCTCGTGAAGTCCAAGTTGGTGCTTGGCATAGTATAGGTTGGTGCCTGGAAGGAATGAAGATTGGTGTCTTCATCTAGGGTTGGAGCTCTATACTATTGTATTGGATTCTGTGTATAATAAAAGTATTTATCCGTATTGTTCATTTTGTGTTCTAATTATAAGAGGTCTAAACTGGTAAAAGTAACAATTGAAAAGAAATATTGATTCACCCCCTTCTCAGTATT